>JAGIQG010000029.1:27446551-27811551 GCA_024679065.1 Sphyrna mokarran | reverse complement strand
AGAGAGAGAGAGAGGTCGGAGGAGAGGGAGGGGGGAGGGGGGAGGGAGAGGAAAGAGAGATGAGAGGGAGACGAGAGGGGGAGAGAAGGAGAGAGAGAAGGGGGAGAAAGAGAGAGAGGAGAGGGGGAGAGAGAGGAGAGAGAGGGGAGAGAGAGAGAGGAGAGAGGGGCGGAGAGGAGGAGAAGAGAGAGAGAGCGGGGGAGAGAGAGATAAGAGGGGGGGCGAGAGAAGAGAGAGGGGGAGGAGAGAGAGAGGGGGGAGAGAGAGAAGAGAGGGGGGGAGAGAGCAGAGAGAGAGAGAGAAGAGAGGGGGAGAGAGAGAGAGGGGGAGAGGCGAGAGGTGGGGAGAGAGAGAGAGAGAAGAGAGGGGGAGAGAGAGAGAGGGAGGGGGAGAGCAGAGAGAGAGAGAGGGGGAGAGAGAGAGAGAGGGGGAGAGAGAGAGAGACGAGGGGGAGAGAGAGGAGAGAGGGGGGAGAGGGGGGGGGAGGAGAGAGAGAGAGAGGGGGAGAGGAGAGGAGGGAGGGGGAAAGAGAGGAGAGAGAGGGGGGAGAGAGAGAGAGAGGGCGAGAGAGAGAGAGGAGGGGGAGAAGGAGAGAGAGAGGAGGGGGGAGAGAGATAGAGAGGGGGAAGAGAGAGATGTGAGGGGGAGAGAGAGAGAGAGGGGGGAGATGGGGAGAGAGAGAAGAGAGGGGGGAGAGAGAGAGAGGGGGAGAGAGAGAGAGAGAGAGATGTTTCCATCAGTGGGAGAGACTAGGATCTGAGAGCACAGCCTCAGGTTAAAGACCCTTCAGAGCACAGATGAGGGGGAATTTCTTCAGCCAGAGGGTGGTAAATCATTGCCACAGAGGGCTGTGGAGAGGAGATCATTGAGTGTCTTTAAGACAGAGATAGATAGGTTCTTAATGGGTATGGAGATCAAAGGTTACAGAAAAGAGACAAGAAACTGGGGTTGAGAAACTTATCAGCTATGATGGAATCGCTGAGCAGATGGAATGGCTCAGGTGTATTACAACCCCCACCCACCCCCCCCCCCGGCCCAGATGTATTACTGTACCTCACCCATCCCTACCCCCAGCCCAGATGTATTACAATACCCCATCACCCCACCCCCGGCCCAGATATATTACAGTACCCTCCCCCGCCCCCGGACATTTACCTGCTGTGGGAGCCTCACCTGCAGCTGTAAATGTCGTTGATCTGGAAGTGCTTGTTGAAAGCAATCGCCTCCATGCTGTCAGTCAGGGGCCCGTCCAGCACTCGGATACCTGCTCAGAGCGGGAGAGAGGAGATACGGTCAGTGCCGAGGGGTGGAGGGTAAGACCCAGGGAGTAGCAGGTGGTCAGAAAACAAAGAGAAATTCAAACCCTTTTCTGCCAAAGCGAAACATCATCCTGCATTCTCCTATCAACCTTCCACTATTCCTAGGCTGGCTCCCTTGTTTTGAGTGACTTCCTGGGGGTACTGTTCCCAGGTTACACTATCTGTAACCCCACAACTTGCCTAGACTGGCAAACTGTCCTGTGTGGAGACAATGCATATCCCTTTAACCTGTGCTTAACCCTCTCTCCACTCACATTGTCTGTGCCTTTAAGACTTGATTACCCATAAAGACTCGCATTCCAACCATTATTTTGTAAATTGAGTTTGCGTCTTTACATGCCTTTTTGTGAACAGAACTTCCACTCACCCAATGAAGGAGAAGCACTCCGAAAGCTTGTAATTTTTGCTACCAAATAAACTTGTTGGATTTTAACCTGATGTTGTGAGACTTCTTACTGTGTTCACCCCAGTCCATCGCTGGCATCTCCACATCATGAGTTTCTGGGAGCCTGGTGGGTGCAGTGCCAACTAGTGCCCAAGACGAGAGGTCACATGACACCAGGTTAAAGTCCAACAAGTTTATTTGAAATCACAAGCTTTCTGAGCGCTGCTCCTTCATCAGGTGAGGCAGAGAGAGGCACACAGGCACAGAATATAGAGGCAGAGTGACGATAGCTCAATACTAACAGATAATTAAGAGCGTCAAAGGATAAGCACAGACAGTGTAGTGCAGTATAGGCCTGATGCAAAATAATCCTTACAATAATCACGAGTGCTAATGGACAAATGCAAGCAATTAGTATGTGCAAAGTGTCAACAGGTTGTGTAACAAGTGAAGGAGTGACCTAAGAACCGATAATTTAAGGCAGAGAGATGGTTACAAATAATTCCCTCGACTAATTCACACTGTAAACCTCGCTGATGTGACACCATGCTGGTGAGATAACAAATATCAATTTGGGGCTTTGGAGATCAGGAAACATGATTTCTCTGGAGACAGTCACTTTTCCCGATCCTCTCCGGATTTTCCAGCTGCGTCAGCACCCTCTTTGATGGCAAAGAGGGGGCTGGATAATCAAAGCGAAAGCAATGGAAAAGTGTGACCAGTATCCAAGTCAGCTGGCTGCTCTCTGCAGGTTTTGCAGTAAATATCACCACCTGCTGGTTGATTGATATATTGTCATTGAGAAATTGTCACCATAAATATATATTGCAGAGTTTATAGAATCCCTACTGTGTAGCAGGAGACCATTTGACCCATCAAGTCCATCTGACATCAATCCCACCCAGGCCCTATCCTCATAACTCCAAATATTTATGCTGCTAATCCTTCTAAACTACTCGCATGCATCAAAGTGAAGTTTTAAAGTTCATTTATTTGTCACAAGTAGCCTCACATCAACACTACAATGAAATTGTGAAAAATCACCTAGTTGCCACACTCTGGCACCTGTTTGAGTACACTAAGGGAGAACTTAGCATTGCCAACATATCTAACCAGCATGTTTCTCAGATTGTGGGAGGAAAGCGCAGCACCCAAAGGAAACCTATGCAGGCATGGGGAGAATGTGCAAAATCCACACGTAAAGTCACCCAAGCGGGGAATCGAACATGGGTCCTTGGCGCTGCAAGGCAGCAGTGCTAACCATTGTGCTGCCCCATCCTAGGGCAGCAAGGGGCAATTTAACATGGCCAGTGCAACTAACCCACACATCTTCCAGTTTCACTGGAAGAGCAGCTAAACACAACTAATGCCAGCCGGCAAGAGATTCCTTTCCGTGTGTGCACCTGAGTTTCAAATTCTACCCCAACTCTTCTCTCAACAAGGTTTTCTGACTCAGCCACTCCCTGAGGCAAAACATTCCAATTTCCCACAAGACTTCCCCAATACCCTGAGTGTGACTTTTTTTTTTAAATTTAAAATTTATTTATTTATTTATTCGATAAACTAAGAAGAGCTATAAAAGAAACTATAGGTTGTCATTTTCACAAGAAATTTCATGTGGAGTTTAAGTACATGTACATTAAGATAACAAAAATACCCAATAGGATTTTAGTTTTAATCAATTGTTGCGGACTGGTATTTATTAATCTGTACTTTTCCAAGTGACAAATAATTTTGTCATGCTGTAAGATATCTTAGGAAATCCAGATAGGAAACTAATTAATCATACATATTTGGAGGACGTGGCATTATTCGTTTATGGGACGTGGGCTTCCCTGGTTAGACCAGCATTTATTGCCCTTCCCTAATTTCCCTCGAGAAGGTGATGGTGAGCTGCCTTCTTGAATCCCTGTAGTCCCTGAGGTGTAGGTACACTCATGGTGCTTGTTAGTGAGGGAGTTGCTAGATTTCGACCCAGTGACAGTGAAGAAATGGTCAATATATATCCCATTCAGAATGGAGTGAGTGACTTGGAGGGGATCTTGCAGATGGTGGAGTATTTGCTGCCCATGTCCTTTGAAGAGTTGCGGCAGAAGTTGCTGCAGAAGGAACAAGAGAGAGTGACTGATTGTAAACAATACTTGTGGAAGAGATGTAATTTCTCTCCTCAAACACCATCACTTGTGAGCGACGTTAGTATAGCTTTAACTAGTGATTTTTTTTAAATCATGTTCTCTGCACTTGTAGCAGGCCTATTGGTTTCATTGTTGCCAGCCTGTCTGCTAGAAGCCCTTTTATTGCTCCTTCAATGGGATTTTGTTTATTTTTATATTGGGTCTCAGATACCTTCTGGGATCTATGACCTTTTGTGGGGCGAAGATTGATTGACAAGTCAAAATCAGGTGATTCCTCCTCAGAAGAATCCAAGGATTCATATTCAGTTTTTGGTTTGAGAGTCAGAAAACTGTCCTGGTTGTGAAAGAGGCAAGCAGGTTTTCTCTCCCTCTCTCTCCCCCCAGTCTTGTACATTCTGCTGGCTAATTAGAGGCCGGTCACCTTGCCTCCCTGGAGTGAAAATTCTATTGTTGGTGTTTTTGCTAGCTAATACCCAGAGTTTCTCTCTCTTGCTGTCTGGTGTTTTGAAAAGGTGTTCTGACTTCAAACTATGTATGCATCAAGAGAATTCCAGCATCAATCCAAAGGACTAAGTTCCAGTATCACGTAAGCATTAGTATTTTCCGTGCTAAACTTGTGGCAAGAGTTTTGTTTAAGGAGGTTGTTTGGTTGAAGTGGTCTTTGGCGATTAAGATTTATACAATATCGCAGTTGTTTCTTTTCTTGTTTGTAATTAGTCAAAATTATTGCTAATTTTCTTTCTATACATGTTAACTATATTCTTAAATGAATGTTGTTTGATAAAAGCTTCCCAGTGGGTCAGTTGAATCATACTGAAGAGAAATATTTCTTGCTCATCCTAGCCAAATTCAGTGCAAAAAATGTATGATCTGGGCGAGCTTCATAAAACACTTGGGAGTTTCTGATCTGAACTGTAACATGTGTTAAGTGCAGGCAGCACTGCCACCAGCTCCTTAGGTAAATTAGCAATCACTTTTACCAATTACAAACAGAGAAAACAACCATGATATTGTGTAAACCTTAATAGTTAAACACTGCTCCAACCAAACAAATCCCATTAACCTCGCCACAGGTTTAGCACAGAAAGTACCAATGCTCACGTGATACTGGAACTTAGTCCTTTGGTTGGATGCTGCAGCTCTCTTGATGCAGTAACAGACAAGCTTGAAGTCAGAACAGCTTCTTAAAATAGAGCGGGAACGGGAGCGGGAGAGAGAGCGAGAGCAGGTATTAGCTAGCAAAACCCTTAACAATAGAATTTTCACTTCAGGAAGATGAGGAGACCTGTTTCCAGCTAGCCAGCAGATCGTACGAGGAATCAGAACACTGCCACAGCTGCTATTAGCCTTCCATCCCCACTGAGTTCCCCCATCTCCGTCAGGTTGACGTGGGGAAGGGCAAGGGGAGACCAGCGAAAAATCTTCCACTGCTCATTCCCTCGATGCTTATTGTGACCAGGAACGTGGTTCATTCCGACTAGAATCACAGGAGGTCAAAGGTCAGCTATCCCCCAGTAGTGAAAGGGGGGGGGGAAAGGAGAGAAAAAAAAACAGGGAAGGTTCGAAAAGAGAAGGGAGCTCATTGGCTGGAGATGGCAGCACTAATAGCTTCTCTCTTCAACAAAATTAAACCAAATCACCTGCGATTCGACATCCAAAGGCGACGCCAACTGCGCAGAAGTTGTTGGGAGCCGCTGCAATTTCACCAGCGCACCGTGTGCCGTGGTGATTGTCGCTGTGTTCATCGGGGTGCGGCATGGGGTCCGGGTCATTGGAGTTCAGATCGTAACTCCCTTCAGGAGACTGGCAACGGACGGTTTAAAAAAAAATCTAGGATCAATTATTGAATTCAGTGCATTCCACAAAGAACAACAGAAAGATTCTACATTCGTATAGCACCTAGTGTGACCGCAACATATTCCAAAGTGCTTCCCAACCCATGAAGTATTCTGGAAGAAAGGTCAGGGTCATAACAGAACTTCAATAGCCAAGCGACACACAGCAAGACCCCACAAACAGCAATATGATAATCAGATCATTTGTTTGAGTGATATTGGCTGAGACAGAATATCAGGGGACCTCTCCCACCCATCTCCTTTTAATAGCCTCTTCAAATCTTACAACGTCCACTCTGGAGCAGGCTAGGACCTCTTGAGTTCATTTTTATTTGAAAGATGACACCTTTGACAGAGCAGCACTTCTTCAACACTGCCTTGGAGGGTCAGCCTTAACTTTGTGCACCAGTCTCTAGAGTGGGACTGGAACTCACAACCTTTCAATTTGGAGTGAGTGTGTAACTGGCTGTGCTACAGATGATCAAAATGGACCAGCTAAAACGGTGATTGTTACACTGGGCCCGTGAAGAAGGATGAGTGAAGAGTTGGTACATTGAAAACCTGAGAATAGTTAGAAAGAAAAAAGGTGCCTTGCCCACATAGAATCATTGAATCCCTACAGTGCAGAAGGAGGTCATTCGGCCCGTTAAGTCTACACCGACCACACTCCCACCCAAGCCCTATTCCCATAACCCCATACATTTACCCTCCTAATCCCCCTGACACTGGGGGCAATTCAGCATGGCCAATCCACCTAACCCGCACATCTTTCGGACTGCGGGAGGAAACCGGGGTGCCTGGAGGAAACCCACATAGACATGGGGAGAACGTGCAGACCCCACACAGACAGTGACCCGAGGCTGGAATTGAACCTGGATTCCTAGCGCTGTGCCACCATACTGTCCATAACATAACCAGGGTGAGCTCACCACAAGCATATCGGAAATGACAGTGTTGAAATTTTAAACATTGTGAGAGGGGAAGAAAAAGCACGGTTTCCCCCAGGCTGGGCCTCTGTTAAAAAGCACAGGGGTTAGTTTTATGCTGTTTAATGGCACACGTCTTTTCAAACATCAGTACTCCCTCAGCAATTCTTCCTCCTGAAATATTCCACTGATTAAAGCTCGGGTTTGGGCTGTATCTCACCTCTCAAAACGAGAGCCAGCCTTCTTTCCAGGCTGTTGTCTGCACTGTGGACCTTGCCCCTCACATTAAGTTGTGAAACTCAAAGCCCGATGTCCCTCTCCCCTCTGTATACAAATCTGTCTTTGCTGCAGCAACTCACATAGTTTGCCTGTATGTCCTGCACGGTGTATTCGACACCATCATCGACCACCACCACCGTCACTCCTTCCCCCGTCACATTGCGCTCCCACACTCCTGTCACGTTGATGTCCATCCCACGCTTTCTCCGGTTATGCTGCAAAGAAACGGTCACCATCACTAACACAGTAAAAGTTGCTGAAAATAGCTCGGGGCAGAAACGTTTCCATTATCCACATCAACCGGAACACAAAAAAAAAACACTCAAAAAAATGTTACACGGTAAAGCATGACGTCACAAAGAGTGTGCCTCAAAATCCAGCCCAAAGTCAGCAAACTCATCCAGAGAGTGGTTACCAGATGAAGCAGCAATGTTCCGAAAGCTCATGCTACTCAATAAACTTGTTGGACTTTAACCTGGTGTTGTGAGACTACTTACAACGCAGGAGGAGACTGTTTAGCCCATCACGTCTAGACCAACTCTTCGGAGTATGTTAACCAGATCCTTTCCCCATAGTCCCACACATTTCACATGGCTAATCCATCAAACCCACATATCTTGGGACACTAAGGGGCAACTTAACACGGTCAATCCACCCAACCTGCACATCTTTGGACTGTAGGAGGAAACCCACACAGAGATGGGGAGAATGTGCAAATTCTGCACAGACAGTGACCCCAGGCTGGAATTGAACATGGATTCCCGGTGCTGTGAGACAACATGCTAACCACTGTGCCATTATGTCACCCCAACACTTGCAGTGCACTCTTGCCTCTGATCCAAAAGATTGTGGGTTCAAGTCCCACAGAGATACAGTGGTTAGCACCACTGCTTCACGGCACCAGGGATCTGGGTTCGATTCTGGCCTTGGGCGACTGTCTGTGTGGAGTTTGTATTTTCTCCCTGTGTCTGCATGGGTTTCCCCCGAGTGCTCCAGTTTCCTCCTACACTCCAGAGATGCGAGGGTTGTGTGGACTAGCTATGGTAAATAAGTGGGGCTCCAGGAAGGGGGTGGGGGACAAGATGCCCGCCCCCTTCCCAGAAGGTGGGTCTGGGTATGAGTAGGTATAGACATGATGGACTAAATGGCCTCTTTCTGCAGGGATATTATGGTATTGTGGTCCTGGGAGTGGACACAAAGTCTAGCCTAGCACACAGTGCAGCACTGAGGAAGTCCCTTTTGGAGGTGATATCAGGCTGAAGGCTGCCTCTCTCTGAAAAACAGACAGAGGGAGCTCCCCAGTCCTCCCATCTCCTTTCAATGTTCATCCCTCGACCTCCAACACTAGAGCAGATAATGTGGCATTATAACAGCGATACCTGTGGGATCTTGCTGTGCACAAATCAGCTGGCCTCTTTCCTGCATTACAACAGTGACTGCACTCCAAAAAGGAGCTGTAAAGCGCTTTGCGGCCAACTTGAGGTGGGGATAGGTGCTACAGAAATGCAATGTTTTTTTTTAAACTGAGGACGTTCATCCTCACCGGAGATGGCAGTCAGGGTCAGAATTGAGTGGTGGCTATGGAGTGGGGGGACGGGGGGCCAGATTCATATTGAGAGAAATGAGCAGAAGCCAGGAACCAGCCAGTATCTCTCCGATCGCCAAATAGATTAACCGTGCAGGGAGACGGACTGATTTGGGTTTGGGAGCAACGATCGAGAGTCAGGCACACCAGAGAAACCCACTGCTGACTTTGTGAAGGAAGAGATTCGGGGTAAGATCCCAGGGGGCTGCTGCAGCACCGAGTGCACCAGAAACAGTCAGTGGTAACATCACTGGACTAATAATCAGAGACCCAGTCTGATGATGCTGTGCCTTTAAGAGGTGTATTTTATTCATATTTCTCTGCAGGCCTGGCCTCTTTGTATTCTGGCTCTCTTCACTGGTGACCTTGAGTTGTTGTTGAAGCAATACCGTAGGCATCTTGTTTATTTTTCATCTAGGCTAATACAGCGTCCTGTAGTTTTACGACCCTTTTGGAATTGTTGGGTGGAGTCTAATTGACAGGTCAGCTGGGACCTTAGGATAGTTTTTAATCACCCACTCCCTCCCCCCCACATCCCAACACAGACACAGACACACACAGTCCAAAGATTTGACTTTCAGTCTACACAGCTTCTTCCAAAATGAAAGCAATATATTCTCTCTCTCTCTCTGGAATGGAAATTCTGCTGTGTGAGAGGGATTGGTAGGAGCTAGAGGTAGGCAGTATCTCTGGGTCTCTCTAGGTGTGCTGGAAGTTCCAGGGCTGGGAGATCTCAGCTGTGATCTAACATTTCAAAGGAGAAATTCACAGCAGGTGTCGCAAAGCTGCAAACTCCAGCATCACGTGAGTATAATTGCTTTCTGTGCCATGCTTATGTTTGTATTTGTTGTTACGTTGTTTGATTTGGAACAGTACACTTAGCTGTTAAGATTTATACAATATCAAGGTTGTTCTTTTATTGTAATTGGTAATAGGTTATGCTAATTTTCTTATTATACGTTAACAGTGTTCTTAAATAAACTTTGCTCGTTAAAAGCTGGTGGATCACTTGAATCATTACCCAGTGTGAAACATCTTATGTTCACCCCGTGCTATGTTCAAAATACAAAATTTATGGAATAGGCTGAATTTTGTTAAACACTTTGAATTTCTAGCCTGGATCATAGGTCTGGATTGAAGGTGACACAGTGGTTAGCACTTCTATCTCCCAGCATCAGGAACTGGGATTCAATTCCGGCCTGGGATGATTATCTGTGTGGAGTTTGCACATTCTCCCACTGTCTACGTGTGTTGCCTCCAGGTACTCTGGTTTCTTTCCAAAGCCTAAAGATGTGTAGGTTAGATAGATTAGCCATGCCAAATTGTCCCTTAATGTCAGGGGGACTAGTTAGAGTAGATGCATTGGGGTTATGGGGATACAGTCTGGGTGGGATTGTGGTCGGTGCAGATTCAATGAGCTGAATGGCCTCCTTCTGCACTGTAGGATTTCTATGATTCTATGACATAAAGCTAATTATCTGGGGATAAGGGGTTCAGATCCCACCACGGCATCTGGTTTAATTTATATTCAATTAATAAATCTGGAACTATGAAGATAGTCTCAATAACATGACCATCATTAATAGTCAGAAAAACCCATCTGGTTCACGAATATTCTTTAGGGAAGGAAATCTGCCATCCTTACCTGGTTTGGCCTACATGTAACGCCAGAGCCACAGCAACGTGGTTGACTCTTAAGTGCAAGATTCTGAGTTCAAGGGCAATTAAGGATGGGCAAGAAAATGTTGGAGGTGGGGGTGGACACAAATGTCCACATTCCAAACAAAATAAGGAAAGGTAGCTTGTGAGGCAAGATGTAAATTTTAAGATCACTTTTCTTCAAAGACCATTTTGCAATGTTACCACCAATGTCACAGTTTGGTTTAATGCATTAACACAGATGGGAGATTTTTGCAATGAGTGTTGGCATCAAGGTGGTTAGTTTTGCTGACAGTAAATTGGAATCAAGTCCATTCTCTGTAGTGAACCTGGTAGCTTTACTGAGCCAGATGGTTCCCAGTTCCCTTCTGCCTGCTGTCTGGCTCAGTAGTAGGAGCTGGTGATTCAGAGTTATGATTAGGGCCTTATGAGAGTTCCTTCACACTATTTGGATAATCCCGTCAAGTAAACGGCCTTAACGGGGTCTGAGATGGGTGGAATTTGACAAGTAATGTTCTGCGCTGTTAATCTGCACATGTGTTAACCGGTTAAATTCCAGCACAGTGGCAGGAACTGCTATCTCACATCACCAAGGATGCAGGTTCAATTCTGGCCTCGAGTGACTGTCTGTGTGGAGTTTGCATGTTCTCCCCATGTGTGCGTGGCTTTCCTTCAGTTTCTTCCTACAGTTCAATGATGTGCGGGTTAGGTTGATTGGCCATGCTTAATTGCCCCTTAGTGTTTGGGGAGTGGGGGGAGGGGGTGGAATTAGAAGGGCAAGGATAGGATTGTTGTTGGTGCAGACTCGATGGGCTGAATGACCTCCTTCTATACTACAGGGATTCTATAAATGTGAATAAGCAGTTTTTGAGTTGGGGGAGTGAGGCGGGGAGGTTCTGCTTTTGAAAATATCCCCCTAAAGTTTCCTAGATTTGGCCAAATCGCCTTTCACAAACCCAGCATGCGTATTCCTTAGGAATTTGATTCAGAGATCCAGGCGGATAGACTTCCATGTGTCAAACGGGAAGCTGATGATATGAATTGGATGAACTTGCAGCCTATTGAGATGTTCTGACACGTCTGCCATACAATCCATACCCAGGAATTACCCAACCTCACTAACTGCAGGTTGGGCTATACAATGTGACTTTAGCATAGAGTCTCACACTCATTCCAGAAAGCGATTTACATAATGATGGGTTCAAGGCAGTTGATTTCACACTGTGCAAGCCCAGAAGCATTTAAAACTTTTTTTAAAAAAACAGAAGCACTGATCTACAAATTTGCCACCATTTACAAAAGACAGAGATCAACTTCAGGAAGTGTAATGGAGAACATCAATGGGGATGAAGTAGAAATGGTCGAGAGTTTCAAGTTTTTAGGTGTCCAAGACCTATCCTGGTCCCTTCATGCTGACACTATGGTTAAGAAAGCCCACCAACACTTCTACTTAAGGAAATTTGGCATGTCAGCTACAATGCTCACCAACCTTTCCAGATGCACCATAGAAAGCAGTCTTTCCTGATATACCATAGCTTGGTATGGGTTCCTGCTCTATCCAAGACTGCAAAGAACTACAAAGGGTCGTGAATGAAGCCCAGTCCATCATGCAAACCAGCCTCCCATCCACTGACACTGTCTACGCTTCCCACTGCCTCGGCAAAGCAGCCAGCATAACTAAGGACCCCATGCACCCCGGACATTCTCTCTTCCACCTTCTTCCGTAGGGATAAAGATACAAAAGTCTGAGGTCACATACCAACTGACTCAAGAACAGCTTCTTCCCTGCTGCCATCACTCTGAATGGATCTACTTTACATTAATTTGATCTTTCTCTACATCCTAGCTATGACTGTAACATTACATTCTGCACTTTCTTGTTTCCTTCTCTATGAACAGTATCCTTTGTCTGCAAGAAACTATACTTTTCACCGTATACTGATACATGTGACAATAATAAATCAAATCTGAGTCATTTTCACTGATAAATTTTAAAGCCACAGGAGGCCACTCAGCCCATCAAGCCTGCTCCACCATTCAAGCAGATTGGGGATAGATTGGATGATCAGCCACAATTTTTCCCCACACTATCCCTGGTAATATCACGAGATGTCATTAGTTTCCAGAAGAAGTTGGACTTGTATCATCTTTTATTGCTGGACTGCACCTGGGAGATTTAATTGCCGTTTCACAGATACAGAAAAACTGAGAGCTGCAGAGTATCCTCACCAGCACAGCTTCCTGTTTGATCGCTCCCCCCCCCCCACATCCTTGACTGTTTTTGAGAAAAGAACTCCAGCCTGTTCAGTCTTTCAAAGGTGACATGGTGCAAACCACCCTCCCACCCCACTCGAGTCAGTTTGCCTATCTCTTCCTGGGTTTCCCCACCTTTCCCTCCTAGAGGTCTGGGCTCATTCTCAACTTCCAACCAGGATTGCATCCCAGTCCATTCTTCAAACGTGGATCCGGGCAGGCTGTCCTTGGAGTGGGGAGAGCGGGGATGAGGTAAATCAGACCCGATGCTGTAGTCAAAAGAAGCACTTTCCATTGACTTTCTCAATCCAGTGACTCTCATTGGGGAAGATGGTATAGCGGTAATGTCAGTGCACAAGTAATCGGAGCCAGGCTATTGCCCCACGTTGTGGAAGCTCTTGGAACTTAAATTCAATTAAATATGGAAGATAAAGCCAGTCTTAGTATTGGTGACCATGACAACTATCATAGATTATGAAAACCCATCTGGTTCCCCTTTCAGGAAGGAAATCTGCCGCCCTTACCCGGTCTGGCCTACATGTGACTCCAGAACCACAGTAATGTGAGTGACTCTTAAATGCCTAGTAAGCCTCTCAGAAGAGATACATCAAATACTGGACTTGCCAGTGACGCCCACATCTCATGAAAGAATAGAGAAATAAAAATCTGTGAGAGATTGAGGCACTGAAGACAATTATTTACTGATTAAGCTAAACAAGTGATAATCAGATCACAAACCAGCTGGTGAAGTATGAAACTAGAACTCTAACCTTTCTCGGCATTAGATGTCCGTTTCCTACCTGTTATCTCAAGATCTCAGCAGTCTCTCCTTATACATGCTCTGGGCACTTAAGTAAACAATACTTTTCGCTTACAAGGACCGAGTAGACTTGGACTATACTAACTGGAATTTAGAAGAATGAAGAGTGATCTTATAGAAACATAAGATTATGAAGGGAATAGATACGATAGAAGCAGCGAAGTTGTTTCCACTGGCGGGTGAAACTAGAACCAGGGAGCACGGTCTCAAGATAAGTAGGAGCAAAGTTAGAGCTGAGTTGAGGAGGAATTTCTTCAGCTAAAAGTTAGTGAATCTGTGGAATTTGCTGCCCAGTGAAGCAGTTGAGGCTATCTCATTGAATGTTTTTAAAGGTAAGGATAGATAAATTTTTGATCAGTAAAGAATTACGGGTTATGGTGAGCGGGTAAGTGAGTTCTTACTTCATACCCTAAGAATGTAATTAACATACCCTTACTGATTCAGGCAGATCAAAGCTGAGAGGTCACTAGTTAATGTGGCTCTGTTCCACACTGGCACTCACTAACTCAATTGCAGAAGTTAAAATATCACTTACCAGATGCCACTGGAAAGGGTACTTTGGATCGTTGAAATGAAGGCCTCGTTTGGAGCGTTTCAGCAGTTTCTGCTCAGCATGCCACCTGACATTGTTGTGCTGTGCAAATACAGCATTGATGGATTCCCGAATACTCCCAGCGTCCTCCAGATCACGATGGTTCCGTCTATGCGATGGAAGAGCAAAGAGATAGTGGCCAACCAACTCTCCAATCTGACCCCTGTTCTCAAGGCCTGTGACCTGGGTGAGCTCGTCTGCAATTTGGTCCAGTGACGGTGAGTCACTATCGCTCGCTCCATCTGCCAGCGTCAAATGCAGGGCCCATGTTAAGGTCCCCCTGTCTGTGTCCATCTCCTTCCTCCCCTTCTCAGCTTCATCACCCCGCATCCCCAGGTTGTCAGCTTCTGGACTCGATGCTAAAGTCCCAACCCGCCAGGCCTTGGCAAATCCGTTCCTTGTGATGACCGGTAACCAAATGGTTACTATGACGACACATAAACAGGTTGGCAATAGGGTCCCCATCAGGACTCTCCATGGTGACAACTTCCACTTCAGACTCGGCATCAGATCTGATCACTGCAATAGAGAAACAAAAATCACAGTCAGCAGCAAGAATGAAGATCTCCTTTAAAAGATAACTGACCATCGTTGGCACAAGGCCTACAGTGTGTATCAGTGCTGGTAATGATATCAAACCAATATGACTTCCAATTGTGTGGTACATTAACCAATCATCTCCAATGTCTCTTGGCTCTGCCATCACCAGTATAGTCATATCATTCTTGTCTGAGCCAGAAGTGACTTTAAGATCCATTTAAAAGTATTTGAGAACACATTTTAGGCTGACATTCAGATCTATCTGTGCTCAGCTATCTTGACTTGGATCTATATCACTATCCACTGGCTCACGGCCATTTTCTCAAGGGAAATTAGGGATTAGCAACAAACGCTGGCCTTGCCAGTGACACAGGCATAACAGTGTCACAGTGTTTAGCACTGCTGTTTCACAACACCAGGGACCCAGACTCAATTCTAGCCTTGGGTGACTGTCTGTGTGGAGTTTGCACGTTCTTCCCGTGTCTACGTGGGTCTCCTCTGGGTGCTCTGGTTTCCTCCTCCAATCCAAAAAGATTAGGTTGATTGGCCATGATGAATTGACCCTTAGTGATGAGCGGGGTAAATAAATGGGTTGTGGGGGGATAGTGCCTGGGTGGGACTATTGTTAGTGCAGACTCAATGGGCCGAATGGCCTCCTTCCACACTGTTGGGATTCTATAAAAAAGTTTTGACAAGAAAGATCACCTGCAATGGCTTTTCTTCCCAGTCCTGCACTATTAAATTGGCCACTCCCACAACCTGGTATCATTCTTGTCCCCTCTACCCCACCCCTCCTATTTCTCATCTACATGTTGTGCCACCACCACATTAACAGCAAACATGTCAGGCTCCATATGTACACTGACAGCTCCAAGCTCCATCTCATCACTAATGTCATTAATGTGTCACTAGGTTCAAAACCGCCAGCATTTCAAAAAGATATTTTCCCAGGATGTGAATCCCAATAAACGAGATTCATAGTTGGAGACAGCCCAGAAGAAATACATTGTCTTGCTAAAAGGAAAGACTTGAAATGTGTTAGTTTTAAAAACTAACAGAAGCTGAGGGCACAGATAGTCAAATATAGAGAGAGAAACTTCAAAAACGGAAACAATAATATAATTGGTAACCTTTTCGTAGAAGCAGGGAGCAGATATCAGTGAGCAGCCTGAGGCACAGAGTCCAGCTAGCAGTCTGTAAACTGGTATGAGGTCACCCCTCAGCCTTCTGTGTTCCAGAGAAAACAACGCTAACCATTCAAATTTTGTCTCATGCGTCAAATACAGGCAACATCCTTGTGAATCCCCTCTGTACTACTATCATATATTTCCCATAGTGTAGTGATCAGAACTCCATGGAGTACAGTCACTGCCTCCCGCATCTGAACTCCAAATAACCTTCCCCTCGGCCCCCATTTCTAAACAGTGTTGGTTTAGCTCAGTTGGCTGGATGGGCTGGTTCGTGATGCCAACAGCATGGGTTCAATTCCCACAGTGGCTGAGATTATCCTTCTCAACCTTGCCTGAGGTATGGTGATCCTGAGGTTAAATCATTGCCAGCCAGCTCTCCCCTTCAAAAGGGAAGGGCAGCCAATGTCATCTGGGACTATAGTGACTTTACCTTTGGGTGGCACAGTGGTTAGCACTGCTGCCTCACAGTGCCAGCTTGGGTCACTGTTAGTGCAGAGTCTGCACTTTCTCCCACAGTCTGAAAGATGTGCTGGTTAGGTGCAATGGCCATGCTAAATTCTCCCTCAGTGCACCCAAACAGGCGCCCGAGTGTGGCAACTAAGGGGATTTTCACTATAACTTCACTGCAGTGTTAATGTAAGCCTATGTGTGACACTAGTGAATCAGTTTATTTACCAAATGACTAAACACACCTGGATAAGATTGACTTTGGGAGGGCTCTTGGTTGGACTGCCTCCTTCTCTTCTCCAAAAGATTCCTCTGCAGCCATGGTTAACTCCAGGCCTGGCACTAGATCACTGCCACGACCCCGTGGGCAAATAATCTCATTAGAGATCAACTCACCACCGCACACAAACTTGATGGAAACAGTCAGACTTAATCCCCACTCAACCAACTCGAGTACCATTGCTTAGAATTCACAACACCACAGAGCTAACCGCCAGCGATTAGATAGGGAATCAATTCACATGCAGTCTGTGGATAAACTTTACTAATCAATCATTCTTCAAAATCACATGTTCCACACCTAATCTGAAATACCATAAAATCTGTCCTTCTCAGAATCCAAAGCAAAACTAAAAGGCAAAAACTCCCAGATGCAGAAGTTGAGGGAAAACTTTATCAAGATTCACCGAGCTGCCATCTGAATCCATCCAACTTGGAATCCCACCAACTCCATTAAACATTCACTCTCTCTGTCACCAGTGCACAATGGACCATCTACAAGACGCACTGTAGCGACTCCTATAATGGGGAGACGATGGCCTAGTGGTATTATCACTAGCCTATTAATCCAAAAGTTTAGCTAATGTTCTGGGGACTCGAGTTCAAATCCCTCCACAGCAAATGGTGGAATTTGAATTCAATAAAAAAAATCTGGAATTAAGGATCTAATAATGACCATGAAACCATTGCCGATTGTCAGGAACATCCATCTGATTCACTCATGTCCTTTGGGGAAAGGAAATCTATCATCCTTACCTGGTCTGGCCAACATGCAATTCCAGAGCCACAGTCAGGTGGTTGACTCTCAGCTGCCCCTCGGGCAACAAGGGATGGGCAATAAATGCTGGCCATCACGACCTCTTTTCTCTTCTCTTCCCTCTGCTTCCTCCACACTCCACCCCCAACAGAAGCAGAAAATACAGGGGAATACCGCGCTCTATATGTTCTCCATTAGGTCACGAATACCATCCTGACTTGGAAATATATCGCCGTCGCTGGGTCAAAATCCTGGATTTCCCTCTCTAATAGCATTGTGGGCCAACCCACAGAACATGGGCTGCAGTGATTCAAGAAGGCAGCACATCACCACCTTCTCCAGGGTAACTAGGGAAGGGCAATAAACACAAACCCACCAGCAATGCCCATGTCCCATAAATGAATAAAAAAAAGCAAAGCTTCACCAATGTATGGTCAGACAACAAGACAGATCAAATGACCTTAACTGTTAGACCTCGTCAAACCAGCACTGAGCTGATGTCAGTCAGTTCCCCATCAGAGGCTGGGAAGAATGAAGAAAATTAGTTCCATTTACTGGAAAATATTGTCTAGTACTGATGGACAGGCTACCAAACTCTGCTAGTTCACAAATAGTGCCTTTTAATGTTCACCCAAATCACTGGCACCAAGTAGTCATCTTGGACACAAGAGAAAAGGATGGCTGGGGGTTGGTACCTCATCAGCAGGCAGTTATACTGCTCCAGGCCAATGTACAATCTATAGCCAATTGCGCTGAGTAGTCTACTGTTAATGCTGTAATCTTATCACAAAGAAAAATGTACTCTGTAGGTGAGAACAGCCCAAAGATGTGCGGGTTAGCTTGACTAGTCACTCTAAATTGTTTCTTAGTGTTACAGGCACTAGCCAGGGTAAATGCATGGGGTTATGGAGATAGGGTCTGGGTGGGATTGTGATCAGTGAAGACTCAATGGGCCAAATGACCTCCTACTACACTGCAGGATTCTACTCGTTCCTAATTAAGGAAAAGTTAGGGCATTATTTTTAATTATCTGCCAGAGAAAGTGTTTGAGGTAGGCACAATAGCAGCATTTAACGAGCAGTGGTATGGATACTGGTACGAATACATGGATGGAGAAGGATTAAAAGGATATGGGCCAAACATGGGTAATTGGGAGGACTCCATGATCAGCATGGGCTGATCGGGCCTAAGGATCTGTTTTCGTGCTGTATGACTCTCCATAAGAACCAACTTCACCCATGCGGTGAGAGGACAAAGGGAGTTTGTGCCCGTATTCTCTGGGTTGTGTGACTAATCATACATTCAGGAAAGGCTGACTCCTTTGCTCAGCACGTCAACAATGAATCAGAACACTTGAAACTCCATGAGCTTCTTCTGCAGGCCCAAAACTTCATGTAACTTTATCAATACCACCTCCTGTTCCTCTTCCGAAACCCCCGCACGTGCGTTTAACCAAATTGCATTTAATTGCATCCATGCTAGTTTTGTTAGAAGCTCCCTGTGGTGGCAAGTTCCACATTCTGACCACTCTCTGGGCAAAGAAGTTGCTGGTGAATTCCCTTTTGGATGCATTATTACCTTTGTGTCAAGAAGGAATGAGATATCACTAAAGGAATCAAGGGATTTGGTGGGGAAAGGGGGGAAAATCAGGATATTGAATTTGATGATCAGCCATCATCATAACGAATGGTGCAACAGGCTCAAAGAGTGGAATGGCTTACTCCCGCTTCTAGTTTCTACACGATGCTTCATGCATCACTAGTGTATAGTTAGCTTGATAGATCAATTGTCTGCTTCTGCCTGTGATTTTCACATCTTTGTACCAGTAGTAAACGTGGAAAACTCTCTTCCCCACCCCAACGATGGAGCTTGCTGCTGGTTCTGAATAAACCTAGACGGAGCTTGCCAAAGCAGGCTACACTGCAATCAGAGTCCCTATCAGTCAGGGTAATTAACCCGCAGAGCGTCTGACTTTGAACCCATTCGCTGAAGAACACAGAATTTAAAAAGCACATCTCGGGTTGAAGCAAGAGTGAGGTTGCAAAGTCCAGCACTATCTATCTATCTGGGGGAAAGTTCACACACACACACAGGAGAGTTGTACAGTTAATGTTGGATTAGTACTTTCTCACAATAGGAAGAGGCTTCAGAACACTGAAATAGAAGTTGAATAGGACTCCTGCTCAAAACCACTGGATGTGATGTTGAGTGGCCAGGAACAGGAAACCTGGTTGATTTTCCAACTCTCTCCCCACCTCTCCTGTGCCCCAGAGATACTGAAACAAGTCAGCTGATGTTGCAGCCACTGAGATTAACAATCCCATCAGAGTCTGGAATGCTCCTAGTCCGTGTGGTCCAGTCCACCAGATAGTGGCTTTTACCAATGATCAGTCTACTCAGGAACATAATCAATTGGTGCAATATTGGGAGAGTGCCACATTGCCAGAAAGGCAGCATGGTGGCAAAGGCTGCTGCCTCACAGCACCAGGGATGCCAGTTCGATTCCCAGCTTGGGTTACTGTCTGTCCAGAGTCTGCATGTTCTCTCCGTGTCTTGCATGGGTTCCCTCCGGTATAAGATGATTAGAGGTTTAGATAGGGTGGACAGTGAGAGCCTTTTTCCTCAGATGGAGAAAGCTAGCACGAGGGGACATAGCTTTAAATTAAGAGGCGGTAGTTATAGGATGGATGTCAGAGGTAGGTTCTTTACCCAGAGGGTGGTAAGGGTATGGAATGCCCTGCCTGCTGCAGTTGTAGATGCGCCAGGTTTGGTGGCGTTTAAGAGGTCAGTAGATAGACTTATGGATGAAAAGGGAATGGTTTAGGTTAGGGGGTCATTGCTATTTCCTAATTGGTCGGCACAACATCGAGGGCCGAAGGGCTTGTTCTGCGCTGTAATGTTCTACGTTCTATGAGTTTCCTTCCACAGTCTGAAAGATGTCTGGTTAGGTGCACTGACCCAAAGAGGAGGGTGCTGACGAGGGGAATTTCAAAGAAACTTCACTGCAGTGTTAATGCAAGCCTTACTTGTGACTAATAGATAAACTTAACACTAAACTGAGGCAGGATCTGGTTGTTTCAGTGCTCCAATTGAACATTAAGGGGCACAGTTGGGAAAGTTCTTGTGGTTGGCTGCCCGTCAATCTATCCTTCCCCAACAACTTCAAAACAGATTAACTGTTTCACTGCCGTTTGTCGAACACAACAATATTCTCCAATATAACAGCAACTGCACCTCAAAGTAATGCACCCCATCCTGCGTTTCAGAAGGATGAAGAAGCAGCCATGAGTTCAGTTTTAAACTGTGTTCAAACCATTTCATCGATAGAAATACACACCAGGGCAAGTAGCTGTCAGCAGTTAACAGGGACACGGTGGACAGAGTACCCTTTGTTGTCCAGTACTTCCCCGCAGCGGAGAAGCTACAACATCTTCTCCGGAGTCTTCAACATGTCATTGATGACGATGAACATCTCGCTAGGGCCATCCCCACCCCCCAACTTCTTGCTTTCAGACAACCGCACAACCTCAAACAGATCATTGTTCGCAGCAAACTACCCAACCTTCAGGAGAACAGTGACCACAATACCACACAACCCTGCCATAGCAACCTCTGCAAGACATGCCAGATCATAGACATGGACGACATCATCAAATGTGAGGATAACATTCACCAGGTACACGGTACGTACTCTTGCAACTCGGCCAACGTTGTCTACCTAATACGTTGCAAGAAAGGATGTCCCGAAGCATGGTACATTGGGGAGACCACGCAGACACTACGACAGCGGATGAATGAGCATCGCTCAACAATCACCAGGCAAAACAGTTCCCTTCTTGTGGGCGAACACTTCAGCAGTCATGGGCATGCGGCCTCCGACCTGCGGGTAAATGTTCTTCAAGGGGGCCTTCGTGACACACGACAGCGCAGAGTCGCTGAGCAGAGACTGATAGCCAAGTTCCGCACACATGAGGACAGTCTTAATAGGGATCTTGGCTTCATGACACACTATCTGTAACCCCCGTAACTTGCCTGGGTTCGCAAAAAAACTCACTTTCTGTGCTGTCTGGAGAAAACACACAATTCTCGAACCAATGCTCGCACACAATAACACACATTGTTAGCCACTTTAACACTTGAATAGCAGGTTAGATGTAAGGATTCGCATTCTAATCAGCAATCTGTGACTGTCTGTGTTGGTATGAGTGCTATTGCAGACCAGAACACTGCATTTGCCTGACGAAGGCACAGTGTCGAAAGCTCGCGAACTTACTATCAAATAAATTAGTTGGATTTAAAATTGGTGTTGTGAAACTTTACTGAGTTTACCCCAGTCCAACGCCAGCATCTCTACATCACAGCAGTTAACAGCAGCAGTTAACAAGAATATATAATATTTAACTAGATGTGAAAAATAGCACCAATCCAATAGATCTGTTCAACAGCGATTATAGAAACCTCTCATCGCTGTGCAGAATATGTGTATATAAGCAGCAGCAAAACCCTGGTTTTTGTTTCCTACAGAGAATGGGGCAGCAAGTTGGCACAGTGATTAGCACTGCTGTTTCACAGCCTCAGGTTCAATTCCCAGCTTGGGTCACTGTCTGTGTGGAGTTTGGACATTCTCCCTATGTCTGCGTGGGTTTCCTCCGGGTGCTCCAGTTTCCTCCCACAACCCAAAGATGTGCAGTTAGGTTGATTGGTCATGCTAAATTCTCCCTTAGTGTCCCAGGACATGTAGGTTAGAGGGATTAGTGGGATAAATATGTGGGGAATAGGTCCCGGGCGGGATTGTTGTCAGTGCAGACTTGAAGGGACAAATGGCCTCCTTTTGCACTGTAGGATCTCTATGAGATTCTGTCTACGAGAGACTACACTTCGCTATATGGAGAGCATTTGAGGACTCAGTCTGTACTCGATGCAGTTTAGAAGCATGGTGTGTGTACCTATCTGCGCCTGTGCGTATCTGTGTCTGTGTGTACACGTGCTCCAGTTTCCTCCCACAGGTTCAAAGATATGCTGGTTAGGTGCACTGTCTGTGTTAAATGCTCCCTAGTGTGCCTGAACAGGCACCAGAGTGGCATCTAGGGGATTTTCACAGTAACTTCACTGCAGTGTTAATGTAAGCCTACTTGTGAGACTAATAAATAAGATAGCCAGACACAGCTTAGAGTAATTAGCAGTAGCCAGGGTGAGCTTGGGGCCTCCTGGTCACCACTTCCTGCCTTGTCACCTCCACCATCACCGAGCTGTTCACTCTCAATTTATCGTGGGAAGTTCCGGGCTAATCATCAGAAATCACCTGAACTTTATGGTGCTTTAGACAGATCTGGCTGACAGTTTTACAATCACTTTCATTGATAAGCGAGAAAGAAACTGAAAAGGCCACTTGTCGGAAGTCACATACGAGAGAAAAAAACTTTAGGAGAGGTTAGGCAAATTGGGACTGTTTTCCTTAGAAAAATGTAGACTTAGAGGAGATCTAATAGAGGTGTACAAGATTATGAGGGGTATGGATAGAGTAAACAGGGTTAAGCTTTTTCCTAGCATGGACTTGAATAGCACGAGGGGTCACGGGCTTAGGGTGAGGGGGGTAAGGTATAATTTGGATGCTAGAGGGAGTTTTTTCACACAGAGGGTGGTGGGGGTATGGAATGCGCTGCCAAATAAAGTGGTGGAGGCAGGTACTCTGGAGTTATTTAAGAAATACTTAGATGGGCACATGAACAGAATGGGAATGGAGGGGTATAGAAAACTGATTTAAAATAGGGATCATGAGCCTTGGGAGTCCCTGGGAAGTGTGTAAATAGATGATGATATTGATGTACTTGTTTTTATCCTACAGGTGCTTTGGTCCACCTTGTTGTCTAACGAGGGGCGTACACACGATGGGTCGTGAGAGGGCTGCTCTTGGATTTTGAGAGTATCCTAGTGCTTCACGTTGTTAGTGTACAGTTGACCTGGACCATTTGATGGGCAACACGACAGCTCAGGACTATTGCTGTGCTGTGCAGATACGTGGATTTGGGCCTGTGTCTGTGGGAGTTTGCTCATTCTCCCCGTGCTTGCATGGGTTTTCTCCAGGTGCTCCGGTTTCCTCCCACATCCAAAAGATGTGCTCTTAGGCTAATTGGCAAAACAAATTCTCCCTAAATTGTCTCAAATTTAGTTTTTAATCCATAGATCTATAAACATGGACAGGAATCGCAGGTAGTGGTGGGAATATTGGGGTGGCGGTGCGGGATTGTTGGGCCAAAGGGCCTGTTTCCCATGCTGTTTTGTTCTTAATTTGTGAACCTGCAGCTGTTGAAGTCTTCTTGGGGAACAAACCGAGGGAGGCTCCCCTCACTGGCTCTCTCCTTGCTTTGCCTAAAAATGTGTGTAACTATCAACTTGTAGCCAGAGAATCTTTCTTTAAGTATCTTCATTAGGACCTATAAAGCTGAGTCCAGAGGTGACAACTCCCAACATCACTTTTCACACAAGGAAATCTAGATAGTCACCATTGAGATTTTGTGAATTTTATCCTTTGTAGCTCATCCTACAATGGAGAATCCCACAGTGCAGAAGATTTGGCCCATCGAGTCTGCACCAATCACAGTCCCACCCAGACGCTAGCCCCATGACCTCATTCATTTGCCCTAGCTCGTCTCCCTTACACCAAGGGACAATTTAGCATGGCCAATTCACCTAATCCATGTATCTTTCGACTGTGGGAGAAAACCGGAGCACCTACAGGAAACCCACACAGACACAGAGAAAATGTGCAAACTCCACACAGACAGTGACCCAAACTGGGAATCAAACCTGAGACCTTGGCGCTATGAGTCAGCAGTGCTAACCACTGTGCCACCCCAGTACAAACAGACTGTTTGCGTGTGTGCTAGGAGGAACTATTTGGAAAGAAACAGTTATATTTCCCATTACAAACATGTGTCAATCAATACTTGCAATCTGTTAAAAGCGTTTCGCTTATAATAGACACATTCTATGATTACTGAAAGAAAGCAAGTTGAAGATTCTTCTATCTTTGGGCCCAGGAGAGAAGGTAAACAATTGGCCATTCTGGTGAGTAAATTGGACTTCCATATTATTGCTACAAGCTGCAGAGTAGTGGGACTAGGTAATTGGTACACTCCTCCCATTCTGGTCATAACCTGAGACATTGAACTGAGGCTCCATCTGACTGCTTGGGTGGATGTATAAGAACCCATGTCATTATCTAGAAGAAAATAGTGCCATGGGATCTTCTCCAGGAGAATTACCCTTACTTTCTGGCCAATATTTATCCTTAAGCCAAAAAATCACTAAAAGAGGATTATGTGGCTGCGATCATATGGATGGGGTTAGTGGGAGTTTGCATTGGCCACTTGATTTCCTGTATTACTGCACTTCAAAGAGTATTTTCTATGTTTTGGTCTGACCATCCTGCTTGCTACTTTAGGCACAGAAATTATTTTATTTTGAGAAAAAGTCCAAGGAATATCAAACAAACACACTGAATTGATATCAGCAATGTTTAGGCTACAGCTTTTTCATGTTTTTCAAGTCTAGATACAGTTCTCACCTCTTGCCTTCACACTTTCAAACCACCATGAATACCAGTTTTCAAATATCTTATTTTACAGGAATTTGTTAAGGCCTGGCTGTGTGATTCAAAACAAGATTGGTCTGTGATTCATCTCACCCTCTTACTACATGTTGGGACTGTTTAGCCAATTATTACCATGGTCCGTGTTTTGCTCTAGCTCTCTCACTTGCTTCTCCTCAATACAAAATTCATTGCATTTTCCTAAGCAAACACTCTTTCTCCAGTGGCAACATATTGAAACTCATGACCCTCTTCATTAGGAGGAAGTCAGGAGCATGCTGGAATACTCTCCATTTGCCTGGATGAACGCACTCCAACAATGTGAGAAACTCAACACCATCCAGGACAAAGCAGCCCTGCTCGATTTCTACCCCTTCCACAAACGTTCAAAGCTTCCACTGACAATGAACATTGGCAGTCGTGTGCACCGTCTACAAGATATACTGAAGAAACTTACCAAAATGCACAACCACTACCATCTAGAAAGATAAGAACAGCAGATACCTGGAAACACCATCACTTGGGAGGTTCCCAAGTCACTCACTATCCAGATTTATAAATATGTTATCGTTCTGTCACTGGATCAAAATCCTGGAATCAATAGCTCAGTCAACATGTTTATTGGCAGGAGGGTGTGCAATGTTGCAGGTCCTTTGTGGGCCAGATGAGATTCACTGCAAAGATATGTGCCAAGTTTGAAGAATTCATTTTATTAAAAATATTCTCCTGGGACACCATATCATGGAAGCATACACCTCAGAGGCTGCAGCACTTTAAGATGGCTCACCACCAACTTCTCAAGGACAATTAGGGATGGGCAATTTACTGTTGACTAGCCAGAGATGTTCACATCCATAAATGAGTTTACAAAGTTAATTATTTCCTTCTTTGTTTGTTGTATTTTCAATGATCTAGATTTGCTATTGTCTGTTTGTATTTGCTAATTGGTCACATCCTGTTCTGCTCTTTACTGGTGCCATACACAAATAGTCTGAACACGTTTTATGAGTAAAGCTGATAGCTTACAGGCGGTTTCCAATTCTCCTGGGAGCTGGGCGAGAAATCTATCCTCTGCTAACAGCAAGCAAATATTATTCAAAAAAAAAACGCAGACCAATGCAGAGAAAACACCAAATAAATCAGACATGCAGCAATTACACATTACAGAACGTTCTCCATCACCACGAGTTGAATTTTACAGTCCCTCCAGGACTTTTTTGATCCCAAAGTCAATGGACTTTTGAACGGCTGCTACATTTTACAACCCTGACCCCCTCCCCCACCCCAGCTGCAATGGGGCTGTAAAACTCCCCCTCGTTATTGAGCTTTCAACTCATTTCAGTTGATAGTTTAACAACAGAACAAAGATAATGGCTGAAATTTCCCAGTCCTTTCAGTGGTTTGCCAGCCAGGTACTGGGAGTTCCATCCAGTAAGTGTGAAACAAGATTCTTGCCAGAATTTGGGCTGTGGTCTGATCTTTGGCAGAGTGTGCTTGCAAGGATATTTTCCCAAGTGAATAGAACACTTGGAACTGTAGGTGATGGGAATTTAATGCATTGCAATAAAGCTGCAGTACCTTCCACACAATGCATGTTATTCTCTGGACACATGGGGCGGCACGCTGACACATTGATTAGCGCTGTTGCCTCTCTGCGCCAGGGACCCGGGTTCAATTCCCTGTTGGGGTCACTGTCTATGCAGAAACACAGGGAGAACATGCATTCTCTTCACAGACAATAACTCAAGCTGGGAATCAAACCTGGGTCCCTGTTCTCCCCGTCTCTGCATGGGTTTCCTCCAGGTACTCTGGTTTCCTCCCATAGTCCAAAAGGCGTGCTAGTTAAGTGCACTGGCCATGTGAAATTCTCCTTCAGTGTACCTGAAATAATTTGGGGATTTTCATAGTAACTTCATTTCAATGTTACTGTGTCACAAGTAGTTTTACATTAACACCGCAATGAAGCCACTGTGAAAATCTCCTAGTCACACACACCAGCACCTGTTCAAGTATACCGAGGGAGAATTTAGCATGGCCAATGCACCTAACCAGCATATCTTTCCGATTGTGGAAGGAAACCGGAGCACCCAGAAGAAACCCACGCAGACACAGGGAGAACATGCAAACTCTACACTGTGACCCAAGCCAGGAATCGAACCCGGGTCGTTGGCGCTGTGAGGCAGCAGAGTTAACCACTATGCCACCAGAAGCCTACTTGCAACACTAATAAATAGACTTTAAAACACGCAGCAAAGTACGACCCTGTAGTTTGGTTACAATTTGTTCTAGTCACTAACAAAGGTCAAAGCACAGCACTTGGCAATCTAAAAAAAACCAAAAAGAAATACATTAGTGTTTTGACAAATATCGCATTTGGGATCACAGAATCCCTAAGGTGCAGAAGGAGGCCATTCAGCCCATCAAGTGTGAATGACTCTCCAACAGAGCATCCTACCCAGGCCCTATCCCCGTAACCAAGGTATTTACTCCACTAATCCCCCTAACCTATACACCTTGAGACAGAAGGAAAATTTAGCACAGCCAATCCATGTAACCTTCAAATTTTGCAAGCAAACCCAAGAAGACAAGGAAAGAATGCCCGTATGGAGCTTGCACAGTCAACCAAGGCTGGAATTGAACCTGTGTCCTTGGAGCGGAGAGGAAGCAGTGCTAACCACCATGCCATCTGATGTTGATAAGCAGTGTAATGATGGGAGATTAGTGGTTTATCATTTCCAATAGTTCTACAGGTTGCCTTGAACTTGGTTTCTCTGCTCAGGATGGTGATTTTGCAAACCAGGCACAGCACTTCAGAGTATCTTGTAGTTACAGTCCCAAATCACACTCCCATTCAATAGACTGAAATTAACAAAATTAAGGCTCATAAAAAAATAGGAGGGCCAGTTTTGGTTTAAAGACAGAAAACAGAGTCACGGGGCAAGGTTTTTCTGTATCAGAGGGCAGATTGCCATTGACCAGCAGCTAGAGCTTCTGGGTCCACCACTGCCAACAGGATTTCCCATTGAATGCATATCTTGCAGTTGGGAAACCCATGGGAAGGGTGTCTGAAAACAGGACCAGAAAAATCCTGCTGGAGCGAGCAGCTGGGAAATTCTGGCCACAATTAATGGCTGTTTTTAAGACTGGCAGTTCGTAATCAGTGGCATTCCCCAAGGTTCAATGCTAGAGTTACTATTTTTGTAAAAATATTGTTGTGAAGATGTGCATTTTGAAGATACAAATTCTGATTTTTCTTTCTCTGTCTGCATATTTTTTTTTAAAACTGTGACCCCCCATATAAACAAAACAGCCCAGACTGCTGCAATGCACAATGTTACACTCCATCTAGTGGATGAAGACAGACACCTGACCCCTAGGGAGTGAGAAAAACCCTGTTCACTGCTGATTCACACCATCCCGAGGCCGTTGAAAATGTTTCCGAGATGAGCCAACAAAATGCAGTTATAATGTTCTGAAATATACACCCCAGCAAAGTACTTCAAGGACCATCTTACCCAGCAGAATGCCAAGATAAAAGATAACACTGTACTGAACAGGCTGACTGAAGCTGTGTGCACTCTCCATGTCTCTCTCAAACCCAGGGCCGTTACGTCCAGTTTGCAAAGCAACCATCCAAGAAAAGATAAACGGGCCACGAACCAATATCTTTTTGAACAGAAAGTTCGGAAATTTGCTCTTTGTAATTATACCCAGGAAGAGAGCAGAATAAAAATGGCCACAACATAGAACTATTGCAATGAGATCAACTGAGAAACAGCTAATGATACACACCTTAGGTTTTACTTTTAAGGAACTGTAACAATCTTATAACCCTATCCTCTTACTCTTCCATTTTACTGGGATATGTATGTGGTCCCAAAAATATACGAGATCATATGAATGGCAGTTGCATATTACTGAGTTTTTTTTAAATTTTGTTAATAATTTCAATAAATTTGTCTTGTTTAACTGAAGGAAACTTGTCTGAGTAATTGTTTACAACCCCAAAAGCGTAAATAGTGGGAATTTTAGAGAATCGGCAAAGCACACACTCTCCAAAATTCTCTAAACATAAGAACGTGGGCAAATTCAACCCTTCAAGCCTGCTCTGCCACTCAGGTCTTGGCTGATCTCTCCCTGGTCTCAAATCCATCTTTCCAATATTCCTTTTATTTTATTACAAATTAAAAGCTGAGTTATGATCAAAGCTAGAATGGGGACGGGGGAGCGGGATTGGGGAACCATTTCAATCTTCATGTGCTCGTAAAGATGAATGGCTTTGATATTGGAACACAATACAACAAGAGCAAAGCTCCAAGCTTGTACCGATCGTGATGCTGCTTAAATTAAACCATATGCACTTACAGAGTCCATATACATCCAGTCATGTGCTCATCTAGTTGCCTCTTAAGTACTGCTATCGTACCTGCTCCCACAACAAGGCAGCGCATTACAGACATTCACCTGTGTAAAAAAACTTGCCTCGCACATCTCCTCTAAACTTTTCCCCACGCACTTTAAATCTATGCACCCTAGAACTCTACTTTCCTAGGGTAAAAAAGTCATGTTTCAAAATTTGCCGAATTTAAAGATCTGGCTGCAAAAGGACATCGACAGACTATCAGGATAGACAGACAAGTGGCAGATGAAATTTAATGAAGATATAGGAGATGATGTATTTTACCAGAAGGGATATAGAGAAGCAATTTATAATTAACGGCACAGTCCTAAAGACTGAGCAGACACAGAGGGGCTTGGGGAGGCTCATGTGCAAATACCTTCAAAGGTGGCAGACATATCAAGACAGCACTGAGCCAAATGCCTGGGATCTTGGACTTTGTAAATAAGAGATCTTGAAGACAAATGCAGAGAAGTTACACCAGATATTTATTCTCTGATTTGGTCACAACTGGAATATTGCGCTCAGTTCCGACCAATTGACTTTAAGGAGGATGTGGAAGTATGCCAGGGGTACAGAAGAGATTTGCCAGAATGATTTTTGGGACTGGGGAATTTAGCAGCAAGATTAAGCTGGAGAAAACTGGGATTTTCCTTTGAAGCAAAAGGTTGCTGGAGGTAAACAAGACAATAACCAGTTTAGATAAGGTAAGACAAAGCAAATCTTGTTCCCATTCACTTAGACCAAGACCACCAGAGGATGCAGATTTAAAATTTAAGGCTAGCGATAGTGAAGATGTGAGGAAGAACTTTTTTTTAGAAATGCAACAGATGGTAATGAACTGGAATTCACCATTGGAACTGGAGACAATCAATGGTTTCCAAAGGAAATTGGATTGGAACACGAAGGAAATAAACTAGCAGGGCTACTGACCTGTAGGTGGGGGAATGGGACTAACCAGACTGCCTGATAAAGTGTTAATCTGATCCTAGCCAGTTGGAAGAGCAGAAACCAAGGTTTGGAGCTTTTCTTTACTGAGTTTATTGACTTGTTTAGTCTCAGAGCTCTCCTTCCATTCAACCCAGTGTCCCAGCTATTCCCCATTTATGTGCTCAAAGTAGTTAATTAAATAACGCCTTTTACCCAATAACACAATTAGAATACCAGTACCATGAGAGCCAGCGTGGACTCAATGAGTCAAATGGCATTCCTCTGCTGTGGCTCATGAGGAAGGATTATCATCATATCTACAGTACAGAAGGAGGCCATTCAGCCCACTACAACAATCCCAGATAGGTCATATCACCATAACCCCATGTATTTATCCTTCTAGTCCCCCTGACACTAATGGACAACGAAGCATGGTCAATCTACCCAATTCACACATCCTTGGAGTCACTGTCAACAAAATGAAGAAGTTAGTCATCAACATTTTAAAGCCCAGTGGAGGTCATGCACCTATCAATATCAAGGGGGACAAGATAGAAATGGTCAAGAGCTTCAGGTTTTTAGGTGTCCAGATCACTAACAACCTGTCCTGGTCTCCATACTGACACCATGGTTAAGAAAGCCCACCAACGCTGCTATTTTCTCAGAAGATTAAGGAAATTTAGTATGTCCACTAGGACTCTCATCAACTTTTATAGATGCACCTTAGAAAGCATCCTTTCCAGATGTATCACAGCTTGGTATGGCTCCTGCTCTGTCCAAGACCACAAGAAATTACAAAGGGTTGGGAACGAAGCGCAAATCAACCTCCCATCCACTGACTCTGTCTACACTTCCCATTGCCTCAAAAAAGCAGCCAACATAATTAAGGACCCCAAGTGGGGACAGAGACACAGAGACACAGCTATTTGGGAAGAACTGGAATAACGTATACCAATCTCCATCAGCCTTCTGGTGCACTGCCATCAAACCTTGTCAAGCAACTGCATTTTTAAATCTTCTCGTGCACAATGAGCAAGGAGCTTCCAATGTCAAGCATCTTGAAAGGACTGAACACTGACTCCTCCAATTTCTGTGAAAAAATAACTTTAATTGAAATCTACTGAGCTGAGGAGCATGTGAGGCAGGTCAACTGCAATCCTCTGCATGGCTTCAACTGAAACCAGTTAGGGCGAATGTGACATACATATCCAGCACTGCAGTACAGATTAGTAATGGGGTGCTAGATGACATCTTTGATCCCTGATCACTCTGGAAATTATTCAGTTCCCTTTCAAATGGAAGGCAAATGGTCCTTGATACACACAATACACAGAAGGCACTCACTTTCCAGCATACTTAAGCAGTAAAGGTAGGGAGCTATTGAAGACAGAACTGCCTTGATCCAATTCAGAGCACCTCAAGCAAGTACCAAAAGTTAACTGAGCTTCCTCAGAGTCAAGGTCAACTTGGTAATGGAGAATGCCAACTAGAAGTATCTGGAGAGAATCAGAATGTGTTTCTTTGACATAAACATAAATAAGCAGAGTCATATCCAGATAAATCCTGGATAGAGAATTCCTACTGAATGAGTCTTTGTTAGAAGATAACATACAAAAGCAGGGAAGTTGTGTCGGAGTTGTTTAGAACTTTGGTGAGGCCACAGCTAGAGTACTGTGTGCAGTTCTGATGGTCACGTTATAGGAAGGATATGATTACACTGCAGGGGGTGCAAAGGGGATTCACTAGGATGCTGGATGGAACATTTAAGTTATGAAAAGAGGTTGGATAGGCTTGGGTTTTCACTGGAGCAGAGAAGACTGAAGGAATGACCGGATTGAGTGTATAAGATTACTGAGGGCATGGACAGAGTGGAATGGGACAGTCATTCCTCTTGAAAGTTCAGTTATGAGGGGACACAAGTTCAAGTTGAGGGACAAGAGATTTAGGGAGGGGATATGAGAAAAAAAAAATTTACCCAGAGGGTGGTGATGGTTTGAAAACATTTAAAGTTCTAAAGTTTATTTATTAGTGTCACAAGTTGGCTTACATTAACACCGCAATTAATTTACTGTGAAAATGCCACACTCTGCTACCTGTTTGGGAGAATTTAGCATGGCCAATGCACCTAACCACCACATCACTAGGACCGTGGGAGGAAACTAGAGCACCCAGAAGAAACCCACGCAGACGTGTGGAGAACATGCAAACTCCACACTGGCAGTAACCCAAGCCAGGAATCGAACCCAGGTCTCTGGTGCTGTGAAGCAGCAGTGCTAACCACTGTGACGTGTGCTGCCCAAGAGGATGATGGAGGTGGATTGCCTCACATCCTTTAAAAAGTGCCTAGGTGAGTACTCGGCGTGCCATAACATTCAAGACAATGTGTCAAGTGCTGTTAAATCTACCTACCCAAGGTAGATAGATCAGGTGTTTCTTATGTGTCGGTGCAGACTCGAGGGATCGTGAGATTCTGTGATTATAGTTACAAACACACTAAAAATATCAGATTTGCCAAGACCTTATTGAATGGCGAAGCAGGCTCGAGGCCTACTCTTGCTCCAAATTCATATCTATGTTCATGAATAATACTTTACACCTCAGATATTGCCAGTAACAAGATAGAATCTAAACCTACTCCATTAAAAGTCCACTGTTTGTAGGCCAGAAAGGGTAAGGACAGCAGATTTTCTGCCCTAAAAGACATTAATGAACCAGATGGGTTATTACAACAATTGATAATGCTTTTATGGTGGTCATCAGACTTTTAATTCCAGGTTTTTATTGAATTTGAATTTACCATCCACAGTGGTAGGGTTTGAATCCAGGTCCCCAGACCTGGATTACTAGTCCACTGACAGTAACACTTCAATACTGCCTCCCCTTCTCAACAAAAAAATTGGACAGAAGTATGGAGAATGATTTCTCCCAGAACATTGGTTAATGTTCTTTTTTATTCAAGTCATGTTTTCTATTTAGATCAATGTTCTCTTTTTTGCTGAGAAGCAAAGGCAGTGTTGTAGTGTTATTATCACTGGACTAGTGATCCAGAGACCCAGGGCAATGGCCTAGGGACCTGGTTTCAAACCCCACTACAGTGGATGCTGAAATTCTAATTCAACAAAAATCTGGAATTAAAAGTCTAATGATGACTGTGAAAATTGTTGTAAAAACCCATCCGGCTCATGAATGTCCTTTAGGGAAGGAAATCAGCCATGTATATCTGGTCTGGCCTACATGTGACTCCAGACCCAAAAGCAATGTTCTTAAATGCCCTCCGAAATGGCTTAGCGAGCCACTCAGTCCAAGGGCGGGCAACAAATGCTGGCCTTGCCAGCGATGCCCACATCCTATGAATTAATTAACGAAAAACATTTCAAAATGTCCATGATCGTAGTGACTGGTATAGTCAGTGAATAAGTGACATTCCATTTTGAATCTAAGATATTTAGTGATGTTTTGAGGCATGCATTCCATAATTTAACTTGTTTTCCCTTTAAAACTTGTGGCCTTGGCCAAATTCCTTGAAGTTTTCAGGCATGATAAAAATCATAGGGCAAACAGCTGGCAGTGAACACACAAAGACAACTTTGCTCCCGTTTGCACCAATTGGCCAAAGGATGGGGGAAAATATTGGATTGGAAAATACTGGAAGCTGCACAACATGAAACCAAAATGCCTCTTCAAAAGAAAAACAAACACAAATAATATCTCCCTTTCAACTTGTCAGCAATGTTCATTCCCATTTCCACAGAGAAACGCAAACACACAATCCTCCTCTTGACAGTCTCCCCCCCCCCCAGAATTCAGGGATCATGCCACACTCCACCATTTGTCTGCAGTACTACAGCAATTTTAACAATTTTGTCAAGCACAACAAACCTGCAGACATCTCTATTTATGGCAGCCTCTGGTGTATCAACAGGACAAAACATCCTTCAAACAAGCAAAATAAATCTCTCCATTATTTGTGGCAGCCTCATTTCCACCAATGCTCGGTTATTGACACTGTGGATTCTTTTCTTAAAGACCACCCTGGATTAAAAATCTAGACGATTTACAATATTCCCATTCCTCTTATTGTCCTCATGGGAAGAGAGAGAGAGAGAGAGAGAGAGAGAAAGAAACAGACAGACAGACAACCTGCTCTCCAGTTTGTCAATTACAATCCTGCCACAGAGAAGGCCTAACCTACTCGTTGAAGTGAATTAGTTACACTCCCCTGCTTAGTCCCAAAAGCCCTGCAAATTGTTCTCATTTCATGTACAGATCCAAATCCATTTTGAAAGTTGCTTTTTTTAAAAATTCATTTATGGGACATGGGCATCGCTGGCTGGTCAGCATTTATTGCCCATCCCTAGCTGTCCTTGAGACGAGAAAAACTGCCTTCTTGAAACACTGCATTTGCCATTGAAACAACGGAGAGGCTTGCTGGGCTATTTTAGAAAGCACTGCGGGGCAACTGTATCACTGTACAACTGCACAATAACGCACAACATTTACAGAGTGCTAGCTCTCTGTTTCTGTGCTGCTTCATCTACCCAAGGTGAATTCTCAACCTGTACCTGGGAGAACCTCTGTGCACGAGAAGCAGTTAGTTTGGTGTACTCTTTTTAACTGGGCGTGGGTATTACTCACCAGACCAACCTTTTTATTGCCCATCCCTAAATAGTCCTTGAGAAGGTGATGGTGAGCCATCCTCTTGAACAGCTGCAGTTCCTGTGATCCAGGTCCCAGGATTTTGACCCAGCAACAAGTGACGGAACGGTGATATATTTCCAAGTCAGGATGGTGTGTGGCTTGAAAGGGAAATTACAGGTGGTGGTATTCCCTTCTATTTGCTATCCTTGTCCTTCCAGATGGTAATAGTTTGGGGTTTGGACAATGCTGTTGCAATATGCAATTGATGCAACTGAGTGGCTCACTAGGCCACTTCAGAGGGCAGTTACTTGGCTCTGGATTCAGGTGCAGTGCAGACCAGATAAGCAGGGCAGATTTCCTTCCCTAAAGGACATTACTGAACCAAATGGGTTTTTCCAACAATCGGCAGTGGTTTCAAAGTCATCAGTAGATTCTTAATTCCAGATCATTTTTACCGAATTCAAATTCCACTATCTGACATGGTGAGATTCGAACCCGAGTCCCCAGAATATTAGATGAGTTTCTGAACTAATAATCTAGTGATAATACCATTTTGCCATCACCCCTCTGACTTAATCTGCTTTCATCATGCATCAAACATTTCAGACCAAAACATCTCCTATGTAAAGAATTCTCATTCTATATGTCATGAATCAATACTAATGCATGATCTTCAACCGCCAACATTAACTCTGTTTCTCTTGTCACAATGTAAAGATGCCGGCGTTGGATTGGGGTGGTAAGAACTCAGTAAGAATTTAGCAACACCAATTTTTAATCCAACCGATTTATTTGATAGTAAAAAAGCGAGCTTTCGACACTGTGTCTTCCTCAGGCAAATGCAGTGTTCTGGTCTGCAATAGCACACATCAGCACAGACAGTCAGAGATTGCTGATTAGAATGCGAATCTTACATCAAACCTGCTATTCAAGTGTTAAAGTGGCTAACAATGTGTGTGAAGGGAATCCTGAGCATTGATTAGAGAATTGTGTATTTTCTCCAGACAGCACAGTAAGTGAGGTTTTTTGCTAACCCAGGCAAGTTACTGGGGTTACAGATAGTGTGTCATGAAGCCAAGATCCCTGTTAAGACCGTCCTCATGTGTGCGGAACTTGGCTATCAGTCTCTGCTCAGCGACTCTGCGCTGTAGTGTATCACGAAAGCCCCTTGAAGAACATTTACCCGCAGGTCGGAGGCCGAATGCCCATGACTGCTGAAGTGTTCGCCCACAGGAAGGGAACTGTTTTGCCTGGTGATTGTTAAGCGATGCTCATTCATCCGCTGTCGTAGTATCTGCATGGTCTCCCCAATATACCATGCTTCGGGACATCCTTTCTTGCAACGTATTAGGTCGACAACGTTGGCCGAGTTGCAAGTGTATGTACCGTGTACCTGGTGAATGGTATCCTCACGTTTGATGATGTCGTCCATGTCTGTGATCCGGCATGTCTTGCAGAGGTTGCTGTGGCAGGGTTGTGTGGTATTGTGGTCGCTGTTCTCCTGAAGGTTGGGTAGTTTGCTGCGAACAATGATCTGTTTGAGGTTGTGCGGTTGTCTGAAAGCAAGAAGTTGGGGGGTGGGGATGGCCCTAGCGAGATGTTCATCGTCATCAATGATATGTTGAAGACTCCGGAGAAGATGTCGTAGCTTCTCCGCTCCGGGGAAGTACTGACAACAAAGGGTACTCTGTCCACCGTGTCCCATGTTCGTCTTCTGAGGAGATCAGTGCGGTTTATCGTTGTGGCACGTTGGAACTGTCGATCGATGAGTCAAGCGCCATATCCTGTTCTCACGAGGGCATCCTTCAGTGTCTGGAGGTGTCTGTCACGATCCTCCTCATCTGAGCAAATTCTGTGTATACGGAGGGCTTGTCCATAGGGAATGGCTTCTTTAACGTGTCTAGTGTGGAAGCTGGAGAAGTGGAGCATTGTGAGGTTGTCTGTCGGTTTGCAGTACAGTGAGGTGCTGAGGTGACCGTCCTTGATGGAGATGCGTGTGCCCAAGAATGCAACTGATTCTGGAGAATAGTCCATGGTGAGTCTGATGGTGGGATGGAACTTGTTGATATCATCATACAGTTCACAGACATTGCTTGACCTGGCTATTTCCAGCAGTGTTTTAAAATCAATATTAATCTGACAAATAATTCAATACTTCTGCATGAGTAGAGTCAAAAGAAAGATTCAAAAGATTCTTCCCTGCTACCATCAGGCTTTTGATAGACCTAACTTGCATTAAGTTGATCTTTCTCTACAACCTAGCTGTGAAGGCAATACTATATTCTGCACTCTCCTTTCCTTCTCTATGAAGGGTATGATTTGTCTGTATAGCGCGCAGGAAACAATACTTTTCACTATGTGACATATGACAATGATAAATCAAATCAAAAAATCCTGCAAAATTCAACACACTTCATTGCAAACACTGACACAGCTTACAGATGATTTCAACTGTGACTGGAACATTGACAACGTGTAACTTTCTCTGAGCTACTGAAATCTTCCTCCTCAGAACTGACAGGGGAAAGTGTAATTTAATGACCCATTTCCATCAGGAGCTCTGAATTTCTTTGAAAAACGTCAACCCCCAAGTTCTTCACCAGCATTTCAGAGCTGCTTTTAATTGCAATCTTGTTTGGCCAGATGAACTGGTCACACTTTAGGTTATACAACACAGCAGAACAAAAACCCAAGAGGCACATTTCTACATCTCGAAACAATTTCTCCCCTTACATCTTAGAAAGATATCGCAGGGACTCAGGCCAGTTGAAACATGATTCAGAGCTGTCCGAAGGCCCGGAGAGGTTCACTGGAGTAGATGTTAATCCATAGATAGGTCATTGGAGAACCCTGCAAGTTTTTGATGCCATGGGAATGAAATTGAGGCAGTTTCTGTTCCTACAGAACAATATATTCTGCTAGATCAGAGAAAATGAGGTAACCAAGTCTCACATTTGTTCTGAAGGCAGCTGTGTTATTCAGTCAAAGGATATTGGCATTGTTGACAAGGACAGTATTTGGGAAGATGATGGTGAGTGCCACACTCATCCCACGATCAGAAAATCCTGCCCGAGGTCAACAGACATTTGCATGGTCCTGTCCAGCCCGCTACAATTCCCATGGCGGGCGGAACGGGAAAATTCCGCCCCATCATTTAACAGACAACACTTTGTTACCCCACCACTGATCAGAATCATTTACCTGGATGGGTGGAGCTCCAACAACACTCAAGAAGTTCGACAGCATTCAGGAGAGAGCAACCCGCTTGATTAGCATCTATCCACTCCATTCACCACCTATGCACAGTGGCAGCAGTGCGTACCATCTACAAAGCACAGTGGCAGCAACTCACCAAGACTCGTTCAACAGCATCGTTCAAACCCCCAGCCATCTGGAAGGACAAGGATAGCAAACACAAGGGAACACAACCACCTGCAATTTCCCTTTCCAAGCCACACAACATCCTGACTTGGAAATATATTGCCCTTCTGTCGCTGGGTCAAAGTCTTGGAACCTTCACCATAGGGATTGCAGTGGTTCAAGAGGGTGGCTCACCACCACTTTCACAAGGATGGGCAATAAAAATGTTGATTTAGTAGGTGACACCCACACCCAATTAAAAAGAATATCCCAGGGTTGAGGATTTCATGCACTGAGTTTCTCCCAGGTAGAGATTAGTGAATTCACTAGAGAGGGATGAAACAGAAACAAAACAAAGAGCTGGTGTTCTGTAAATGTTCTGTGTTATTACACAGATACACTTTACATGTGGACTGCCTACAAAACAACATAACTCAATGGCCTACACTGACGTGTGGATTTCCTTGGAGGTTTCAGTGATGTGGAATGTTAATTTTAAGAAAGCCAACATCCCAAGAGACTGAAATGATAACATTCTCAATCAGAGCTGGTCAGTTGCTGGCATATGTACCCTCCTTAAAAACCTCAAAGAACTGTGTGCTTCGATTAGCAAATTGCAGAGCAGGGGAAATCATAAAATCCCGACAGTGCAGAAGCAGACCCATCAAGTCTGCACCCACTGCAATCCCACCCAGGCCCTATCCCCATAGACCTAACTATTCCTCCTGACACTAAGGGACAACTTAGCATGGCCAATCCACTAACCCGCACATCTTTGGAGTGTGGGAGGAAACTGAAGCAGCCAGAAGAAGCCCACACAGACACAGGGAGAATATGCAAACTCTACACAGGCAGTGACTCAAGTCAGGAATTGAAACCCAAATCCTAGTGGAGAGACAACAGTGCTAACAACTGTGAGACCATGCTGTAGGAGGCCTCATGAGGAATGAGTTGGATCACTGCTGTACTGAGATTATCTCCAAATTAGTAGATACTAATTGCTATTCCAATGCAGGGGAAAAGAAAAAATAAACCGGGTTTTACCCAACCCACATTATTGCAGATTATGTGAAAACAAACGTAGGTGCCCTATATTCAGAAACAGGGAATCTATAATGGAGAACAAAGAAATGATTGACCAACTGAATAGACACTTTGTTTCTGTCTTCACAATGGAGGACACAAATAACACACCAGAAATGTTGGGGAACACAAGGTTTAGCGAGAAGGAAGGAACTGAAGGAAATCAGTTTTAGTAGGCAAATGGTGTTAGGAGAAATTGATAGGATTGAAGACTGATAAATCCCCAGGGCCTGATGACCCACCTCTTAAAGGATGCGGCCCTTGAAATAATGGATACTTTGGTAGTCATCTTCAGAGACTGGAACAGTTCCTACTGATTGGAACGTAACTCTTCGATTTAAAAAGAGAAGTACGGAGAAAACAAGGAAGTGTAGACCAGTCAGCCCGATGCTGATAGTGGGGAAAATGCTATATTAAACAACAGGGCACTTGAAAAAGAGTGACAGGATCAGACAGTGACTATAGATTTACAGAAGGAAAATCATGCTTGATAAATCTACTGAAATTCTTTGAGGATGTAACAAGTGGAGTTGACAAAGGGTGGGGGAGGGAAGTGGATGTGGTTTATTTGGACTTTCAGAAGGCTTTCGACAAAAGTCCCACATAACAGACTAGCATATAAAATTAAAGCACATGGGATTTTTGATTTATTATTGTCACATGTATTAACATAGTAAAAAGTATTGTTTCCTGCACGCTACACAGCCAAAATATACCATTCAGAGAAGGAAACAAGAGTGTGCAGGATGTGGTGTTACAGTCATAGCTAGGGTGTAGAGAAAGGTCAACTTAATACAAAGTAAGTCCATTCAAAAGTCTGGCAGGTTTGGGGGGCAACGTATTGAGATGGATAAAAAACTGGTTGGCAGACAAGAAACAAAGGAGTCGGAATATACGGGTCTTTTTCCGACTGGCAGGCAGTGGGGTACTATAATACATATTAATAGTTTAGATGAGGAAACAATGTAATATCTCCAAATTTACAGATGATACAAAGCTGAATGGGAGAACACAGAGATGCTTTACTGTTATTTGGACAGGCTGAGGTGGTGGGTAAATGCATGGCCGATGCAGTATAATGTGGATAAACGTGAGGTTATCCACTTCAGTAGAAAACATAGGAAGGCAGATTATCTAAATGGCTATTGAGAGGGGGGAATGTGCAACAAGAGCTGGGTGTCCTCATAACTCAGTAAGAATTTAGCAACACCTAAATTGCTAAATTCTTACTGAGTTCTTACCACCCCAATCCAACGCCGGCATCTTTACATCATGTCCTCATAACACCAGTCACTGAAGGTAAGCATGCAGGTGCATCAGATGGTAAAGGTGGCAAATTGTACGTTGGCATTTATGATGAGGGGATTGAGTACACAAGAACTAGGGACAGGAGCAGGCTCTTCGACTCTGCTTCTCCATTCAATGCAATCATGGTTGATCTTATTTCAGCCTCGACTCCACTATCCTGCCCATTCTCTATAACTTTTCAACCCATCACTAATTAAAAAATCTGTCTATCTTCTCCTCAAATTTACTCAATGTCCCAGCATCCACCACATTCTGGGGTTAGTGAATTCCACAGGTTCACAACTCTTTGAGAAAGCAGTTTCTCCTCATCTCTTCTTTGAGATCAGCTGCAATCCTTTACTCTAAAACTACGACCTCTTGCTCTAGATTGCCCCACAACAGGGAACAGTGCCTGTGTGGGTTTCCTCCAGGTGCTCTGGTTTCTTCCTGTAGTCTGAAAGGTGCATTAGCCATGCTAAATTCTCCCTCAGTGTACACGAACAGGCGCCGGAATGTGACGATTAGGGGATTTTCACAGGAACTTCACTGCAGCATTAGTCTAAGACTACTTGTGATGTTAATAAATAAATAATAAAATAAATTTTAATAATCTGCTCCATGTCTACTTTGTCAATCAGCTATGCTAGTCTCTTAGTGTCCCAAGATGTGTAGGTTAGAGGGATTACTGGGGTAAATGGGTTATAGGGATAGGGCATTGGGTGGGCATGAGTAAGGTGCTCCATCAGAGAGTCAGTGCAGACTCGAAGGGCCAAATGGCCTCCTTCTGCACTGTAGGAATTCACTGATTCTAAGTTTTGCCGCAGTTATAGAGGGCCTTGATGAGATCACACCTGAAAAATTGTGCGCAGTTTTGGTCTTATATAAGGAAGGATGTTCTTGTTCTTGAGGAAGTGCAATCAAGATTTATCAAACTGATTCCTAGAATGACGGGCGTTACATCTGAGGAAAAATTGAGTGGGATTCTCGAAGACGAGAAGGAATTTCTTCACCCAGGGAATGGTCAGTCTCTCGAATTCACTACCATAGAATGTAGTTGAGGTGAAAATATTGAATATTTTTAAAAAGCGGTTAAATATAGCACTTGGGGCTGAAGGACTCAAAGGATATGGGAGGGAAAGTGGGAATAGATTACTGAGCTGGATGATCAGCCATGATTATAACAAACGGTGGAGCAGGTTTAAACTGCCGAATGGCCTACGCCTATTCCTATTTTCCATGTTCCTGTGTTAAAATGCAAGCTTTGGAGTCAAGTGTTTAGAGTATGATGGAAAATAATTTAAGCATCAATTGTCTGAAAATAAAATGTTGTAAAAACCAGATAGAGACGCTGCTATTAAGAACTTATAAAATGAGTAGTTACTGCCTTCATGGCCTGGTGAGCTTACTTACTAAACAGCTGAGCCCGACAAGTGAAGAAGGTTGAAAGTTCAATCACTAAGCTATGCTGGATTAGTTAGATTTGGCTGGGACAGCGTTACATAAAATCAGAATGATTACAGCACAGAACATGGCCATTCAGCCCAATGTATCCATGCTGGTTCTCTGTAAGGATAACTCAGCTAGTCCCATGCCCATGACCTGGTTCATCTTCTCACACCAGATAATTATCCTGGAAAAACTACAACTGGATCGGATTCCACCACGTCTCAGGCAATCCATTCTGGATCCCAGCCCCTCACTGCTTTTCCCTTTTCTAACCTTAGATTTTTTTGCCAGCCTAGTTGCATTGGTGCCTTCTGGCTCTCAATTCTTCTGCCAACAGGGCAGTTTCTCTCTATCTATTCTGCTCTGAATCCCTTATGATCCTGAGCACCTCTGTCAAATCTCCTCTCAAGCTTCTCTGCTCTAGCCCCTGGCTCCATCAATGATGGCCAGCACAGATATGATGGGCCAAAGGGCCTCTTTTGGTGCTGTAAAACTCTATGAAACTAATCTGTCCACATAAAATGTCAATATTACAAATGCTGGGTTAATATTAGGAAAAAAACCACAAACATCAATCTCTAGCAATGCTCACCAGAAACATACATTTGGGCGAGAATGGAATCGAGATAATGGTGCTGTCTCAATGATACAATACCCTATTTAACACTTCCCATCGATCACACATTACAATATTGACTTGAGCAAGAAGATGACCAGAGAGTAACCAACGCCTACTGGTTCAAACCACACCAGGGTGCCAAGTCCTCTGACAGATGAAGGAAGCAAAGTGACAATGTTTAAAGAAAGGCAAGGACATTTTAAAAAATAAACTAAATTTACATAGCATCTTTCACAACCTCATCATGTCCCAAAGGGCTTTACAGCCAATTAAATACTTCAGAAAAAGATGCCATGCTGAGAAACACAGTCAGTGACTTACACGGCAAAGATCTGATAAACAGCAATTAAATACATAACCAGATAGTATGTTCAATGATGCTTGTTGAGACATAAATATTGGCCAGGACATGAAAGGTAACTCCCCTGCTCTTCTTTCAATCTAAGAGGAGTGACTTGATGCCTCAACAAGAGCAGCACAGCAGTTAGCACTGCTACCTCACAGCGCAAGGGACCTGGGTTCAATTCCAGCCTTAGGTGACTATGTGGAGTTTGCACATCCTCATCCTGTCTGCGTGGGTTTCCTCCCACTCCAAAGATGTACAGGTTAGATGGATTGGCCATGCTAAATCGCCCCTTAGTATTCAAAGATGTACAAGTCAGATGGACTGGCTATGCTAAATTGCTTTTTACTGTCCAAAGATGTGCAGGTTAAGGGGATTAAATGTGTGGGGTTACAGAGTGGGTTGGAGGTGGGCCTGGGTAAGATGTTCTGTCAGAGAGTTGGTGCAAACTTAATGGGCCAAATGGTCTCCTTCTGCACCATAAGGAATTCTACCATTCTATGATTAGGACATCACCTCCAACAGTGCAGTGCAGAGGTCATGGTGCATTGAACCATCAGCCCAGATTAGGTGGTCAAGCTTCTAGAATGGAACTTGAATCCACAAGGACAAAGAAAAAAAAGTCTGGAGAATGCAAATTTAAAACAATTACATTGCATTGTTCTGCTGTCCATTGGCTCTAGAGATTGTTCCATTACAAAGAGTAGGGATGGATGACAAAATTCTGTAAAAAAAAACAGCAGAACGTGGAAGATAGAAGGCAAACTGACACACAGCGCAATCCAGAGATCAAGATGGTAAGGATGGAGTTTGTCAGATAAGAAATTAATGGCTTGTAAACGTTCATAAAAAAAAATCAAATGCGGCTTACCAGAGGGGCAAGCTGGTAGGAAGGAAATACCTGCTAAAATGTGTTAATTTGCACCATAAAACTATGAACACTGCCATTTAAGGAAGTGAAACAAGAAATGTGTTGTAGACATATAACCAGAAGAAAGAAAAAGTGAGAGGGGATCACATAGGAAACTAATGCAAATTCAAGCACATTTAGCACAAGAACTTATCAACTTCTCCAAATGTATTTTTGCAACAACAGCTTGTATAGCACATTTAAAAGAACAAAACATTCCTGCTTCACTGGAGTGCAATAAAACAAGCATGGCACGGATCCACACAAGGAAATATTAAGGCAGATAGTCAAAAATTTTGACCAGAAGAAATTTTCAAAAAACTGCTTAGAAAATGGAAAGTGAGTTGGAGTTTCACAGTGACACAGTGGTTAGTACTGCTTTATCACACCACCAGGGACCCAGGTCCGAATCTCTATTTGGGTCACTGTCTATGCAGAATTTGCACAGTCTCCCTGTGTCTGCGTGGGTTTCCTCTGGGCGCTCCAGTTTCCTCCCACAGTCCGAAAGATGTGCTGATTAGGCACACTGGCCACACTAAATTCTCCCTCAGTGTATCCAAATAGGTTTTGGAGTATGACACAATTTAGGGAATTTCACAGTACCATTGCAGTGTTAAGAAAGCCTACTTGTCACTAATAAAGAAAAAAGGATGTGGGGAGACAACATTGTTGGGGCATAACAGAGGTACATTACTCAAAAACAACATGTTTGTAATGCCTTTAATATAATAAAACATCCTAAGATGCCTCAAAATAGAACATTATAACCAAAATATGTCACTGAGCGATAAAAAGGGGACATTAGGACAAATGACCAAAAGTTTGGTGACAGAGGTAGATTGTAAGGAGGGAAGGAAGCTGGACATGTTTAGGATGGGAATTCCTGGGGCCCAAGTAGCTGAAAACATGACTGCCAATAGCGAAGCAATTAGAATTCTGGCTCGAGATCAAAGGCCTTTTACAACCACCGTATTTAATAATACAAGAATTGCAAATCATTTAACCCGGCACCTGTTCACTGTTTTAGTTTCCTGCAAATTTTTGCATGAGAATTTTTTTTTAAACAAAGCACAAGTTGGAGAAAATTTACACGATCATTTCACACAAAGCAAAATGAATGTATTCAAATTTAGCCAGCTTCATTGAACTTTCCAACCAAGCAGTGTCCCAGTGTACTGCAATATAATAACTAGTGCTTGAGAGCAAGTGCTCTCCTGGTCCAACTAGGGAGAGAAAGTAAAGCAACACAGGATTTCAAAAAAAAAACAGACTTACTGACAGTCAGAACAGTTTAAAGTTTATTTCTTAGTCACTAGTAAGACTTACATTAACACTTCAATGAAGTTACTGTGAAATTCCCCTAGTCACTGCACTCCAGTGCCTGTTCGGGTCAATGCATCTGAACAGCATGTCTTTTTAGAGGTGGGAGGCAACTGGAGCACCTAGAGGAACCTCATGCAGACACAGGGAGAAAATGCAAACGCCACACAAATAGTGACCCAAGCCAGGAATCAAACCTGAGTCCCTGGCACTGTGAAGCAGCAGTGTTAACTACTGTGCCATTGTACTGCTGCTTTGTTACAGCAGCAACAAAGTAGAAATGTGAACAGTTCAAAATTTGCTCTCTAATAAGAGTGACAGTCAAGCAGTAGGAGGTGATCTGAATTACCAACTTCAAGAGGCAAAGAGAAGATTGGGCAAAACACAATACGGAAATCATGAATAGCTATTATTGTCATTTAAATCTTACTACTAATTGTACTTCCACAATGCAATATCCCTGTACCATATACTGACCTCCTCAAACAATAAAAAGTCACGAGACTGTACAATTACAGCTTCCCACATATCACGCACCAGCAACTGTGTCTCTCCACTGACATGAGGCAAGTCTGACCCTCAGTTACCATCCAGCTGAGCCTGATGTCGGTTGGAAACTTTCCAGCAATTATGAACTTTAATTACAAAACAGAAGAAAGAAAATCTTGGACTGGTGAGCTCCGAGTGCCACTTACCTGCCTTTTTGACTCCTGCATTGAGGTCGATCAATGGCAAGTTCAGCTCTGTCAGGAAAGGGAAGCGGGGGGGGGAGGAGGTGGTGGAACAAGAGCTGGAGTGCTGGCAGGTTACACCTGCAGTAAGAGACTCACCTAGGGCTGAGCAGAGCAAGGTTCATTTGTTCCCCGTGCCTCTGGCTGCTTTAAGGCTCTGTCCCTCTCTTCATTGTGTGGCGATGCGGAAGTCTGTTTTTTTTTGGCTGCTGTCGGGCCGGCCCTGATGCTCTGCTGACAGGCAACGTCAGTTCCGACCCTGCCCGGAGTTACCTATGTTTAAACGCTCATTTCCGCCAGTAACAAAGAGGGTGGCGGGATCTGTTTTTGTAAGACATCTCATTCTCAGGCACAGATGCACAATAATACATTGTATGGGCATACAGAATTTAATAGCAATGCTGTGTGAGGCTGTTCAGTGAGTTTGATGGTACTGCTGTGTGAAGCTGCTCAGTGAGTTTGATGGCAGTGCTGTGTGGAGTTGCTCAGTGAAATTTGATGGCAATGCTGTGTGGAGTTGCTCAGTGAAATTTGATGGCAATGCTGTGTGGAGTTGCTCAGTGAAATTTGATGGCAATGCTGTGTGGAGTTGCTCAGTGAGTTTGATGGCAGTGCTGTGTGGAGTTGCTCACTGAGTTTGATGGCAGTGCTGTGTGGAGTTGCTCACTGAGTTTGATGGCAGTGCTGTGTGGAGTTGCTCACTGAGTTTGATGGCAGTGCTGTGTGGAGTTGCTCACTGAGTTTGATGGCAGTGCTGTGTGGAGTTGCTCAGTGAGTTTGATGGCAGTGCTGTGTGGAGCTGCTCAGTGAGTTTGATGGCAGTGCTGTGTGGAGTTTGCTCATGAGTTTGATGGCAGTGCTGTGTGGAGCTGCTCAGTGAGTTTGATGGCAGTGCTGTGTGAGTTGCTCAGTGAGTTTGATGGCAGTGCTGTGTGGAGCTGCTCACTGAGTTTGATGGCAGTGCTGCGTGGAGTTGCTCAGTGAGTTTGATGGCAGTGCTGCGTGGAGCTGCTCAGTGAGTTTGATGGCAGTGCTGCGTGGAGCTGCTCATGAGTTTGATGGCAGTGCTGCGTGGAGCTGCTCAGTGAGTTTGATGGCAGTGCTGTGTGGAGTTGCTCACTGAGTTTGATGGCAGTGCTGCGTGGAGTTGCTCAGTGAGTTTGATGGCAGTGCTGCGTGGAGCTGCTCAGTGAGTTTGATGGCAGTGCTGCGTGGAGCTGCTCAGTGAGTTTGATGGCAGTGCTGCGTGGAGTTGCTCACTGAGTTTGATGGCAGTGCTGCGTGGAGTTGCTCACTGAGTTTGATGGCAGTGCTGCGTGGAGTTGCTCACTGAGTTTGATGGCAGTGCTGCGTGGAGTTGCTCACTGAGTTTGATGGCAGTGCTGCGTGGAGTTGCTCACTGAGTTTGATGGCAGTGCTGCGTGGAGTTGCTCACTGAGTTTGATGGCAGTGCTGCGTGGAGTTGCTCACTGAGTTTGATGGCAGTGCTGCGTGGAGCTGCTCACTGAGTTTGATGGCAGTGCTGCGTGGAGCTGCTCAGTGAGTTTGATGGCAGTGCTGCGTGGAGCTTGCTCATGAGTTTGATGGCAGTGCTGCGTGGAGTTGCTCACTGAGTTTGATGGCAGTGCTGCGTGGAGTTGCTCACTGAGTTTGATGGCAGTGCTGCGTGGAGTTGCTCAGTGAGTTTGATGGCAGTGCTGTGTGGAGTTGCTCAGTGAGTTTGATGGCAGTGCTGTGTGGAGTTGCTCAGTGAGTTTGATGGCAGTGCTGTGTGGAGTTGCTCACTGAGTTTGATGGCAGTGCTGTGTGGAGTTGCTCACTGAGTTTGATGGCAGTGCTGTGTGGAGTTGCTCACTGAGTTTGATGGCAGTGCTGTGTGGAGTTGCTCACTGAGTTTGATGGCAGTGCTGTGTGGAGTTGCTCACTGAGTTTGATGGCAGTGCTGTGTGGAGTTGCTCAGTGAGATCTCTCTCCTTTTGCTGCAGCTTCTCTGCAAAGCCACCGACAGGAAATTGCTACAGCGAGGCCGATCGCAACCAATCACAACGCGCCTCTCCAGATTGATACATCTTCTGTCCAATCAGAGACAGGGAATATGCAGATGAGGCATTCCAGCTTCCGGACATAGAGCCTGCCCATTATGTGAGTGACAGACGGTCTAACCAATTAGCACGTCCCCTCCGCAGCGGCGGGCCAATCCGGTAGTGTGGGTGAAGCAGCTTGGCCAAAGGGGACGAGAGGAATCGCCTGTGTTGCTGCTGTCGGTGCCTGGCTGGGGCTCGGCTGTTCTGTCTGAAGTCCTCGGCTCCACAACTTCATTCAAGGTAAGAATAGGTGAGGAAACCTCCCAAAACTGTGCAGAGAGAAAAATCAGGCACGTTCTGGGGCTCGTGCATGCAGTTAAATGTCTGCCATGTAGTCACTAGACTGAACAAATTATTTATTTTTGCCTCTTTATCTATTTTAAAATAAGTATTTTATTTTATAGGCAGCTATTATCTGTAACATTCTGACCTGACGGCATAGTCACTGAGTGTTCTAACATGCTATTAAAGCTACTTTTCTCACAAATATACTCCTTTATGTTAAATTTTCTGCGAACTGTCATTACAGTAAATCAGACTTCACACAGGTAGTAACAGACTTAATGCCGGGATTCATTAAATGTTTTTAATGGTTGCATACAGTATATTAATTAATATGTAACTAAGGTCATAAATTTGATTTTGTCACCAATAAATAATTCTGAAGAAGTATATTTACCCAAAGGGTGTGGACAAAGACACGATGGCATAGTGGTTTAGCACTGCTGCCTCACAGCACTAGGGATCTGGGTTCAATTCCTGCCTTGGGTCACTGTCTTGTGGAGTTTGCACATTCTCCCTGTATCTGTGTGAGTTTCCTTTCTCAGTCCTCCCACTGATTAGGTAGCTTGCTCATAATAAATTGCCACTTTTAATATCAGGGGATTGGCTATGGTAAATGCATGGTGTTATGAGGATAGAACCTGAATGGGATTGTGGTTGGTGCAGACTGAGTAGGCTGAATGGCCTCCTTCTGCACTGTAGGATTCTAAAATGTGGATACTGCTACCGCATAGAATAGTTAAAATAAAAGACAGGGATGGTAAATGATGGATGCCATATGAAAGCAGTTGTACTGTTCAACATTGGTTATGACAAGTTTAAGTTTATTTATTAGTGTCACACTAGGCTGACATTAATAGTGCAATGTAATTACTGTGAAAATCCCCTAGTCACTATACTCCATGGCCAATGCACCTAACCAGCATGAATTTCTGACTGTGGGAGGAAACCGGAGCATCCAGAAAAAACCCATGCACTCATGGGGAGAACATGTGAACTCCGCGCAGACAGTGACCCAAGCCGGGTACTAAACCTGGTGCTGTGAGGCAGCAGTGCTAACCACTGTGCCATCTTGACACACAAGTTGTTAAGAAAAGTCTGACCAATGTCAAGCTGTTGTTACGGGGGGTCTTGCAGAACAAACTAGCACAGAGTTTTCAGTGTTATACGGTGACTGATCAGTGAGATATCAACTTGAGATAATCAGGTGCAGTGATCACAGAATTGTTACGTTGTAGAAGGAGGAAGTTTGGCCCCATCATGTCTGCATCTGATTGCCAAATGGCCATCATGACCTAATGGCCTCTCTCTGTAACCTCGCACACGGGTTATATTTAAGTAATTATCTAATACCCTCTTGAATGTCTGTGTCATTTCCCTGTAATTTTTTCTTAATGTAGTGATTTTTGCATCCTTGGGACACCTGAAAGTCCAGGGTTGGAATTTTCTGCTTGTTCGTGCCAGCAGGATTTTTTGGTCCGGCTGCAGTGAATCAGGGTTTGTCTGAACACCAAATTCCCCACCCTGACTTGCAGCGGGGCGTGAGCGGCCAGTAAGATTGTACCCCGGCATCTCTCCAATTCTGCGACTGAAGATTGTCACTTTGTTCTCAAGACTTGAGCAGATAGCATAAGTTGACCCTGGTAGCGAGGTGCTACATCATTGGAGAGGGAGAACACTCTCCCCTTCCCCTGGTTTTGAGAGGTGAACCATGGCATATTTTGAACAGAGCAGCAAAGTTGCTGTTTCCCAATGCCTCTCTGTCAATCAGTTAAAATGATGAGCAGCTTTAAGTAGTCACTCATTGCATTGCAGCCTGTTCAACCTTGCTGTGTTTCTTTATATAAAGACAAAATTACTTTCAGTTATTCATCATATATGAAGTTGGGAAGCTTGAAAGATGTTAAGATATTACGTAAATGCAATCTTCTTTGTTCATTCCACAATTAGGCAGTTTTACTTTTAAATGCTTTTCGCTGTGTACCAATACATGTGACAATAATATATCAAATTGAATTCATGTTGTGGAAATATTAGAGTTCTCTATTTCAGTCATGCACTTTATTTCATGTTCTTTTTCTGTGAATTTAAGTAGAAATTGGGCTAACTGGCTCATTTAGCCAACAAGATACAAGTTTTGATTTTCATGCATGCTGGGTTTATGATCCTTAATAATCAATATACGGAGGCATGAGTTAGGGGCTTTGAAAGCTATAATGATGTAACCATGGACTATTATAAGATGGCGATGAGAAGAGATTGTCTTACACTACATTGTCAAGCCTTTTAAATCATTAGTATGACCTAGATAACAAACCCATATCAGTCACCCTGAAAGCAGAGTTAGACACTCCCTCATTTTCATATTGATTGCCGTACAACAATTCCTCTCTGCTGCTTAACCCACTCTCCACTCCAGAGTCCCAGAGAAATATATCGGATAGGACTGGGAGCTGGTTTACGTTGCATCAAGATGATACCTCATTCACTGTGACTTCCTGAAATACTGTTGAGCATTGAACAATTTTTTACTATCTATATCTGATTCCAGCATGAAGATACACGAGTGGGGGCTTAGTAGCAATCCACTGTTCCAAAGTAATGTGTCAGTATAAAAAAAACCTACATTTAGGTAGCACCTTTCACTACCTCTGATTTTCCAAATCACTTCACAGAACTATAGAATCCCTACAGTGCAGAAAGAAGCCATTCGGCCCATTAAACCTGCATCGACAACAATCCCACCCAGGTTTTATCACTGTAATCTTGTGTATTTACCCTATTAATCCCCCGGCACTGAGGGTCAATTTAGCATGGCCAATCAACCTAACCTGCACATCCCCCCACAGTCCAGAGGAAGCTGGAGCACCTGGAGGAAAGTCACGCAGACACGGGATGAATGTGCAAACTCCATGCAGAACAGTTGCCCAAACCTGGGTCTCTAGTGCTAAGCAGCTCTAACCACTGTACCATCATGCAGCGGTCAGTGGTGTAGTTCTGAAGTGCATTCACCGCTGTAATGTGGGAAATAATGACTGTATAGATCTGTTATGATTCTTTAAGTCTTTTGCATTTTAATTTTGCTCTCTGGATGTGTCTAGTTTAGACAATGAGCAATTTATTTGCACCAACAATTGAGAAGTTTTGATTGGGGGGGTGATATTTATATTCTAATTCCTGAATAGTGTAATTGTTTTGCATGCCCTTAGAATCTCTGCAGTACAGAAGGAAGCCATTTGGCCCATCGAGTCCATCCTGACCACAATTCTACCCAGATCCCATTCCATTAACCCACATACTTACCTGGCTAATCCCCTGATACAAAGGTCAATTTAGCATAGCCAATCAGCATAACCCGCACATCTTTGGTGAAGCCTTTATTTAGTCTTTATTTTCCCCCCTACTGAAGGTACTGCCAGGGTTCTTGTTAAAATGGCCATTCCTAGACCGTGAGTATTCTTGGATCATCGACTGGGCCTGATGTTGCCCTCTCTTATGTGCGTAGTACCCAGTCGGGAGCTGAAATAACTTTCCTCTGGGTTAACCTGTTTGAACATCCCACCTCCTCATGAAGAAGAACAGGAAGGAGAGTATACTCCCCGAAGCAACAGAATCATCAAAGATTCACAGCACAGAAAGAGGCCACTCGGCCCATCGCGTCTGGATTGGCCCAAAAAGGAGCCACTCTGTCTAGATACACATTACTATATTTGATCCGTAGTCCTGCAGGTAACAACACCAGAGGTGCGCATTCCTGACACCTGGCAAATGAGTTGAAAGTTTGTGCCTCTGCTACCCTTTCAAGTAATGAGTTCCAGACCCCCACAACCCTCTGGGTGAAAAGATAAAACTTGGGGATGGCATAGTGGTATAGTGATGAGCACTGCTGCCTTACAGAACCAGGGGCCTGGGTTCAGTTCCGGCTTTGGGGGACTGTATGTGGAGTTTACACATTCTTCTCGTGTCTGCGAGCGTTTCCTCCAGGTGCCTAGGTTTCCTCCTCCACTCCAAAGATGTGCGGGTTGGGTTGGATTTGCCATTCTAAATTGCCCCTCAGCGTCCAAAAACATGTAGATTAGATTGATTAGCCCCAGTGAATGTGCAGGATTATGGGGATAGGGCAGAGGAGAAGGCCCGAGTAAACTTCTGAGACAGTGCCAACTCGATGGGTTGAATGGCCTCTTCTGTACTGCAGAGATTCTGATTTCTTTGCACAGGGATCCAGATTTAATGAGGCCTTTCTGCTGAAAGTTTATGTCCCGAAGAATCTAAGTTTAACTTTATTAGGGAATTCTTGGGATTCCAGTTCCCTTTTCCTTTTTGTTCCTTGCCACCAAAATTGGAATACAGAGTGGCTGAAGTATATTTTACAGATACGTTTAAGTGGGAATGAGATATGCATGTGAGGAGGAAGGAGCAGAGGGTTATGATGAGAAGGTAGTGGTGAGCTGCCCCCTTGAACTGCTGCATTCCAGGTGGCATAGGCACACCCTATTAAGATGGGAACTGCAGGATTTTGAACCAGCGACAGTGAAGGAACGGTCGATATTTTTCCGAGTCAGGCTGGTGAGTGGCTTGGAGGGGAACTCGCAAACAGCGGCGTCTCCTTGCTACCTACTTTCAAGGTGGTAATGGAGGGTTTGGAAGGTGCTGCCAAAATTGCTGAGGAAGCCCTGTATGGAATGAAAGAGATTCTCTCTTGCTGTTTGACGTAAGCAGAGACCCCCTTCTTGAGGGGAAAGGAGAAATGAAAGTCAAAAAAGCCGAATGTCAGAACATTATGTGCAAAATGTACTTCTGTCCTAGGATTACTGATCAAGGTTATGCAGAAACGAAATTATTGCAGCTACAGCAGAATTCAGCATGACAGTTGAGGACAAAGTTAAGAATAGTAAGGCACTATAGTTAGAGTGAGATTAAAGCTGCAACTTGTATAAACCTTACTGAGAACATTGTTTTGTGTGTCTCTGCATTTCTTGAAGAAAAGGCCTTTTAAGCATCTTGAACAGTTTTGATAGATCCCTGAAAAGTCTAAGAGAGAGTTGCATTTAAACAGCACCATGTGTGATTTCAGAATATCCCAGAAGTGCTTTATAAATGCAATCGTTCTGAAGTGCAGACGTTGTTTTAATTATTCGAACCATCAGGATTGCTGAATGTAAGAGATGCAATTCGGGACAAGTGTTCCTGCTCCTGACTTTATAGTCACAGCATGTGAAAAGTGCACACTGGAAGTGGTCTGAAATGTGTTCTTTTGACTTAGACACGAGGCATGGGACTTGGTTCTTAGACTCTGATATCAAGCTTCACATTATTAGTTTATTAGTGCCACATCTGAACGGGTTACAGGATAGAGATGCCATTCCTAAACATGATTCCAAACTTTCCCTCTTGAATTAAACATTAGTATATCCTGTCTGTTAACCTTTTAGACTATAAAAAGTGTGGACAGAATCAGGCTTGGTTCTGACACAAACTGTACTTGAAATCCAGGTTATAGAGAAAATAGATTGAGGCTTTCTTAACAACTGACCATCAAAGCAACTAATTTTTTTTAATACATCTGTGGGACATGAGCATCACTGGCTGGCCAGAATTTATTGTATATCTTTAGCTGCCCTTGGAGGGCAGTTGAGAGTCAACCAATTTGCTGTAGCACATGTAGGCCAGACCAGGTAAGGATGGCAGATTTTCTTCCCTAAAGGACATTAATGAACCAGATAAGTTTTTCTAACAATTAGCAGTAATTTCATGGTCATTATTAGATTCTTGAATTCAATTAAAAAAAACTGAAATTAAATTCTACTATCTGTTGTGGCCGGATTCAAACCTGAGTCCCCAGAACGTTCACCGAGTTTCTGGATTAATAGTCTAGCGATAATACTGCCTTCCCATGATTTGGATGGAAAACACGTGATACTCTTTGAGGTTGAGGAGAAGATCAGACTTTTGTGATGCCTGCTGCAAGTAAATTGGGCACAGACTTTCACTTTCTGGCTTCCTCAGCCTGTGTCATTTGGCCAAAGTGACCATAAGTCTCCAACATATGGAACCACAACCGGGTTGATTTGGATTAGGTGGTGATTGCGAACTTGTAATATTGCAGACAAATTGAAAAATGTGCCTTATCGTGATGGGGGATTGTTACCACTTTAAAAAGCAGGAACCTGAGTCAGCAACAGCTCCACTTAAACCTATCAAGATCGCTAGTGCAAGTTGGTGCAAAGCATTTTAGTAAAACACGCAATTATTTTGTAATTTACAAAGAGCAGTGAAACTGCTAGCATCCCAATAATGATCCCTATCCAGTGTGTTGTGCTATTTCTCTGTAAAATTTAACCAGGATACTGGATAAAGTGTTAGGGACTCAATTGTACAGTGGCTCAATTGTAGCTTTTGTCATTGGTCTCTCTTTGACCTGTAGTATTCATTTTGATTGATGCTGTGTAATCATTAACAAATTCTTATTTTTCACAACTAGAAAAGTACATTCAGCATTTTTTTTCTCTTGTTCCACTTTCAGAGTAATGACTCCTTCACTCGGATGGACCCTCGGTTAATGTTTTGCCAGCATAACAAATAAAAGCTTTCCAAAATTTAATCAACGCGCAAAATAAACAAGCAACATCAAAGTGGAATCAAACGGCAAAGTTATTTTTTTGATCCTTCTGTTATTTCTGAAAGTCTCAATGGTCCTATCTCATTTCTTAATCTAAGTGTAGTTTACTTAAAACCTCTGTATCGTCAGACATTAAATGCGCTGTTATCAATCTCGTACGTGCTTGATCTAATCGTCGGGGAAGAGGCCAGTGGCTGTATAAAAGCTGTCACCGTCGGATAGTATCCTGCATCACCCACTCGGTCAACAGTTGTCAAAAGCTGATCAAAATGGCTTCTTACGGCTACTACAGAATCAGCATCTTCACAGCCATGTTTGTGGGCTACACGCTGTATTACTTCAACAGAAAGACCTTCTCGTTTGTGATGCCCTCTGTTATGGAGGAGGTGACCTTGGAAAAGGATGATTTGGGTGAGTACGCAACTTTCTATCTCCCCAATCTGTTAAAAATCCCAAAGAGCCTGGTAGTGGTCGTCATAGATATTGGAAGGTTGCTGCAGAAGCAGAAGGAAAGTTTATTCGTTAGTCACAAGTTGGCTTACATTAACGTTGCAATGAAATTACCGTGAAAATCCCTTCATCCCCACAGTCCAGTGTCTGTTTGGGTACTTTTTGGGAAAAAAGTTAGCATGGCTCATGCACCCAACCAGCATGTCTTTCGGACTGTGGGAGAATCCAGAGGAAACCCACACAGACGGAGGAAGAACATGCAGACTCTGTGTAGATGGTGACCCAAGCTGGGAATTGAACCCAGGTCCCTGGTGCTGTGAGACAGCAGGAGTTGGTTTTGATGTGAAAAGAGTCATTGACATGTGACGTTAACTCTGTTTCTCCCTCCATCAATGCTGTCAGACCTGCTGAGTATTTCCAGCATTGTGTGTTCTTGATTTATTTCCACAGTATTCTTCCTTCCGACCCCAGAGCTGGCTTGGGGCTTTTTTGATTTTCTCCAAGGAATGGATTGGACCGGATATGACCCAAATGGAGTCACTTGTCTGGAGAGGGAGAGGAAAATCCATCTCTTGTGTTCTGTATTCAGAACTGCCGGGGAAGAGAAAACTGATGTTGAAACTTGGATGGCATGCTGACACAGTGATTAACATTGCTGCTTCGCAACTCCAGCAACCTGAGTTTGATTCTTGGCTTGGGTCGCTGTCTGTGTAGAATTTGCTCATTCTCCCCGTGTCTGTGTGGGTCCTCCGGTTTCCCCCCACAGTCCAATAATGTGCAAGTTTAAGTGCATTGGCCATGCTACATTGCTTGTTATTGTCCTGTGATACATAGGTTAGATGGATTAGCGGGGTGAATATGTAGGGCTATGGGGATAAGGCCTAGATGGGATTGTTGTTGGTGCAGACTCCATGGGCTGAATAGCCTACTTCTGCACTGTATGGATTCTATGACGTGATAGTGCCCTTGATTAAGGCTACAGTGTAATCTGAAGGAAAGACTTCAGGAATGGGTACAAGAAACAGAGAAAACTTGCACTTAAACTGATGTAATTAATGTTTTAGCATGAAGCAGATCTGAATGTTGAATGATTGGTAATGGGGATGTGATGTATTTGCATGCCAGTTGATGGTAGATCCTGTATTGATGTTCTATTGAAGGTTCAGCAGTAACTTTATATTTGTTTGCCCAATGAATAGGGAAATAAAAGGTTTTGGAGGTTTGTTTCTGAAGAAGTATGCGTGTTCCTAATTTGCAAGTCTCAAGAATTCCCAACTGGAGAGGGGTGATAAAGAAGAGCAGAGAGATCTAATAATTGCTATCATGGTGGAAGTTTTAGAGTGAAGAAGAATATCGACTGAATGTTGTTTTGGTACAGCGATAATTAAAAGGGTGAGAAATAGAAGGGGAGATGACTTGTAGATATTCCAACCCTAAAAGTGTTAAAAACAGTTCAAATCTGACACCCTCTTTGTTTATTTATCAGTCACAAGTAGGCTTACATTAACGCTGCAATGAAGTTACTGTGAACTTCCCCTAGTCGTCATGCTCCAGCTCCCGTTCGGGTACACTGAGGGAGAATTTAGCATGGCCAGTGCACCTGATCAGCACGTCTTTCAGAGGAAACTGGAGCACCAGAAGAAACCCAAGCAGACACAGGGAGAATGTGCAGACTTCGCACAGACAGTGACAGGGAATCAAACCCAGGTTTCTGGCACTGTGAGGCAGCAGTGCTAACCACTGTTCTGTCCTTAATCACACTGGCAAACATCACTCCTCCACATATCTGCCAACTTGCAACAACCCACAAAATGATAGGAAGAGTTCATAATGCCCCCCCTCACCTACCACTTTATGCTGATCTATTCAGCCCACCCAAGGTATGACTCCCATTAAGAAGACCGATCTAGTAAAATCCTTCTACACAATAGATTAATACATGATTACACTTGGCTGTGATATTCCATTGTTAAAAACGCTACATTTTCTTCTAACGAATGGAAGAGATATTGGAAAGCCAACATAAGTACAGCCACACTGCGGGTATGAATTACCGTCCATAAACAAACAATCGTAAACATTCTTCACTTGACTGTATAAATTCAATGCAAAATTCCACCCGGACAAATGAATAGGAATCATTGGACATGACAATCAAATACTTGATCTCAAATTCAACCCAATAGCTGCCTAGTTTCAGCCTTCCAAGGAAAGTGTGATCCACCTTCAACAGGTTCAGGAGTCACCACGACCCCTGCTTGGCCAACATCCACAGATGGAGCATTAGTGCCAGCCCTCTCGTGTCCCTGTGGGACAGAGCAAACTCACCATAGAAGAGTACCAATCCACAGATTGAGTTGAGGACTGTCTGCACTCAACAAAGCAGGACCTGCTTTGCTCAGGGAGATTGCATTCATTAAATGAAATAAATAAATTGAAACAGAACAAGGAATCTGAAGAGGCAGTTTAATCAGCCTAAAGACAACACTAGTGTCTTGTGTTGAAACATAGGAAAGACATGGGCTTCAGCAGTTGTGCAATGAGAGTGGGGAAACAGCACAGCAAAGGTTGTAATCTAATCTGGATTTGTTTTATTCCTACAGGTCTGATAACCAGTAGCCAATCGCTAGCCTACGCTATCAGCAAGTTTATCAGCGGAGTCCTATCTGATCAGATCAGTGCTCGCTTGCTGTTCTGTACAGGACTATTCCTGGTCGGAGTGATAAATATCTTCTTTTCCTGGAGCTCCACCGTCACTGCTTTTGTTGTGCTTTGGTTCTTTAATGGATTGGCCCAAGGCTTTGGGTGGCCTCCCTGTGGCAAAATACTGCGCAAGGTACAAAGTCACCATTCAGTCGCCGTGGTTACTGCTTGGCGGAGATTTTTTTTAATTTATACAGTCGAGTGAAGAATGTTTACGATTGTTTGTTTACGGACGGTAATTCATACCCGCAGTGTGGCAGTACTTATGTTGGCTTTCCAATATCTCTTCCATTCATTAGAAGAAAATGTAGCGTTTTTAACGGTGGAATATCACAGCCAAGTGTAATCATGTATTAATCTATTGTCCACACAAATGCAGTTAAGGTCAATTATATCCATTCTGCCACTACCCCTGGCTCAGTGCAATTCAGATGTTTTGATTTTTAATGCTCACAATTACATTTACCCCCAAAACCTTCGAAGGCAGTCAACAATAGGACTTCCTAAAAAAAAAAAACAGAATCCTGGGTGCTCAGCCAGGTCTGCGATATCCAACTTGTGTAGTAACTTTACCCCAATGGGCTTGCACAGTTTTTTGCTAAGAAAGTCAATCAGTGGCACCGTATACTGGTATGATGACATGCCACAAGAGTGCCAGGTTCCAGGCCCATCCTGACGGGAATGCCACCTGGTTAAGACTGTAATACCCATCTGAGGAAACTCCAACATTAGATTCAAGCTTTACCTGCATCCCCATCCCCAGCAGTCCTCTTTGCCCCTGCCCCACTTAGTTTTTTTTTAAATTCATTCATGGGACATGGGCGTGCCAGCTGGCCAGCATTTATTGCCCATCCCTAGTTGTCCTTGTTCAGACAAGCAGTTGAGAGTCAACCACATTGCTGTGGCTCTGAAGTCACATTCGATTTGATTTATTATTGTCCCATGTATGAGTGCATAGTGAAAAATCTTATTTCTGCCTGCTATATAGACAAAGTATACAATTCATAGAGAAGAAAATGAGAGAGTGCAGAATGTAGTGTTACAGTCATAGCCAGGGCGTAGAGAAGAATCAATTTAGTGCAAGGTAGGCTCGTTCAAAAGTCTGACAGCAGCAGGGAAGAAGCTGTTCTTGAGTTGGTTGTACATGACCTCAGACTTTTGTATCTTTTTCTCGATGGAAGGGAATGTCCAGAGTGTGTGGGGTCCTTAATTACGCTGGCTGCTTTGCTGCAGCAGCAGGAAATATAGACTGAGTCTACAGCGGACAGGAGGCTGGTTTGCTTGATGGATTGGGCTTCATTCACAATTCTTTTTAGTTTCTTACAACCTTGGGCAGAGCAGGAGCCATTCCAAGCTATGATACAACCAGAAAAAATGCTTTTTATGGTGCATCTGCAAAAGTCGGTAAAACTTGTAGTTGACGTGTCAAATTTCCTTAGTCTTCTGGGAAAGTAGAGATGTTGCTTTCTTCACTATAGTATTGTCGGGGGGGTACCAGGACAGATTATTGTTAATCTGAACTCCTAAAAACTTGAAGCTCTCGACCCTTTCTGCTTCGTTCCCATTGATGTAGACAGGGACATGTTCTCCTTTATGCTTGCTGAAGTTAATGACAATCTCCTTTGTTTTGTTGACATTGAGGGAGAGATTATTATTGCTGCACCAATTCACCAGATTCTCTATCTCATTCCTGCACGTGTAGGCCGGAGCAGGTAAGGATGACAAATTTCCTTCCCCAACAGACATTAGTGAACCAGATGGGTTTTTCCGACAATTGATAATGGTTCCATGGTTATCTTTTAATTCCAGACATTTTTATTGATTTCATTTGATTTGATTTATTAATGTCACGTATATTAGCACACAGAGGAAAGTATTAGTTCTTGCATGCTCTGCAGCCAAAGCATACTGCTCATAGAGAAAGAAACAAGAGAGTGCAGAATGTAGCGTTATAGTTATAGCTAGGATGTAGAGAAAGATCAACCTTAATGCAAAGTAGGTCCATTCAAAAGTCTGATATTGAGTTCCAATTTCACCATCTGCTGTGATGTGTCCTCAGGCATTAGCTGAGTTTCTGGATTAATAGTGTAGCAATTATACCACTTGGCTATCACCTCCCCATGGTTGTCATGTGAGGAAAGATTGTGCAGGTTAGGCTTGTATCCACTGGAGTTTGAGGCGACTTGATAAAAACAGATAAAATCCTGAGGGATCTTGACAAGGTGATTGTGGAGAGGACGTTTCCTCTTGTGGGCAAACTAGGGGTCACCCTTTAAAAATAAGGGGTGTCCTATTTAAAATAGATGAGGCAAAAAAAATTCTCTGCTGCTCGTGAGTCTTTGGAACACTGCTACAATGCCTTTTTCAGGAAGTATTTAAATATTTTTAAGGCAGAGGCAGTTAGATTCATGGTAAGCAACGGGGCGATAGGTTATCGGGAGAGGGGCGGGGGTGATAAGTTTTTGGGGATAGGTAGGATGCAGATTTGAGGTCACTGTCAGATCAGCCAGGCATTGGTCGAAAAGCGGAACAAGTTTAAGGGGCTGAATGGCCTACTCCTGCTTCTAATATGTATGTAATTGAAATTAGCTTGGTGACGGAAGTGTTAGGGAGCCTTAGGGATGCAAAGAAAAATGATGGAACCAAGCAACCCAGGTTTAACTATAGGCCCTTGAGTGAGTAATTCACATTATGCCGCTATTAATTAATCAATCCATCACTGGGATGGGGGATCAGGGGAGATAATGAACTACTGAGATCCCCAGGATCTATAACCTCTTTGTAACTGGCTGATTGTGTTAGAGAGGTGGCAGTTGTAGAATTGGATTCTACATGAGACCCAACTAACCGTTGAAATGACAGTGGCTGTCCGTAACACAATCTCAAGTCTTGGATAACATCCCATCTACTTGTGGTTACGTCACCAAGCATTCGGAATTGTGTGATAACCTGGCACGGCTAATCCTCCCATGGCTGAGTCCACTGCTCAAAGTGGACCAGTCCCAAGAGCGACTTTGACTAACTTGTCAGTGCATTTTAATCGTGCTTGTCAGATTGTCAGGGCGGCAAGGTGATGTAGTGGTTAGCATTGCTGCCTCACGACGCCAGGAACGTAGATTTAATTCCCAGCTTACGTCACTCTCTGTGCAGAGTCTGCATGTGTCTGCGTGGGTTTCCTCCCAGTCCAAAGACGTGTGGGTCAGATTGATTAGCCGTGCTAAATTGCCACTTAGTGTCAGGGGAACTAACAGGATGAATATGTGGGGCTACAGGGATAGAGACTGGGTGATATTGTGGTCAGTGCAAATTCAATGGGCCAAATGGCCTCCTTATGCACTGTTTGATTGGATAACTTCATCTTGGAGGGAGGACTGCCCACAAACCTCAATGCCTGCCTGGAAATAACTCTCAATTGAGTAACATCTTGAGTATCACCATTCACAAATTGCTGCAAGATTAAATTGGAGGAGGCTTTTTTTTGGGTGCAATGTCTCAAATCCCACTGTCCAAAAGCCAGAGTTGTCCAAAAATTGGACATTTTTTAGAATGTGTTGTGTAAAATTTTACTTAATTTAAAAAAAACTTACCTGGACATTTTGGTTAAGTGCTGCATTGGCATTGGTTGATGCCTGACTTAAGTTAAAGTTTGTTTATTAGTGTCACAAGTAGCTTTACATTAACACTGCAATGAAGTTATTCTGAAAATCCCCTAGTCGCCACATTCTGGCTCCCGTTTGGGTACGCTGAGTGAGAATTTAGCATGGCCAATGCACCTAATCAGCACGCCTTTCAGAGTGTGGGAGGAAACCAATGCAGACATGGAGAAAACGTGCCAATTCCACATAGTGAGTGATCCAAGCTGGGAATCGAACCCAAGTCCCTGGCACTGTGGGACAGCAATGCTAACCACTGTGCCACCTTACTTGTTGCCTGCTTTGCTATCTGTGAACTGGTCTATTCCAATTCTCGTAATATCCTGAAATCTGAGCACAGCCTCCGTCATTACATTGCCAGTTTTGAGACATGGGTAAATTTTTGAAACACGTGCGTAAATCTTTCGATCATGCCCACCGTGGGGATTGTTGCAGGCAGGGCAGACAATTTAATGGACTGATAAAAGGTCTGTTAACCTCGGGTGAGAATTTCCAGTCCCCAAGTACACAGGACTGGAAAATCCCACCTGCTGGATGTACACCTCAAAGGCAGCAGAAGACCTCACCGTTACTTAATGTGAAAAACTGGGTTCAGGGTTAGTTAGAAAGCAAAACTAAATTAATTGATGACTTTGAGTAAATACTTTGTCAAGAATGATGCTCGCAGTCTAACAAAGCCCCAGATTCTAAGCTCAGTCTTGGATGTTCACAGTCAGGGCAGAAATTGAGGCATTCTAACCATATTCCTCACCTCTCTTTAATGAAAACTCAACTACAAAATCCCTTCACTGCAAAGGGAGGCCATTTGGCCCCTTGCATCTGCACCGACTCTTTGAAAGAGTGTGTTAGCCAGGTCCACGCGTTGCACTCTATCCCTGTAACTCCACCTATTTACCTCGCTAATTCCCCTAACCTACACACCTTGGGACACTAGGGGGAAAATTAGCATGGCCAATCCCCATGATCTGCACATCTTTGGACTGTGGGAGAAAACCAGAGCACGCGGAAGAGATCCTCAATCTTTCCCCATCTGTTTTGTGCAGGAGTCACAATATGAACAGGCATCCGTGCTTATGTTGCTGACCTGATGCGTCATTATCGCAATTATCACAGCATTGAAATGTCCAGCTAAGAGAAATGTGTCCCAGTCAGCACAGTGGTGAGCACTGCTGTCTTACAATGCCAGGGATCCAGGTTTGATTCCCAGCTTGGGTCACTGTCTATGTGGAACTTGCACGTTCTTCCCGTGTCTGCATGGGTTTCCCCCAGATGCTCCAGTTTCCTCCCAAAACACGTGCTGGTTAGGTGCATTAGCCATGCTAAATTCTCCCTCAGTGTATCTGAAAAGGCACTGGATTTTCACAATAATTTCCTTGCAGTGTTAATATAAGCCTACTTGTGACACGAATAAGTAAAAGACCCCATCAGGTTTGAACTGTTTTCAACACTATTAGGGTTGGAATATCTACAAGTTATCTTCCTTTTCAGTTTTCACCCTTTATCAATTATCACTGTATCCAAACTTTACATTGTCGAATTTGCAGTCTCTATCAATGTAGGAACTTGAAAATTGCAGTTGAGATGCCTTTGCCTACTTTATTTTCCATGTTGCTACCCTTGTGCTTGCTTTTTTTTAAAAGCCAAATGTGTAGGTTGTATAATTCTAAATTATATGGAACAGTGATTAGGCACCGTGCTTTCTGTAACCCAGGCCATTTAATTTTGACATAGTTAGCGCATTCTGTGGCTGACTCTACAGTTCAGGCTAGAGTTCAGGTCGTGACATTTGGTGTTGCAGTATTTTTAGAGAGAGGCTATGAGTTGCACATTCTGTGGCCATCGAAGGGGTATTAATTTACATGTTGCAGCATGAGCTGGGTACTTGCTGGTTGTTTGCCAGGCTGTTGGCATTTGGCATTCCTCCCAGTGAGACAAGTGCGCATTCTGAAGCCAAATACCCAACCAAAAGCATGGCACATCTCAATTCTCTTAAATTTGATTGATGGGGTTCTGGTTGTTTGCGATAATTAATTATCCAGCTATAAATCAAACTGGGTTCTACAGGACATGAGCATCCATGAAGAATGAACGTTCTTCCTTTTAACGGTGGATTCAAATATTTTATGAACCATTGAAGTCAAAGATAAAAAAGGAAAGTGTCAGTCAACAGTAATTAACAGTTAAAGGAGAAAGTTTATTGTTGGAACAGGCTGGCAGAAGCCCTGATGGGGAAAGGAAGGAAATAAACTGAAACTTCTGTTGGACCCAATTGGAAAGGAGGAACAAAAAAGTCTCAAGTTCCGTTCCGATCCTGTTATGTAGTGGGGGTGGCACGGTGGTTAGCACTGCTGCCTCACCGCGCTAGAGATCCAGGTTCAGTTCCAGCCTCAGGTTACTGTCTGTGTGGAGTCCGCATGTCCTCCCCATGTCTCTGTGAGTTTCTTCCGGGTCCTCCGGTTTCCTTCCACGCTCCGAAAACGTGCAGGCTAGGTTCATCGGCTATGCTGAATTAACCTTGGTGTCAGCGGGATTAACAGGGTAGATATGAGAGGTGTCGGAAATAGGACCTGGGTGGGATCGTTGTCAGTGCAGACTCGATAGGCCAAATGGACGCCTCCGGCGCTGTAGGGTTCTATGATTCTAATGTACATGTTCTTCATGATCTCTTCTTGATTGCTTGTGTTTCTTCGCAGTGGTTTGAACCAGCACAGTTCGGAACATGGTGGGCTGTTCTATCGACCAGTATGAACCTGGCAGGCAGCCTGGGCCCAATCATCGCCACGACGATGGCCCTTAGCTACAGTTGGCGGGTAACCCTCTCGCTGTCTGGTTCTATCGCAGTTGGGATGGCGTTCGTATGTCTCATCTTCATAGTTAATGAACCCATGGATGTTGGGCTACCCAATGTGGAGCCAGGCCCAAAAAAGGAAAGCAAGAAAGGTACTGTAAGTTACGATCAAGTATTAGATTACCTGAGCATTTTATACCCAATTCTTCCCAAAGCTTTATTCATATCAGATCCATTAGCCTTTTCTCTTTTCATAGAATCATACAGGACAAAAGGAGGCCATTTGCTCCATTGTGTCTGCATTGACTCTCTGACAGACTATTTTATCCTGTTAACCTCCCTAACCTACACATCTTAAGACACTAAAGGACAATTTAGCTTGGCCAATTCACCTCTTACAGAATTATGGAATTCCTACAAATCAGAAGGAGGCTATTCGGCGCATCAAATCTTCATCAAGTCTCCAACTGAACTGAACTTCTTACCCAAGCCCAACCCTCTGTCCTATCCTCATAACCCCAGACATTTATCTGGCTAATCCCCCAGCCTACATACTTTGAGACACCAAGGGCAATTTTAGGTTGGCCAGTCACCTAACCTTAATATCTTTGGAGTGTGAAATGAAATCAGAGCACCTGGAGGAAACCCATGCAGACATGGGGAGAACGTGCATCCTCCACACAGACAGTAATTGTACCCAGGTCCCTGGCACTGTGAGGCAGCAGTGCTAACCACTGTGCTACCGTGTCACCCTTGAGTAGGCCATTCAGGCCCTTAGGTCTGTTTCTCCATTTAGTTAGATCATGGAGATCTTGTATTTTAACTCTGGACCATCTCTCTTAGTCTGGTGCACCCACCCATTCTATCTCCAAAACTCCACCATGGCTAATCTGTCTAACCTAACTATTTTGGGACATTGACTGTGCTCAACTGCCCCTCAATCTATCCAATGTAACCTAATTATGCTTTGTAAGGTGCTGTGGTAGTTTGCCTTTGGCTAATGGCTGGACTAGAGTTGGAGAGTTTGATGTAGCGATTCACGACAGTACCAAAAGTCTGACTGGAAATCATGGTGAAAAGAGCAATGTTTGTGGTGATACCCAGTGTAATATGTAATTATAAAGTTGTTGTCACTCGCTGAGTATTTAATGCAGAATAAAACTTGCATGATTTGTAGGTGTTTCAAGGTCACTGGCCCATTAAGATTTCCCTTTTTACCCCCTCCCCCCCCCCAATCCTCTTTGTCACAGGTTCCGCTAGTGATGAGAGCACCATCAAAGAGTTGCTGCTGACCCCGTACCTGTGGGTGCTGAACATCGGGTACCTGGTGGTGTTTGGGGTGAAGACTTGTTGCACTGACTGGGGGCAACTCTTCCTCATTCAGGAGAAGGGACAAAGTGCACTTTTAGGTAAGACGTTTGACAAACTGGGGAACAATCCTGAAAGGAACAGAATGTAAAATATGTTTAATTTCAATTGGAAGTTTATTTATTATTAGTCACAAGCGAGCTTACATTAATATTGCAATGACATGGTAGAGAATTCTACAGGTTCACAACGCTTTGAATGAAGAAATTCTTCCTCATCTCAGTCCTGAATGGCTTACCCTTTATTCTTAGACTGAGACCATTAGTTCTGGGGTCCCCCTACATTGAGAACATCCTTCCCATATCTAGTCTGTCCAGTCCCATCAGGATTTTGTATGTTTCTATGAGATCCCCTCTCATGCTTTTAAATTCCAGTGGGTACACACCCAGTCAATCCAGTATTTCCTTGCATGTCAGTCCTGCCATTCCAGGAATCAGTCTGGTGAACCTTCGCTGGGCTCCCTCAATAGCAAAAATGTCCTTCCTCAGACTAGGACACCAAAACTGTGCACAATACTCAAGGTGTGGCCTCACCAAGGCCCTGTCTAACTGCAGCAATGATGTAAAGATGCCGGCATTGGATTGGGGTGGTTAGAACTCAGTAAGAATTTAGCAACATCAATTTTTAATCCAACCGATTTATTTGATAGTAAAATTGCGAGCTTTCAACACTCCGTGTCTTCCTCAGGCTGAGGGAGTTCTCAGCCGAGGGCTCAATTTCTGTCTCACCACCAAAATGGACCCCATCAGTCTCGCAGCGGACACAGAGGAATTCATCAGGCGAATGAGGCTGCGTGAGTTCTTCCACAAACCCCAAGAGGCCAATAGTGGACTCAATGAGACAGCTAATGAACCAGAACAGCCGACAGAGGGATCCGCAGTGCAGCAACCGAAGACGAATGAATCCAATTGGACTCCTCCGGAAGGCCGCTGCCCCCGACTGGACACATATGCCCAAACCATCAGGAGGTGCATGAACACCAGATTTATCAACCACACTTACAAGACAGTCCCGAACATCACCCAAGCACAACGCAAGGCCATCCGTGCTCTCAAGACCAACCGCAACATTGTCATCAAACCAGCAGACAAAGGAGGCGCCACCGTCATACTGAACAGAACGGACTACTGTAAAGAAGTGTACCGACAACTAAACAATGTGAAACACTACAGACAGTTACCAGCAGATCTGACCAAAGAACACACTCGTCAACTCAACACTCTGATCAAAACCTTTGATCCGGACCTTCAGAACACCCTCCGGGCTCTCATTCCATGTACTCCCTGCATTGGAGATCTCTACTGCCTCCCAAAGATACACAAGGCAAACATACCCGGCCGTCCCGTCGTATCGGGCAATGGGACCCTGTGTGAGAATCTCTCCGGCTATATCGAGGGCATCCTGAAACCCATCGTACAAAGAACCCCCAGCTTTTGTCTTGACACTACGGACTTCCTACAGAACCTCAGCACACATGGAGCAGTAGAACCAGGGACACTCCTTGTCACAATGGATGTCTCGGCGCTCTACACCAACATCCCCCACGACGATGGTATTGCTGCAACTGCCTCAGTACTCAATGCCACCAACTGCCAGTTTCCGGATGCAATTTTACAACTCATCCGCTTCATCTTGGACCACAATGTCTTCACCTTCAACAATCAGCTTTTCATCCAGACACACGGAACAGCCATGGGGACAAAATTCGCACCTCAGTATGCCAACATCTTCATGCACAGGTTCGAACAAGACTTCTTCACCACACGAGATCTCCAACCAAGGTTATACACTAGATACATTGATGACATCTTTTTCCTTTGGACTCATGGTGAACAATCATTGAAACAACTGTATGATGATATCAACAATTTCCATCCCACCATCAGACTCACCATGGACTATTCTCCAGAATCAGTTGCATTCTTGGACACACGCATCTCCATCAAGGACGGTCACCTCAGCACCTCACTGTACCGCAAACCGACAGACAACCTCACAATGCTCCACTTCTCCAGCTTCCACCCTAGACACTTTAAAGAAGCCATTCCCTATGGACAAGCCCTCCGTATACACAGAATTTGCTCAGATGAGGAGGATCGTGACAGACACCTCCAGACACTGAAGGATGCCCTCGTGAGAACAGGATGTGGCGCTCGACTCATCGATCGACAGTTCCAACTTGCCACAACGATAAACTGCACTGACCTCCTCAGAAGATGAACACGTGACACGGTGGACAGAGTACCCTTTGTTGTCCAGTACTTCCCCGGAGCAGAGAAGCTACGACATCTTCTCCGGAGTCTTCAACATATCATTGATGATGATGAACATCTCGCTAGGGCCATCCCCACCCCCCCACTTCTTGCTTTCAGACAACCGCACGACCTCAAACAGATCATTGTTCGCAGCAAACTACCCAACCTTCAGGAGAACAGTGACCACAGTACCACACAACCCTGCCGCAGCAACCTCTGCAAGACATGCCGGATCATAGACATGGACGACATCATCAAACGTGAGGATACCATTCACCAGGTACACGGTACATACACTTGCAACTCGGCCAACGTTGTCTACCTAGTACGTTGCAAGAAAGGATGTCCCGAAGCATGGTATATTGGGGAGACCATGCAGACACTACGACAGCGGATGAATGAGCATCGCTCAACACTCACCAGGCAAAACAGTTCCCTTCCTGTGGGCGAACACTTCAGCAGTCATGGGCATTCGGCCTCCGACCTGCGGGTAAATGTTCTTCAAGGGGGCTTTCGTGACCTGCGGGTAAATGTTCTTCAAGGGGGCTTTCGTGATACACGACAGCTCAGATTCGCTGAGCAAAGACTGATAGCCAAGTTCCACACACATGAGGACGGTCTTAACAGAGATCTTGGCTTCATGACACACTATCTGTAACCCCCGTAACTTGCCTGGGTTCACAAAAAACCTCACTTACTGTGCTGTCTGGAGAAAATACACAATTCTCTAATCAATGCTCAGGATTCCCTTCACACACATTGTTAGCCACTTTAACACTTGAATAGCAGGTTGGATGTAAGGATTCGCATTCTAATCAGCAATCTCTGACTGTCTGTGCTGATGTGTGCTATTGCAGATCAGAACACTGCATTTGCCTGAGGAAGACACCGAGTGTTGAAAGCTCGCAATTTTACTATCAAATAAATCGGTTGGATTAAAAATTGGTGTTGCTAAATTCTTACTGAGTTCTAACTGCAGCAAGACATCTCTGCTGCTGTACTTGTCCTCTTGCTATGAAAGCCAGCATGCTATTAGCTTTCCTCACTGCCTGCTGTACCTACATGCTAACCTTCAGTGACTCTTGCACCATGATACCCAGCTAACATTGCACTTCCCCTTTTCCTAAACTGCCACCATTTGGATAATAATCTTCCTTCCTGTTTTTGCCATCAAAGTGGATTACCTCATATTCATCCATGTTATATTGCATTTGCCAAGTATTTGTCCACTCGGCCAGCCTGTCCAAGTCACCCTGCAGCCTCTCAACATTCTCCTCACAGCACACGCTGCCACCCAGCTTAGTGTCGTCTGCAAAATTCAAGATATTGCGTTCAATTCCTTTGTCCAAATCATTAATGTATATTGTGAACAGCTGGGGTTCCAGCACTGAACCCTGCGGTACCCCACTAGTCACTGCCTGCCTCTCTGAAAAGGTCCTGTTTATTTTATTTATTAATTATTCACAAGTAGGCTTACGTTAACACTGCAATGAAGTTACTGTGAAAATCCCCTAGTTGCCACACTCCAGCACCTGTTCGGGTACGCTGAGGGAGAATTTAGCATGCCAGTGCATCCAATCGGCAAACATTTCAGATTCTATTTGCACTATCCCCACTCTCTGTTTCCTGTCTGCCAATCAGTTTTTTATCCATGTCAATACATTACCCCCAATACCACCAGCTTTGATTTTTGTTCACAACCTTGTCAATAGCCTTTTGAAAGTCAAATACAACTGGTTCACCCTTATCCACTCTCAGCCTCCAGAGGGTTTATCAAGCACACTCTCCTTTTACCAAATTCACGCTGACTTGGACCGATCCCATTACCACTTTCCAAATGCTCAGATACTGCATTCTTAATAATTGACTCCAACATTCTCCCTACCGCCTATTGTCAGGCTAACTAGTCTATAATTGCCCATTCCCCCATCAAGTACGTGTTGTTGAATCTCCAGCAATGACTCAGATGTCTGGTCAGTGATTATGTTGTTTGCTGCTGGCAGGAAGCTCGTTTATGAGTGCCTTGGAGGTTGGAGGCCTGCTGGGTAGTGTTGCTGCTGGATATCTCTCAGACAGGGCTGTCGCTCGGGTATGTATGTCCAGACTGCTTTGTGTGGGTGATTGGAGGTCTGTAATGTCCAACGATCCAAAACTGTTTTTCTCAAAGTGTGGAATGAGAACAACAGAGGCAATTCAACTCTTTGAATCTCTGCTCGCTCTCTGCAAGAGCAACTCAGCCAGTCCTCTTACCTTCTGTGCCCTGCTCCAGTCGCCCTGCACTTTTTGTCCAATTCCCTTTTTGAAAGTCGTGGTTGAATCTGCCTCTGCCACACTCCTGGGCCGTCCATTCCAGATCGAAACCACGCTGTGAGGGCAATTCTCCCAAACATGCTGAATTAGCGAGAAAACTGGTCTGAACCCTGACTGTTCAACTTCAGAGCCGAATCTCCGCACTCTGCAATACAGAGATCACAATTAAAAGCTGTGTGGGAGGTGGGGGGTGCCTGGTGCCTATTCATGTCAGAGTCTGAGAGCTCTAGAACTCTATCCACGTGCAGTGGTCCCGATCTGTCAGTCTCCCCATTTTGCTAACCAGCTCAGTCACTGGCCAGCCATGAACGCCACACAATGTTGCTACTCCAGCCCCGTGCCCACGGCCTGATCGCAGCCCCCAGAAACATTCCCCGGCCAGACCCAGTCATCTTCCCTCCCCACCTCTGTCCAGGAACGTCCCAATGTCTAGACCTCTCCACCTCCCTGCTGACCTCCCCCCTCACCTATCGCTGACCTTCCCCTCCCCTGGGAGGCAGACAACCCCCGGCAGATTCCTGACACACACACACACACACACACCCCTCCCCCCCAGATCACTGTCCTCCCTCCAACCCAGACCGATTTCCATGCAGAGTTGCAGTGGGATTCCCCCCACCCCCAGCGATTGCCGCTAAGCCCTGTCTACAATAGCCCCCATCCCCTTGACACTGCCTAATACCTAGTGGGCAGTGCCAATGTAACCCCTGGACATGGACACCTTGCCCCTTGGTCAGTACCAGTGGCACAGGCTGGAACTGCCAGGGTGCCCATGCCTAAGGGGCACCACTCCCCCTTCCTTGCTGTCCAACCCCCAGAAGTACTCCTGGCAGGGTGGGAGATGCTATCGGGCCTGGGAACTTCCGTGCTAGGCCCAATAATCACATTTAAAATGCACTTAAAAATTGATTTTAAATCACTTACCTCTTTTCCCGCCGGTTTCCAGTACGATCAGGATTGCGTCTGTTCTCTGGCTGTGGGAGACAAGGATGTGTTGGGAATGCACGTGCGAATCCTGCAAAATGGCTGACACATACTTCCCTCATCCCGAGGCATCAAAAAACATGTGCATCGGGATGGGGGAATTGCCCCCTGTGTTTCCAAAAAATAAAACGTCTTCTCTCATGTTGCCTTTGGTTCTTTGAACCTGGAACCATTCTGGTAAGTTGTTTGTGCGCGCTGTCTAAAACCTTCCCAGCCTTGATGAAATGCCGGAATTGGACAGTGTTGCAGTGGAGGCCTCATTACAATCCTTTTTCTGTTGGAGGTTTCGATGCTTTGCTGCCTATTCCACTAGATTTAAATGAGTAAGAGGATAATTGACACATTCAAGGTTTCTATCCTGGTAATGACAGTTACTATTTAGGGAACAGAGCTAGCCGGACTGGGTCACTGAGTTCAGTATGGCCCATCTTCGAAGAGTTTAACTTGATGGAGTCACTCACTAGCAGATTGGCTCCTCAGTGTCTCTTTGTTTCTCTCCCTCTCCCTCCCTCCCTCCCTCTCTCTCTCGTGTATGCCTGATGGTAGCAGACGTTGTGACTGCGATCTCTTTCCAGGAGAAGCTACAATTAACGTAGAATCTCTACAATGCAGAAGGAGGCCATTCAGCTCATTAAGTCTGTACCAACAACTATCCCACCCAGATCCTATCCCCATAACCCATTTATTTACTCTGCTCTTCCCCCAACACTAAGGAGCAATTTAGCATGGTCAATTCACCTACCACGCGTACACATTCCCACATCTACGGAGTGTAGGAGGAAACTGGAGCGCTCAGAAGAAACCCATGCAGACACAGGGAGAAAGTGCAAACGCCACACAGACGCTGGCCCAAGCCAGGAATCGAACCCTGACCCCGGCACTGTGAAAGAGCAGTGCTGTGAGAAACAGCACTGAGCTGAAATGTTAACCGCGGTGTCTGCAGCATTTTACTTTTGCTCTTGCAGTATATTGTCACTTTGTGCTTTAGTTTGTACTATGCTGTTTAAAAGTGACTGCACCTTGGGAACTGGCTGTCCTGAAATTTGGACTGGAATTTTGCATCCAGGTCCCTGGTGTCTCTCTTTGGGGACTCCCTGTAGTTCCAGCAGTGGCCACCCTTCCTGGTGGCGCTGCTGGGATTGGTGAGCTGCTGCCCTGACAGCTTTCGGAAGAGGCGGAATTACCCCGGCAAGCCAAGGAACGAAGGCCGTTAAATCGCTGTGTGTTGACCTGTCGGGAGTGGGGGAGGGGAGTGGTTCTCATCAGGGAGTTTAGATTCCTGATTCTACGACACATTGGCACCAAATTCTCAGTTTCCTGTTAAATGTGTTGGATTAAATCTGTTGAATGCTAAATTGCCCCTTAGTCTCAGGGGCTTTAATAAGGCCTTCAAATTGACTGATGTGGAAACTGATGTTGTCGTTGAGGTTAAAGACACATTGTTGTAATAAGGACATAAGAACTAGGAGCAGGAGTAGGCCATCTGGCCCCTCAAGCCTGCTCCGTCACTCAATAAGATCATGGCTGATCTTTTTGTGGACTCAACTCCACTTACTCGCCCACTCACCAAACCCTTAATTCTTTCACTGCTCAAAAAGGTTTCTATTCTTGTCTTAAAAACATTCAATGAGGTAGCCTCAACTACTTCACTGGGCAGGGAATTCCATAGATTCACAAACCTTTGTGTGAAAAAGTTCCTCCTCAACTCAGAACTAAAGTTGCTTCCCCTTAGTTTGAGACTATCCCCCTAGTTCTAGTTTCACCTGCCAGTGGAAACAACTTCCCTGCTTCCATCTTGTCTATTCCCTTATATCTCTGTGAGTTCTCTCCTCATTCTTCTGAATTCCAATGAAGAGAGCTCTCGTCTACTCGGTCTCTCCTCATGAGCCAACCTCCTCAACTCCAGAATCAACCTATTGAATCTCCTCTGCACTCCCCTCCAGTGCCAGTATATCCTTTCTCAAGTAAGGAGACCAAAACTGTACATGTTTAATGTCTCTGTACAAAACTGTGGCCTCCAGGGTGAACTTTCTTCTTTAATTGTCTCCGTTTCTTACGTTTCTTCACCCCGACATGTTTTCAGGTGACATTGAGCAATTGTATTAAACCTGTTGGCCAGGATTCTCCAGCCATTCCCACTGCCAGCAAGGATGGAAAATTTGGCGTTCCGCCACTTGGCTGTTCACTGCGGCGGGACTGGAGAATCCAGCCGGCGTGAATGGTTGGAAAATTCCAGCTCGTTGTGGTTTTTTTTTTTAACAAGCCAGTCATTCCTCACTTCCATTAATAAACAAAAGAACCTGTCGTTTCTGCCCATCTCTTCCAGCACGGCCTTCGAAGTCACGGGAATCCTCGGCACGGACTTTTGCTCTCAATGATGACAGGAATGGCTGTATCGATGTACCTCTTCAGGGTCACGGTAACTGCAGAGTCTACCAAGGTAACAAGAATAGAGTTTGATTCACGATGTTTCTAAGATTTATCCCTGGGTGCTGGGGTGAGGTTACTCCTTTTCTCTAGTGCACCGAGGAGTGGGACTGTCTGGTGACTGACATTATCCTCACTGCGTGATTCTGTTGGGCCTGTTAAACTATTCTGCCTGCCGGTTAGAGCATCTCGCATGCGTGCGGTTCTACCTGATGGGGTAAGTTTTCCAGTCCTACCCACCAGGGGAACTGCCACGGGGAAGGTGAGAAATCTGATGGACCGTTTAAAGGTCGTACAATCCCTACAGTACAGAAGGAGGCCATTCGGTCACAATCCCACCCAGGCCCTATTCCTGTAAACCTCATTTACCCTGCTAATCCCCGACACTAAGGGTCAATTTAGCACGGCCAATCAATCTATCCCACATATCTTTGGACTGTGACAGGAAATTGTAGCATCCAGAGGAAACTCACACAAACAAAGGGAGAACGTGCAAACTCCACACAGACCCGAGGTCGGAATTGAACCTGGGTCCTTGGCAACGCGAGGCAGCAATGCTAACCATTGCGCCTCACTCCATGATTCTGACTTGGCTGTTAAACTATTCTATCTCTGCTGCTTGCCAGTTAGTGTCCTGCATGCGTGCAGTTCCATCTGGTGGGATGAGTTTTCCAGTCCTGCCCACCACAGGAACTGCCAAAAAATATGATGGATGGTTTAAAGGTCTATTGACCTCGGGTGGGAATTTCCTGTCTCGGGAGGATGTGGGTAGAAAATCCCGTCCAGAAACTTTGCTTGTAAAAAGTCTATAAAACTATGAGAGGCGTAGATAGGGTTGACAGTCAGAATCTTTCTCCCTGAGTTGAAATGTCGAATACTAGAGAGCATGCACTTGAGGTGAGAGGGGAAGGAGATGTGAGGGGCAAGTTTTTTTTTTACACAGGGTGGTAGGTGATGGAATGCACTGCCAGGGGTAGTGATGGTGGAGGCAGATACAATAGGGGTGTTTAAGGTGCTTGTAGATAAGTACATGAATTTGCAATGATATGGACTGGACTGGGCTGGGCACAATAAGAAGTCTCTCAACACCAGGTTAAAGTCCAGCAGGGTTATTTGTAATCATGAGCTTCCAGAGTGCAGCTCACTCACCTGAGGAAGGAACAGTGCTCCGAAAACTCGTGATTCCAGATAAACCTGTTGGACTTTAACCTGATGTTGTGAGACTTCTTACTGTGAATATGCAAAGAATAGAGGGATTTAGACCAAGGGCAGGCAGAAGGAGTTGGTTTAATTTGGCATCATGTTTAGCACAACATTATGGGCTAAAAGGCCTGTTTCTATGCTGTTTTATCCTATGTTCTGATTGAACTCTTTCCCCCCCACCTCTGTCCTCCTCCAAACAAGGACACAGAATGCGGGGATGATGGGCAATCCTTATGATCAATTGGATTTGTCTCAAACATCAGTAGCTTCTGATTCTCCCTGTTTGAACATGGGCTGCTTCCTATCCTCACAAAACCTACTATGTCCTTTGTGTGATATCAGAACGTGTACAAAGTGTGGCACTAACAGAGACCTGGATCCAATGGGGTAAAGTGGGTACTAAATATTTCTGCATATAAACTGTTCAGCAGAATTGATGAAAGTGAATTCTGTCAGTGTTGATTAAGGACAATATTTCAGTGTTAGAGGGAACTGGCTGAGCAGTTGGCTAATAAGACATACGGATTCTGAGCTTTATTTAAAACAAATGCATAGGGTACAAAAAGGAGGAAGTTCTGATAAACTTTTCAGCCACAACTGAAGTATTGGCTCTCATTTTACCGGCACGACCGCCCTGAAACCGGGGCAATTGAGGCTGGCAGAACGGCATTCTCCGCTGGTCTCAGGCGCAACCTTACGAGCTTCGGGCAGGTAGGCATGCTGGTAAAATTCCAGCCATTCTGTCTAATTCACGGCATCACAGTTTAGCAAGGATTAGTGGCATGAAGATTCACAAGAATGGTTCCAGGGATGAGAAGATTTCAGTGACACGAATAGTGTAGAGAAGTTGGGCTGTTCTCCTTCGTGAAGGTTAATGGGAGATTTGATGGAAGTGTTTAAAAACCTGAAGGATCTGGGTAGAGCAGATAGGGAGAAACTCTTCCCCTCGGCGGAAGGGTTGAGAGGCAGAGGGAGCAGAGGCAACATGAGGAAAACTTTCTTTATGCAGGAATTTGCTGTCTAATTGTGTAGTGGAAGCAGATTCAATCAAGGCTTGAAAAGGAATTGGATCAATACTCAAAGAGGAAAGATTTGCAGGGTTTTGAGGGAAAAGGGACTAGGACAAAGGAGCTTTGAGGACACAGGGAAGAAAGTGAGACTACCTGAGTTGCTCTTATTTCAGAGTCTGTACAGACTCCTTCTGTATTGTGATGATTGTATGAGGGTAACTAGATTACATGATCAGTGTTGTGTGAAAAGTTATTTGCTAAACTCTTTGTTGCCTATCTATGATGTTTTACCTCTTTATTTCCTCAGGAGACTGAGCTCTGGACACTAATCTTCTTGCCTCTGACCCAAATCACCAACTTTACTGAAGATGAGGTCTCTCTCTCTCTCTCCCTTTTTCCTCTTCTGTCTCTCTCTCTCACTTCTCCCTTGTGATAGCTTGCTTCCCCTTCCTTGCCTGACCTTTTATTTCTGTGCATCTAAACCTTTGTTGAATTCATTTTTTGATGTCTTCGGAAACACTTGTATGAGCATTTCTTCAAAGTTTACAATGAAAGATTGCATGTTCGTTGCAGTGAGTTGTGGTTCTGTATATTTACTATAAACTTGTAAAATGCTATAGATTAGAACCATCCTATAGATTAAATAGATATAGGATTTCTTTCAATACTCAATCAACTTGAAAACGTGAGGACAGCTTTTTTTTCAAAGAAATACAGAAAACTCAAACATGTATCTCATTTTTTGACTCTCCCATGCCTGGTCACCAGCTACAAGACTGTCAGAAGTGTGATGTACTCTCCATTTGGTGCAGGAGTGCTGTTCCAACACCACTTAGGAAGCTGGACACCATCCAGGACAACACAGCCTGTTTGATAAGCACCCCATTCACTCCCTCCACCCCGGCACATAATGGCAGCATCGGGCACTATCTGGATTTCTACCAGATGCACTGCAGCAATTCACCAAGGCTCCTCCAACTCTGCCTTCCAACCTGTGATGCCCTCCCCCACAACACCTCAAAGGCCAAGGGCAGCTGACACATGAGAATGTCACCACCTGGAGGTTCCCCTCCAAGCCATGCAACATCCTGAGTTGGAAATATATCGGCTATTCCTTCACTGACGCTGGAGTCAAAATCCTGGAATTTTCTCCCTAATTGCGCTGTGGATATACCTACACCACTTGGAGTGCTGCGGTTCAAGAAGGTGGCTCAGCACCACCTAGAGAACAGTTAGAGATGGGCAATAAATCTGGCTGTGCCAGTGATTCTGTCATCCCATGAATGAATAAATAAAAAGGTTAATTGCTGATCTGTTTAAGCTTCTGGCACCCAGTCTCTGAATGTGATAGTAAGCAACAATGAATCTCCAGAGTAGCTTAATTAAATAGGAAGTAGTTATTCAGATCCAAGTCCACAATTTCTGCCATCCAAGAGGACAAGGGCATCAAGTGAATCTCAAATCACCCCATCCTAACACGGACACACATTTCCATTCCTTCATTGTTACTGGATCAGAGTTGTGGAATGCTTCACAGAGGGTGGCACAGTGGTTAGCACCGCTGCCTCCCAGCACCAGCGACCCAGGTTCAATTCCTGGCTTGGGTCACTGTCCGTGCAGATCTGCATGTTTTCCCCAAGTCCGCTTGGGTTTCCTCCCACGGTCCAAAAAACATGCTGGTTGGGTGAATTGACTATGGTAAATTATCCCTCAGCGTACCCGAACAGGCGCTGGAGTATGGCTAGTGCGGGATTTTCACAGTAACTGCATTTTAGTGTTAACATAAGCCAACTTGTGATGCTACTAAATAAACTTAAGAATTAAACACATGGAACGCTATTACCCCACAAACTGCAGCGGTTCAACCATCCTCAAGGGCAACTAGGGATGGGCAACGTATGGTGGCCTTGCCAATGGTGACCACATCTTCCATATGTTCAATAAAAAAAATTCAGGCTGTACAATCTTTATACTTTGTTTTAAATCCTCTATCTTTCCTCCTAGCTGTGGATTCTAACCTTGGGAGCCATTTTTGGATTTTGTTCTTACGGGCCAATCGCGTTGTTTGGAGTGATAGCCAATGAGTCTGCACCGTCTAACCTTTCGGGGACATCTCATGCTATTGTAGCTTTGATGGCAAACGGTAAGTTAAGAATGCAGCAAAATGGTTAACGGGCCACTTTGACCTTCACCCAACGGAACCTGACATCATCATCATTGCCCCATTTATGCTGTGGCACAGTAGTTGGCACAGCTGCCTCTCAGCGTCAGGGACCCAGGTTCCATACCCAGCTTGGGTCACTGAGTGTGTGGAGTTTGCACATTTTCCCTGTGTCTGCGTGGGTTTCCTCCAAGTGCTCTGACTTCATCCCACAGTCCAGAGATATGTGGATTAGGTGGATTGGCCATACTAAATTAGTGTCGGGGGACTAGCTAGGGCAAATACAGGGAGTTATGAGGATAGAGTGAGAGTGGGATTTTGGTCTCTGCAGACCCGATGGGCTGAATTCTGCACTGTAAGATTCTATGATTAGCAACTCCATTGGCATCCAAACTTTTTGTTGCAGAGTTAAAGGTTTCTGGGCCTGGGAAGTGGAGCGCTTTTTAGGGACATGAATGAATTTCCACTAGAATTTTCAGCACATTCTCCTATCTTCAGAAGACTCTTGGAAGCACTGGGAAAGCGAGTGGATAAGTGGGAGAATCCCTGTAGAAGATCTCCCTTCAGTTGTTAACACATCCCACTAGAATGCTGAGTTAAATAGTTAAATCTCTCCTCTTTATCGCTGCAGCTAGTCTTCCTGTTTTCATCCTCAGACTGTAACTGCTAGATTATTACAGATGGAGCAGAATTAAATTAAGTCCAAATCCAATTTGAAACTGTTTGGAATTCTGTAACACCTGTGAAAAATGAAGCAATTTTTCTCCAGAGCTAATCACTTCCCACACACACACACAAACATTCTTCCAAAGGAGTGCAGGCAAAACCACGAGTGCGATTCCTCCTCACCCAGTTATTTTCTGATCTTGGTGGAAGATGCAATTGTACAGAGGAAGGAAAAGATCAAAGTCCTTCACTCCAGTACATTGTTGTACAGCCAAAGGGATTTGGACATTCCAGCACTGACTGATAAAAGCAACCAGTCTCCTCCCTGTCTTACCTAGTTTAAAGGTGGAAAGCTTTAACTCAATTACTCCTATATTGAGTAATTCAGATAACCAGTTGAACCAAATCAAATAAACTGAGGGTTGATTTTAAAGGGCAAGCCCATTAAAAAGAAAATGGAGCTTTGCCCACCCTCATTAAATGAATTTAAATAAGGATTTGCCTTAAACTCTGGTGAGACGAATAGAATCTCTGCAGTGCAGAAGGAGGCCATTCAGCCCATCAGGTCTGTGCCGACCACAATCCCACTCAGGCCCTATCCCTGTAACCCCACATATTTACCCTGCTAATCCCCCTGGCACGAGGGTCATTTTAGCATGGCCAATCAACCTAACCCACATATCTTTGGACTGTGGGAGGAAACTGGAGCACCTGGAGGAAACCCACCCACACAGGGAGAATGTGCAAACTCCACACAGACAGTGACCCAAGCCAGGAATTGAATCCGGGTTCCTGGTGCTATGAGGCAGCAGTGCTAACCATCGTGTCACCGTGCTATCCAAAGATAAGATCCCACACGTCCACAGAGGCTCAAAGCAAAAACCTCAGACTGCTCAGCCATTCTACTAACCTTAACTCAGTTACTACAGAGCAGGGATCCAAAAGCTCAGCGGCTGATAATTTTATTACTTAGAGGATTAATCTCTTACTGGCTACAGAGATACCTGACAGAGCAAATGAACAATGACTCCTTGTGAGGCTGCATGATATTGGGGCAGGGCAGAGAAAGTTTTACCAGGTATTGCATCTGATGTCCATGTGTATTTTATAATATGATCATAGAATCCCCACAGCGCAAAAGGAGGCCATTTAACCCATCGAATCTGCATCTTAAGAAGGACCTGTTCCCATAACCATGTACATTTTACCCCGCCAATCCCCCTAATCCTATATATATCCTGAGACGCCAAGGAGCAGTTTAGCACCTAGATCCACTAGAATCATAGAAGAATCATAGAATCCTCACATGTAAAAGGAGGCCATTCAGCCCATCAAGTCTGCACCAGCAACAATCCCGTCTAGGCCCCAACCATGTAACCCCACAGATCTACTCTGCTAATTCTTCTAACGTACAAATCCCGGGACATTATGACGCAATTTAGCTTGGCCAGTGCACCTAACCTGCATATCTTGGATTGTGGAAGAGCATCCAGAGAAAACCCACGCAGATACAGGTAGAACGTGCAAACTCTGGACAGACTGTGATCCAAGCTGGGAATCGAACCCAGGTCCCTGGAGTTGTGAGGCAGCAAAGATAACTACTATGCCATCGTGACATCCATACTTAACCTGCACAAGCTTTGGACTCTGAGAGGGAACTGGAGCACCTGGAGTAAACTACCCAGATAGGGGGAGAACTCAACGCAGAAAGTGATCCGGTTCCCTGGTGCTGCGAGGCAGCAGTGCTAACCACTGTGTCGCTGTGCTATGTACGTTATATACACAAGGTACCAAGAACTGTAAAGTTCCACTTAAGTCATTAACATCCTTTCACTGGATTAGTGCACTCATTTCTAAGGGGAGCATATTGGCAGCTGGAGGTTAAACCATTTTAATGGATTATTTTGGGAATGTGCAGTTTACAGCTACTCCTGTGCCGCTGATAATATCCGCTTCTGTCCCGTGTCCTGCAGTGGGCGGATTCCTGGCCGGCTTCCCGTTCAGTTCAATCGCCAAATCGTACAGCTGGGACATAGCGTTCTGGATAGCGGAGGTCACCTGTGCCGTCACCACAATGGTCTTTTTCCTGCTGCGAAACATCCGGACCAAGATGGGCCGCCTGCCCAAGAAGGAAGATTGAAAATTTTGGAACACTCACCCGGCAGAGAGCGTGCTGCTTTGATCGTATAGGTAAAGGCCCACGAGCGAGTGCAGTCCTGATCACACCATTACTGCGAGAGTATCCGTTCAGCAATTCCCATGACAGAATTCCCTCTCTTCCAAATCCCATCCACACAAAGTGCCACAAACATCTTGGCCCACAGAATTTGGCTGTTTTTACTCGGGAGTTTAGTCTTGGTGCAGTGGGTTAAAATTTGGAGAATCTCATGCTTCTTTGTGCCAGGATTCATGATCCTTCTTCCCGTCCGGTAGTCTGGTTGGTCCTGGTGGTTGGCCCCTATTTTATTGGAGTTACACAACTCTGCCCCGAGAATTGATTTGGAATTAAAGCGTTTATTCCTCTTTATTTGCTGTCCTTGTGTGACTTCGAGTCTGCACTGCCCGTCAAGTCTGCACTGCCTCTCCAAAGGTGCACTTACCCAGGCCCACCAACCACCCCCCACCCTGCCCACATTTCATATCTTGTTTCTCCTGGAACTGGTTGCCAACCTATAGTTGTGGTTAACCAGGAGTCCCTCTCACTCTCATAGGTATTTGGAAGGGATTTCAAATCTCAATCTATTTGACCATCAAGTCCTCAGGTGGAATTCAAACTGGGAGCTTCTGGCTCGGTGGTGGGGGAGGGGGAGTGTTGTTTAGCCACTGTGCCACAAGGAGGTGGGGGGAGGGGTGTTGTTGGTGCGCGATGCAGCAACGTTAACGGCAGTGGGACCAGGACATCCCGCTGCCGGCCAATAGTAGATCACCTTCAGTACATTGAGAGGGTTGTGGGGAAAATCCCGCTCCATATCTTGCAGGGATGCCCCACTATACTTGACATCCAATGAAGGCCCTTTGAAGTGTTCTAATGTAGGATCATGTGATCATTACCTGTGAGGGTCAAAGATCAGCAATAGAACCACAGAGCCATTTACTGAAGTGAATTGTCTCTGATCAATAAAATCAGGTTACCTTAGAAAATCTTAAGAGCGAGAAGAATTTAACCTGACCTGTCGTGTTACCAGTCTGGTGAATACAGACACTGAAGAATGCATCTCGTACTGCTGAGGATAACGTGATGCAATTCTCAGGCATGAAGTTTGTGGTACTTTGTATGTATTAGTCATGGACTTTGAACAGAACAGCTGCTAGAATGAGGCAGTTTCATAACTCGCAGTAGTGCGTGGAACAGAAGTTATTTGAACTTAGCTGGTGAGCCATTACCCATGTGATAAAACAGCAGCTTGCTATTGGTGAGTTTTCTCTTTCATTAACAGCCCCATTCTCAATTTACTCCCAGTCTGCTAGCAGACAGATTTTAATCATCCTTACCCCCCCCCCCCACTCTTCCCTCCCCTCCTCCCCCCACGTCTAATTGTAGAAGTGAACTCATCAACCTTATGTATCCTGTTCTTCCAACTGCTCAACTGTCCCAAAGAACATTGTTTAATTCGTTGCTTCAATTGGGCTCTTGTACCAAGCAATGCCATCCACTAATCCAGGTGAATCCTGCAAAGTGATTTTACTAAAGACGCCGTGTTTTATACTGGGATTATACTTGGATCAGTACTGACCCATGATGAGAACGGTGCATTGGCTTGGCTCGGAATTGTCACAGTGGTTTAGTGGAATGAATGTGGTTGTTCCCTAAAACGGGAAGAGTTTAAGCACTAGTTGTAATTATTTAGATAACTGGCATTTCAACCAAATGGCTATTCAATCTGTATTGATTAGAGGGATTTGAAATAATCGAAATACGGTTAGTTCATTTTGCCTGTATTTAACAGGCTTCACCATGTTTACATGGTCCCGATTAGCTCTGTACAGGAGTTTGCCAAAGTCGCCGTGAATGGTGAGCTTTGTGTTATCCATTTGGTAATGAAGAGTAGCAGACAGGGACTCAGTTCCCAAAGCTTTCTTACTCTAAAGCAGTTCTCTCCTACATCCATTGCTAACGGACACTCTTGAGCCCAGTAGAGAAAAATTCTGGCCTCAGTGCTAGACCTAACTCTCCAAGGCACAAAAGAATGGGAGTGCTGGGGTGCTAGGCTCACAAATGCCAACTAGTCACTACATACAGCTGCAGTCAAATCTATCCTGTTAATAGTTGAACATCCCTTTTTCAAACATTACTTACACTAACAATTTTGGGGTTTGGGGCTGGTGGGACTTGAATCAGATTGAGTTATAGTATTGTAGCAATAATTGTAAAGAGGTACTTATGCGCCACAATTAGAATTTTCTCCTTTAACATAGTTCATCTCATGCACTAATACTGACTTTGTGCTTAACTCTTGAAAATATTGCTTGATTAGCAAATCAAAGTTTAATTGATGAAAAATGTCATTTTTCAATCATGCTAGATTTATGTATTAAACAGTTTCAAGAAACAGAAGAAGCCAGTTTCTTGGGAGTAATAGTGTCATAATTAATTAAAACATATCCCCAGTCCTTTTACTGGGGTGAGGTGTAAGATGAGATTCAGAAACTGATTTTTAAAAATCATTAAATGTGAATAGCAACCAGTGACTGTATGTTTAAACATGAAGAGACCAGGTGGCTTCCTGTCTGCAGTGAATGGGAGAGAATGTACTTATGGAAATATAGTGAGTGATCTGTTCAGTAAAGCCCGTGAGATGTGTCAGGACCAACATTAACTCTTCACTCAGAGGATAGCAGGTAAGAGCTAATTGAATGTCTATGACTTTGTGAAGCTCAGAAAACTGTATAATCCTAATTTGGTTTAGGATGCTGGAAGCTGCATTCTGTATCACACGGTGCTACGTACTGCTGTCTTGAGCATCTTCCAGACCTGGATCACCTCTCCATGGAAGTTAGCTGCACGTTAGCACTGGACAGTATGAGGACAAAATACCCCCATGTTACAAGACTGAAAAATCAACTTTAGGTACTGCTACTTGAACTATACAACATGATAAACTTGTCACGTAAGAAAATTGGACTAGACTGAATACACTAAGATAATTTCGACTGGATTTCCCTGTAAATTTTGTCCTCTTCACTAATTAAGCTGAGTATTCAGTGAGTACTTTTATAAGATAAAAACGAATGTGACAATGTACTGAACAATGTATTAAAAAGCTTTTATAATGAAATGGTTAATTGTTTGTTTGGTATTTCTACATCTATGTCCAGGGGTTTTGTAAAAGAAATTGTTAAATTTTCCCCTGTAAATTTTGAGGTCAGCCAGTAACTGTCTATCCTTGACTCCCACCCTCCTGCCCCTGTTTTGTCTGTCTTGCACTGGTCCCTGGTAAAGCAACATCTTGATTTCAAAACTCGTATCCTCCCTATCTCTGTAATAATGGGTTTATCTCAACCAGTTTAACTCAGTTGGCTGGATGGCTGGTAAGAGATGCCAACAGTGTGGCTGCAATTCTCGTACCAGCCAAGGTTATTCATGAAGATCCTGCCCCCTCAACCTTGCCTGAGGTGTGGTGACCTTCAGATTAAATCACCACCGATCAGCTCTCTCCCTTAACAGGGAGTCTCTGGTTACTGGGACAATGGCAGCTCTTGGATGATTATGGGGGCTGGAGATAATCTAAGATGTCTACTTAAATGACCCTCTTCCATTTTAATTGCTCCAGTGGTGGTACAAAGAACAAAACAGCACGGGAAACAGGCCCTTCAGCCCAACGAGTTGTAGTTGTACTTTCAGCTGCGTAGACCGTAAGCTTTGGAATTCCTTCCCTGAAACATCTCTATCTTCTTTTCCAATTGGAACATATCTCTAGGTCAAAAGGCTGAAGGTTTTGACACACACTCTCCTTACACAGCTCTGGGTCACATTTTCTTTTATAATGTGTTTCTGAAGCATCTTTTATGAAAGGTACATGCTGTGGTTGAGTAACAGCCTCTATTAGGCTACAACATAGCTTCACCCCCACCCCCCACCTCATGACTTCACTTCCTAATTGGCCTCTTTGGTCCAAACTTGCCAATCCGTAATCTTGGATAGTGGAGTGAGGTGAGACTTGGTACAGATGGGAGTCCTGTCCCTGAAAGTGCTACAGATGGGAGAGGGCTTTAGTGGATGTGTCCGGACATGGTGAGGATTAAGGGAGAACAGGATCCTCCCTTGGTGCAAAGGAAGGGGATCTGGTCTAACCCAAGTTAGTTGAATCACAGACTCTGTCTTTGCTATGGCTAGCATGAAGCAACAGGCAGTATTAGTTTACCTTAACAGAAATCAGATTATTCTGTTTTTTAACACAAGGACAACAAGATGTTGCAACAACTCCTACGTGCCGAATAGTTAGCCTTATTGGTACAGTGTTCTTCTCAGTAAATACATGGCCTCCCCACAATGGAGAAGGAAGCTATTCAGCCTATCAAATCTGCCCTGACCGCAATTCCACCCAGACCCAACTCCCACACTGCTACTCCACCAATCCCCTGCCACTAAGGGGCAATTTATTACGGCCAACTAACCTAACCCACACACATTTAGATTGTGGCAGGAAACTGAAGCATCCAGAGGAAACGGGGAGATGTGCAAACTCCACGTAGAAAGTGACCCAAGCCAGGAATTGAACCCTGATCCCTGGCACCATGAGGTAGCAGTGCTAATCACTGTGCTCCCTGCAGCCTCTAGTGAAGTAGTCAGTCCATCACAATCTAATTTTTCACACAGCCAGTGCCTGAACGCCACGCGGTTAGCCTGGATCCTGTATGAACAAAAACTGACTCCCCACAGACAGAAGGCACCACACCCGCACCCCCCCCCCCCCCCCCTCCCCGCCCAAAAAGTAGATAATCCGTTGCAGTTGTTAGTCATCCCCACCCCCTCCCTCTCCCCGACTAACTGTGGGGAAAAGCCGAGATCAAGGTCCCTTTGTTGGCAGGAAGAATTGAAAACAATCCTCTTGTTTTCCAGATGGTTCTTTTTAACAAAGTGATTCAGCACAACCCAAGCTTACACCAATGCTTAAACAATCTTTATTTTTTTTTTAAAGCTGTAAATGTTTACAACCCCTATCCAGTATTTTTATAATGTGCACCGGTTGCACAGTCAAGAAATCAGCATACCATTCACAAAATAATCTTTCAGTATAGTGACACCGGCTTTGATGGGAACTCGTCAATGAATCTGGCCGAAATCCACCAGGGACAGGATTCCGCATTGATCTCACGAACCCTAGAGTCATTGTCCCAGCAGAAATCGGGATGTATCGTGCACGCTCCTGTCCTGTAACTGCTCCAGAGGACGCTTCACCTCTGCCACAAGCTCACTGAGCAAAAGAGCTCAGTCATCAGTAGGTCAGTCTGCAGACGGAGAGGGGGGGGGGGTCACAGATTCCAGTCGCTCGGTTAGGATTGCGAGAAGGAGGTCGCAAAGCTGAGTGTACAACTGGGGCAAGTCTTCTGCTCCTTCAGCCACAAAGAGATGCACTGCAGTTGGGAAGAAAAGTGGGGGGAAAATACCAATGAGAATAAAATCACAGAAATCCTACAGCACAGAAAGAGACCATTCAGCCCATCGAGTCTGATGTGTACAGTACTTTGCAGCGTAGGAACAGGCCATTTGGTCCACCAGTTAGAATAGAAGATAACCATCTGACAGGCCTGCAGTGAGAGCACGAGCTAAAAATACAGGTTGCAAAGATCTCACTGAATAGAATCACAAAATCCAACAGTCATTCGGCCCATCAAATCTGCACTGACCACAATCCCACCCAGGCCTTATCCTTATAACCCCATGCATTTACCCTGCTAATCCCCCTGACACACTAAGGGGAAATTTACCATGGCCAATCCATCTAACCTGTACATCTTTGGAGTGCGGGAGGTAACCAGAGCACCCGGAGGAAACCCACGCAGGGAGAATGTGCAGATTCCGCACAGGCAGTGATCCAAGCTGGGAATCGAACCCGTGTCCCTGTGAGGTAGCAGTGCTAACCGTGGTGCCACTGTGCTGCCCCGTAGCATTGGCAATCTCTTTCTCAATGTTTTGATATCAGGTAAAGAGATTAAAAGCAATGGTAAATATGCTGGCCCGGTGATTTTGCAAATGGTAGTGTCCGGGAGGTTGACCTTCAGTTCCCGGTGACTCCAGACCAATCCTGGAGGGTTGGCAATCCTAACAATTGCTGAAAGGGGTATGTCTATGGTGAACGGCCCAATGCAGAAGATCAGACAACTGTTGGCCAATTTGTGCCAGAATCAATCAAGAGGGTCGGCACCTACAGGAGGGGCGAGGATGGAGAAGGGGAAAATGAGAAGATGAAAGAAACACAATCCTTTACCTCTCTGTGATATTTGTGTCCACATTTCATCACAAAGAGACGACTGGTGGTCAACTCCTCCTGGCAAATCACACAAGGATCCTCATCCTGCAGGGAAGCAAGCAGAATGTTAGACAGCAACTCACACAACATTAAAGAATGAGGCTGCAGCACCCTAATCTCACCACAGGAGGCCATTTAGCCCATTGTGCCCGTTCTATGTTGTCTCATCATCCGTCCCAGCTCAACTCTTTAGTACAGTGTGAGTGTCATTATCCAAGCATCACAATTAATTTGGCTTCCATTGCCACCGTTGGAAGCACAGTAAAAAGTCTCACAACACCAGGTCAAAGTCCAACAGGCTTATTTGGTAGCACAAGCTTTTGGAGCGCTGCTCCTTCATCAGGTGAGTGGAAGTTGGGTTCACAAACAGGACATATATAGACAAACTCAGTTATTCTATATATGCCTCGTTTGTGAACCCAACTCCCACTCACCTGACGAAGGAGCAGTGCTCTGAAAGCTCGTGCTACCAAATAAACCTGTTGGACTTTAACCTGATGTCTTGAGACTTCTTACTGTGTCCACCTCAGTCCAACACCAGCATCTCCACGTCAGCACTTGTGGTAATGCACTCTATGTTTGAAGAAGAATTTATAAAATATTCTTCTAATATAAAAATTCTTTTAATCTGCTTTTTCAATCTAATACCAATCCAGAGTTTATACTCCCTTTTCATTTAGAAATCTACCAAAATCATATTTTGCTTTTTAAATGCAACACTTCTCTGATCTCCCCCATTAGCTTTCCGTCCTCTGAATACGAATGGATTTTTTTCAGATCCATCATTACAATTATATCTTCTCATCTCACTGTCATTATCCCAATGGATCTGCATTCCATCATTTCCAAGGCTCCAATATCTTCATTTGCCCTGAACTACTGATAATATTCCAACTGGCTTTCTTACTCATCAGCCTAGGGGGAAAAAAAGCCAAAATAAAACTTATCCTTTTAATTAAAATGTGGAGATGCCAGCGTTGGACTGGGACAGGCACAGTAAAAAGTCTCACGACACCAAGTTAAATTCCAAGAGATTCTTTTGGAATCAGAAGCTTTTGGAATGCTGCTCACCTGATGAAGGAACAGCACTCCAAAATGTCGTGATTCCAAATAAACCTGTTGGACTTTAACCTGATGTTGTGAGACTTTTTATTGTGCCCTTTAAATTAAATCAGGGAATTCCTACAGTACAGAAGAAGGTTATTCAGCCCATTGAGTCTGCACTCTCTCCAATAGAACATCTTATCCAAGTCCTATTCCCATAACCCATATTCACCTCACTAACCGCCCTAATCTACACACCTCAGAACACTATAGAGCAATTTAGAAAGGCCAATCTGCCTAATCCGCCCATCTTTGGGCTGTGGGAGGAAACCCACGCAGACACAGGGAGAACATGCAGATTCCACACAGACAGTGACCCAAGCCGGGAATTGAACCCGGGTCCCTGGTGCTGTGAGGCGGCAGTGCTAACCACTGTGCCACCGTGCCACCCAAAGATAGCATCTGTGGTGAGAGAAACTGATTCTGCCAGAGCTGTTGAACATTTCCAGCATTTTCTGGTTTTATTCCCGATTTGCAGAATCTGCAGTATTTTCCTTTCAACACACTGATCCACCTGTAATCCTACATCTAAAGACTCGTGTCTCTGTTCCTCCGCTTCGCTGAGATTTTTGGCATTTAATTCTGTGCTCATCTCACCAAAATGTACAACTTCATGTTCATTTAAATTAAACCATTTTTGTCAAAGTCTGCCCCCTCGTTCCTAATTAGATATGTATGCTTTCTCACAAATGACCACTGGTAGGTGGTTGGAATGCACTGCCAGAGGAGGTGGTGGAAGCAGGCACATTAGCATCATTTAAGAGGCATCGGAATAGATAATGAATAGAGAGGGAATAGAGGGGTAAGGGCAAAAGGATTTTGTTCTAGTTAGGACATCATAGTCAGCAGAGGCTTAGAGGGCCTAAAGGCCTGTTCCTGTGCTGTACTTTTCTTTGTTTCTTTCATTTGTTGGCAGGGTAATTTTCTGATATTTGTCCTCACTGTTAATGTATTTCATTAGATTAATCTTTACAAGGAAGGAAGGGGTGCTGTGTGGCACCATGAGTCAGCGCAATGGCCTTTCTCAATTCCTGCAATGAGGAAAATCTCTCTCCGCTGACCACCTCGGCTTGTCTCAAGTCGGTCAGTTTTGACCACTTTCAACGGGGCTTAAACACACTGCCCTTCCCAAGAAAGGCACAAAGATCAGCTGACTGACACGCGCACAGACACACAGCAAAAGCGAAAGCAACACCTGAAGGCTGGGTTCAGCACTGGCTCCGCTCTGATGTGACAATCCCGTCGTGAATCCTTGCCGATTCATAAAGGAATCCGGAGTCACATTTCTCCACGTCGTTGAGGGTAACATTGGGTCAGCTGGCAGGTTCGAGTAGTCTGTATTCTGTGGGAGAGCAAAGCATGCACACAAAACCACATCAGGTTTAATCCCATCCCCAGAAAGAACAATAGAATCCGTACGGTGCAGAAAGAAGCCATTCGGCCCATCAGGTCTGCACCAACTCCCCGACAGAGCATCTTGCCCAGGCCCCATCCCTGCAACCCCACGTATTTAACCCGCTAATTCTCCTAACCTACACATCTTTGGACACTGAGGCAATTTAGCGTGACCAATCCAATGTGGTGCCATCAACACTGATAATCCAGGGGACACTTAGTGTTGTAACACATTTTAATTCAAAGCAGTATTCTAATTAAGAGCAGAATGTAAAAATGGAGACAGAAAAAGTACACATAGAATCCCTACAGGGCAGAAGGAGGCCATTTGGCCCATCAAACCTGCACCGACAATAATCCCATCCAAGCTCTATCCCCACAACCCCATGCATTTACCCTTGCTACTCCCTCTGACACTGAGGGGCAATTTAGCATGGCCAGTCCACCTTAGCCGCACACCTTTAGAGTGTGGGAGGAAACCGGAGCAGACACAGGGAGAACATGCAGACTCTGCACACAGAGTGACCCAAGTCAGGAATCAAATCCAGGTCCCTGGCGCTGTGAGGCAACAGTGCTAACCATTGTGCCACCCAATATTTAACAAAAGAAAAAAAAGACATACATTTGTAGAGCACCTTTCAATGAATATAGATTACTACAAAGGAGGATTAGAAGAATGATTTCAGTAGTGATGGAAATTGGATGGTTTTCATTCGCAGCTTGTTTCTATAGGGGCTGGGTAATTCATACCATCAACTTATCCCACCAGTGGTAAAGGTGCAAAATGCCCTCCACACTCCCATAAATCAAGACAGCAGTGCTCAAATTCGACCTGTCTATGAGTTTCAACATGCTTTGTAAATACAATATTTAAATTGATTTATTATTATTACATTATAATGTAGTGAAAACTATTGTATCTTGCATGCTATACAGACAAAGCATACCGTTCATAGAATACATGGGAGAGAAGGAAATAAGAAAGTGTAGAATGTAGTGTAACAATCATATCTAAGATTTAGAGAAAGAACAGCTTAATATAAGGTAGGTGTATTCAAAAGTCTGATTCAGCAGGGAAGAAGCTGTACTTGAATCGGAAATAAAGCACCAATTAAATGTCACAGTGCAAACTAATAAATAAATCATAAATAAAACTAGAACACTTCGTAACTAAATGGACTGATCATCCTTTTCACTCTCTCGAACAGAACGCTTCTACTGGTCCATCTGCAGAATTATTACAGCAAGGGGCACATTTGCATGTTGTGTCCAACTCTCTTGGCACCATCCAATAATTTAAAAGGCAGTAATAGCAGAAATGGGTCCTGTACACTTACACCAAGGAGTGGCTGATGGTTTTTGATGAGGGCTGACACTTGACTGATGATTTGTTCAAAGGACAGCCCAGACAGTGAGTTATTATTCATAGCACGGACCTGCCGCAGGAAGATGATCATTGTGTCCCTGTCAAAAAGGAACATTACAGAACATTAGGACAGACTGACAATTGGAGTGCCTTTACTCACAGAATCATACAATCCCTACAGTGAATGCAGAAGAATGAGGGGAGATCTTACAGAAGGGAATAGATGAGATAGAAGCAGGGAGGTTGTTTCCACTGGCGGGTAAAACTAGAACTAGGGGGCATGGCCTCAGAACAAGGGGGAGCAGATTTAGGACTGAGTTGAGGAGGAATTTCTTCACACAAAGCATTGTGAATGTGTGAAATTCCCTGCCCAGTGAAGCAGTTGAGGCTACCTCGTTGAATGTTTTTAAGGCAAGGATAGATAAATTTTTGAATAAGAAAGGAATTAAGGATTATGGTAAGTAAGCGGGCAAGTACAGCTGATCAGGCATGATCTTATTGAATGGCGGAGCAGGCTCGAGGGGCCAGATGGCCTATTCCTGTCCCCAGTTCTTATGTTCTCAGCGCAGAAGGTGGTTATTCAGCCCATCAACTCACAGTAACGTCACTGCAGTGCGAATGTAAGCCTACTTGTGTCAAATAAATAAACAACTCTGCACCAGCCTTCCAACACAGCATCTGACCCAAAATCACCACCACCATCTCCCTTAATCTACACATACTGGGACACTTAGGGGCAACTTATCATGGCTAATCCACCCAACCTGCGCATCTGTGGCATGTGGGAGGAAACTGGTGCATCTGGAGGAAATCCACACTGACGCTGAGAGAATGTCACAGATAGTCAGTTACCCAAGGCCAGAATTGAACATAGGACCCTGGCTCTTGTTAGGCAACAGTACTAACCCCTGTGCCACCGCACAAGGCTGCTTCTTGATGAGAAACGCCAAATACTCTCAACATCCATTGTAGAGTGACAACTGCATTTACTCGACGAAAAGACAGGATGTCAGGAAGTTGAACTAGACAGACTTATAGAAAATACAAACAGATTTACAGCTACTATCAAACATATCCTCCAATTTTCTCCTCAACTGACACTCAGAGAGAATCATAGAATCCTACAGTGCAGAAGGCCATTCAGCCTATCGAATCTGCACCTAACACAATGCTATCCAGGTCCTATCCCCATAACCCCATACATTTACCCTAGCTAGTCCCCCTGACACTAAGGGCCAATCCACCTAACCCACACATCTTTGGACAGTGAGAGGAAACCAGAGCACTTGGAAGAAACCTACATAGACAATGACCCAAGCCAGGAATCAAGCCTGGTCCCTGGTGCTGTGAAGCAACAGTGTTAACTGTGCCATTAACTTACTCAATTCTTCATACATGGATTTAAATAATGAACCTCACCAGAATATTTGACCGTAAGAAGTAACACTAACCTACATACCTGCAGTTACAAAGCCATGGATAGTAATCAGTGCCAGGGAGGAGACAATTAGCCTGAACTGGCCCTCCCAATCACTGTCCTGCATGTACATGCAGGGAGATTGGCGAATTGCACTGGGCAAAGTTTGTTTGGATGGTCTGGCCACACTCACTGACTGGGATTCAGATGTGGAACATCCATAAAGGCTGGCACTGGTTGGCAACTGTTACAGGACAGCAGGTGGAGGGGGAAACAAACACAGGCAAGTCGATGTGTTGTGAAGCAAACTGCAACCAAATTCCAAAGAATATCTCTTTCACAAATCATCTGAGAGAGAGTCCAACACATGAGTTGGCTCCCTGAGGCTGTGAGGTAACAGCGCTAACTACTGTGCTAAAATGCCGCCCATAATAAAGTTCCCTGACTGGGAATTGAACCCAAGCTTCAGCGATGAGAGTGCTGAATCCTAACCACTCAGCCACTGAGGACAAATTTTACCTGTTATGTTGTGGGAATAACTCAGTCAATCGCTCCAGAAGTCGCTCCAAGTGGTTTTGATTTGAGGTCCCCGTCTGGCCAGGATTGCCTGAACCAATAGGCGTCTGGTGTGGTAACCCAGTCGGTGCCGTCTGCACTGATAACCCAGGGGACATCGAGCGCTGTAACAAACATTAAATCAAAACAGTGTATTAGTTCAGAGCATCTCTGCACATTACCAGTGAGTGAGGATTAAAGAACAGAAAAGAGGGCCATTCAGAAGATGAGAACCAACATTATTTCCTATCCATTGCAACGTTAGGATTTCAAAAAAATTTGTTCATTTGGATGTGACTGGCTGGGCCAAGGTTTATTGCCCATCCCTAACTGCCCTTGAACTGAGTGGCTTGCCCTGGCCATTTCAGAGGGCAGTCTTAGTCCCACTTGCATGGAGGAAACAGAACTAGGGATCATAAATATAGGAAAATCACTCATAAATCCAATTGGGAGCTCAGGAGAAACTTATTTATCTACAGATTAGCTAGAAAGATTTTTATTTATTCATTCACTGGACATTGGTGTCAACACGGGACATTTATTGTTCGTTCCTTATTGTCCTTGGACAGCAATTAAGAGTCAACCACATTGCTGTGACTCTGGAGTCATATGTAGGCCAGACCAGGTAAGGACGGCAGATTTCCTTCCCTAAGGGACAGTAGTGAGTTTTTACAACAATTGTTTCATAGTCATCAGCCGACTTTTAATTCCCAGATTTTTTCATTGAATTCAAATTTCACCATCTGCCATGGTGGGATTCGATCCCAGGTCCCCAGAGCATTACCCTGGCTCTCTGGTTTACTTATCCATTGACAATACCATTGTGTGATGCTTCCCTTAAAGTCAATTTTGTGACTTCTCTCAAAAGAGGCACAAATAAAACTCCCGTCTCCCGATCGAAATACAACCAAAATCCATCTGAAAGCGTGGCCCAGCTCACCTGAGTTATTCCCAGTTGATTGTTCATTGGAGCTAATCCTGGGGGAAATGCCGGCGGTGTGGAGGTTGTCCCCTGGCTGGTGTTATTTGTGGGAAATCCACTGGAAGCCAAGAGCTCCTTTTGCTTTGCCATGTAGATAAGCTAAAGAAAAGTTGTGGTTAAAAAGATGCTCATCTGCAAAATCCACACACCTAGCTAAGTCTTGTGAAGAATTATCATCATTGGTTTACATTTCCTTATCATCCATCTCCCACATTCTGCATTAACAAAGCTGGATTAACCATTCATCACACAACACTCACCATGAAATCAGACTGGGACGGCGGCAACAGGACAGGAACCTGCGGCATGTTACTGAGCTTAGCGCCGTTCCGAATCAGGTCAATTTGTTCATTGAAGGCGCTCTTTAAAAAACACAGAACAAACACATGAACTCATCAGATATGCTTTCCACAGTTAGCCCACAAGCAAGAGATTTACTCAGTGCCTCTGAATGCTTCTCTCTCGTTTGGCTAAAGTAAATTTTTAAAAATAAATTAATTGAACTCAGCATTCTTCAAAATGATGGAAACTGGTCCCTGAAGGGCTAACTGTCAGCTCTTTCAGTTTTCTATTCATTGTCTTTCCCCATTTTTGGTCTGGTCATTAAGTAATTATTGTACATTATGGCAAGGTCCTCAGTCCAGTATTGGGATGGAAATATACCCATCTCAGTCTGGGGGGAAAAGTGAAAATTAGTGCAACCCTTTGTATCCAAATAGGTGACGAAGGGATTTTCATTGTTATTTCAGTGCAGTGTTAATGTAAAACTACTCATGATATTAATAAATAAGCTTTAACTTATTTTGGAATTAAGCCATTCCCCTCCCTTCACCAATCTACAGAAAACTCTCTTGGCGGGTTTAATATTAGTCTTCCCGAGGTTCAGGAAATAGGTTGTGCATCAGGGCTTGGGCAATGCCTCAATCACATCCTGCAAACCAGGACATGCAAGATGAGCACCGATCTAAGTCCCAATATGACCCGTCACCTGTAAGTGACTTCACAATTTCATACAGACACAGAGAACTGCACTATCCTCCACAAAGTGAACGTTGCAACATCATAGCTAATGCCACAGTGTATCGAGCAACCCAGTTTCACATCCATTTGGATCTCAGGATATGTTCAGATTGTAGCGACCAAAATAATTAAAACAAACAAAACGGCTAACGATGATGAAAATAAAGGGACAAAACAAAGACTTGCATTTATCTTGCACTTTTCACCATCACCCAATGTCTCACTGGGTAGCACAGTGGTTAGCACTGCTGCCTCACAGTCTCAGAGACCTTGAATTTGGGTCACTGTCTGTGTGGAGTTTGCACGTTCTCCCCGTGTCTGTATGGGTTTCCTCCGAGTGCTCCAATTTCCTCCCACGTTCAAAGGATGTGCTGGTTAGGTTCATTGACCATGCTAAGTTCTCCCTCAGGGTACCTGAACAGGCCCCGGAGTGTGGCGACTAGAGGACTTTCACAGTAACTTCATTGCAGTGTTAATGTCAGCCTACTTGCGACAATAATATATGAAAACTTGAACTTTAAAGAGCAGGTGAGACCTCGGTTTAACACGTCATTCCAAAATATAGCAGCTCTGACAGTGCAGCATTCCCTCGGTGCCAAGCTGGCAGGTCCGCAGGGATTTTTGTATTCCACTCTCGGAGCGGGAACTATGTGATTCAGAGGCCGGTGAGTGCTACCTACTGGGCACTGGCTGACGCGCACACAAGGGAAATCAAAGAGGGAATGAAAGTGGGAAAGGGCCACAACACATATGTAAAATTAAACACTGACCACTGTTTGATGTATTTTCGACTTGATGTCGGTGAGAACCAGCTCGTATGCCATCATCGCGGCCTTGACATCAATCTGAACTGTGGGCGTGCTGTGAAGACAAAAGAGGCACACATTCTTTCAGATCCATCCCATTTACATTGCACAAAGATACTGGTTTTAAAAGCAACCTCCATCACTGCCAATGGTTCTTGGGCACATGCAGAATGAGTAGTAAAGATCAGATGTACACAAACATCTCCCTAGACTCCCCTACCTTTGGGGAGAGAGCGCATAGGTTTAAGGTGAGCATAAAGGGCATAGGTTTAAGGTTTCCTCCGGGTGCTCTGGTTTCCTCCTACAGTTTGAAGGATGTGCTGGTTTTGGTTCATTGACCATGCTAAATCCTCTCTCAATGTACCTGAACAGTGGAGAGATACAAAACAGTGCAGAGGGGCAATATTTTCCACACAGAAGGTGGTCTGTCTCTGGAATGAGCTGCCAGCGGCTGGTACAATTTTGATTTTTTAAAAAGCATTTAGACAGTTAGATGGGTAAGATGGGTACTGTGGGATATGGGCCAAATGCAGGTTATTGAGACTAGCTTAGTGGTTAAAAAAAGGGCGGCATGGACAAGTTGGGCTGAAGAACCTGTTTCCATGCTGTAAACCTCTATGACTTTCAGAATTTGACAACAATGATACTGCCCTTGGCTGCATTAACCATTAACCACAAAGTAACCTCCCGGAGATATATCAATGCCCATTTGAAGCAAGCATCAAACAATCCAAATATACAAATATTGGTATTAACCTATGCCTAGGTTAAGAAAATATATCTATAAAATATGGAAAGTCATTGGTATGTGAAAAGAGGAATTTTCCACAAACCAGTCTCCCATCCATTGACTCTGTCTACACTTCCCACTGCCTTGGGAAAAGCAGCCAGCATAACCAAAGACCGCACGCACCCTGGACATTCTCTCTTCCGTCTTCTTCTGTCAGGAAAAGATCTGAGGTACGTACCAACCAGCTCAAGAACAGTTTCTTCTCTGCTGCCATCACAGTTTGAACGGACCTACCTTCTATTAAGTTGCTCTTTCTCTACACCCTAGCTATGACTGCAGCACTACATCCTGCACTCTCTCATTTCCTTCTCTACGAATGGCATGCTTTGTCTGTATAGTGCACAAGAAACAATACATTTCACTGTATACTGATACATGTAACAATAATAGATCAAATCAAATGATCTGGGGTGCCTGTATGATCTACTCCCGCTCCTGCTTTTTATTTTCTTAAGCACAGGCTCAGATGTACAAATGTGCGCGTGTACACTCACACACACACACACACACACACACACACCTGTGTATTTTGGGAAGTCAGTACACGCTACGATTTTGATGCCGCTTCATATAAGGCATTTTTGGGAGTTCAGTATTAGAAATTTAAAAAACAGCCTTTTCTTTATTCATTTGTAGAATATGGCTGGCCAGCATTTATTGCCCATCCCTAGTTACCCTTTCAAGGGCAGTTGAGAGCCAAGCACATTGCTGTGTGTCTGGAGTCACATGTAGTCCAGACCAGGTCAGGACAGGACAGAAGATTTCCTTTTGCTAAAGGACATTAGTGAATCAGATGGCTTTTTCCAACAACGGCCATCAGTAGATTCTTAATTCCAGATTTGTTTTTATTGAATTCTAATTCCAGCATCTGCAGGATTTGGACCTGAGTTTCTGGATTAACAATCTAGCGATAATACCACTAGGCCATCAGTTCCCAGGGAAATAAAAGCAGAAAATGTAAACATTTCTCAGCAGGAGTCTGGCAGCATCCGTGGAAAGAGAAAAACAAGAGTTAACATTTTGAGTTGACTATGACTCTTCAACAAAACTGTTATGAAGAAGAATCATGTTTGGATCTGCTTCTCTTTCCACAGAATGCTTTGGAATGATAGCCACTGTTTCTATGGAGGCAGGAACACAGAGATTAGACAGGGTTAAATGCCACAGGAAATCACAAGTCACGCATCCAACAGCAGGAAGCAACCTCGAACACAGGTGGAATTACGTAAGAAACAAACCACGTGGATTCCAATGTGATTTACAATCTCCAGATTTAGCTTCACACTCAGTACAGGGGTTCGAACTCCCTTACCTCATGAGCTTCTGTCTCAAGCCAGACAGTTTAACCTCTCCTTCCTTTGCAGCTTGCTCAAGAAAAATGGTCCCTTTATCTCGCCTGCACTCCAGGACCTGGACCTGAGGGAGAAAGTGAAGATCGAAGCGGCATTTTAGGGAAATAACAGTTTCAAACAACCTGGCCCTCCTCTCCTCCCACTGCATAAACAACCGTGCAACCCTTTGTGCTGGCTGTCTCCTGAATCCCTCAGCAAGTTTGATCATTATTTTTTTATTCATTCATGAGACATGGGCGTCAGTGTCTGGCTAGTATTTAATGCCCATCCTTAGTTACCTCTGAGAATCATAGAATCCTACAGTGCAGGAGGAGGCCATTCAGCCCATCGAATCTGCACCAACCACAGTCAAACCCAGGCCCTATCCCCATAACTCCATGCATTTACCCTAGCTAGTCCCCCTGACACTAAGGGTCAATTTATCATGGCCAATCCACCTAACCTGCATATCCTTGAACTGTGGGAGGGAACTGGAGCACCCGGAGGAAACCTACACAAACATTGGGGAGAACGTGCAAACCCCGCACGGTGACCCAAGTCGGGAATCAAACCTGGGTCTCTGGTGCCGCGAGGCAGCAGTGCCAATCGCTGTACTGCCATGCCTCCCATAGCCAGACAGTTTAACACCTTGCCCTTGAGAAGATGGTGGTGAGCTGCAGTCTGTGTGCTGTGAATTTTCCCAAATGCCACTGGGGAGGGAATTCCAGGATTTTGACCCAGTGAACAGTGAAGGAACGGTGATACGTTTCCAAGTCAGATGGTGAATGACTTGGAGAGGCACTTGAAGTGGTGGTGTTCCCATATATCTGCTACGCTTGTCCTTCTAGATGGAAGTGGGCATGAGTTTGGAAGGTGCTGTCTAAGGATCTTTGGTAAATTAACTTCAGTCACTTCCATCCAGCAATTCTTTTAAAATTCTTTTTATTTGGTGATGTTGGTTAGGCCAGCATCTATTGCCCATCCCTAATTGTCCCTGGGAAGGTGATGGAACTGTCTTCTTGAACCGCCGGAATCCATGTAGAGGAGGAACATGTTGTTAGAGAGGTAGTTCTAGGATTTTGACCTGGCAACATGAAGGAATGGTGACCTGGTTCCAAGTCAGGATGGTGAATGACTTGGAGGGGAGTTTCCAGGTGAAGGCGTCCCCATGAGACTGCTGCCTTTGTCCTTCTATGTGGTAAGAGATTGTGGGTTTGGAACTTGCTATTGAAGGAGCCTTGGCGAGTTGTTGCGGGGCATTTTGAGAGTGATGGACATGGCTGCCAGGTGTGTCACTGGTGGAAGGGGTGAAGATGGTACGTGTGGAGCGCTAGTCATGGGCTGCTTTGTTCTGTACAGGCTAGCGCAGAAACAGGTTTTTTGGTCTGGTTGGCTCAGAACCGTAGTTCTCACCCAATCCAACAAGGAGAGTGCGAGAATGTTGAAGATAGCCATTGGGGCACCAATCAGGTAGTTTATCCTGGATGGTGTTTGGCATCTTGGGGTGTTGATGGAGCTATGCTCACCCAGGCTACTGGAGAATACCCCATCACACCCCTGGAAAGTGCAGAAGAAAGTCAAAGGGTTTTAGCAAAATTGATGCTTCGCTGAAGTTAATGGAATTGACTGACAATGATAGGCCATTACCTCAGCAGCCATTGCTCTCCTCATGGCTTCAATGAATTCATCTTTGCTCTTTGCTGATTGTTTCTCCAGCCGAGTCTTCTCTTGTGTCCACTGTTCCCTGCACAAAGAACAGCACAACAGCTGTTTATTATACTTAAGTTCTACTAACACAGCTAGGTTTAAAATTAACAATGTGATTTAAGTTCATTTGCAAATAGCGGCAGGGTGGCATTGTGATTAACACTGCTGCCTCACAGCATCAGGGGCCCAGATTCAATTCTGGCCTTGGGTCACTGTCTGTCTGAAGGTTGCACATTCTCCCCGTGCCTGCATAGGTTTCCTCCGGGTGCTCCAGTTTCCTGCCACACTCCAAAGATCAGCAGGTTAGTTTGATCGACCATGCCAAAATTGACCCTTAGCGTCGGGGGATTAGCAGGGTAAATACGTGGGGTTACAGGAATAGGGCGTGGGTGGGATTATTGTTGGTAACGGGGCTCTGTACGGGTTCTATGAAAAATTGAAGACAGCTTACTGAATATAAAATTCTCGGTAAATTCCGACACCCGGTTTTCTTGCTGATTAACATAATTAACTTAGATATTCAGATTGGCTATGTTGGCACCTTATTTTGAAATGCCAATTGGAATCAGAGTGTAGAAGATCAGGAATATCAAATGGCTGACCTAACTTGGGCAGGCAGATGGATCAACGACATATTTTGTAATGGGGCTGTTCAATTAATAGTGAGGCAATGACGGTGTTAAATTAATCATCATAGTCTTTACTTTGGAAAAGAGAATTCGTGAGCATAGAGGTTGCAGAGACATTGGGCAGTATTCTCCTGCTGTTCATGCCAGGGGGATTGTCCAGTCCCGCTGCAGTGAGCAGAGATTTGGCTGAGCACCAGATTCCCTGTCCTCGCTGGCAGGGTGTGAATGGCCAGAGAATTCTGGCCACTATGTGTCATCTGATGTGACACTACATGGGATATGGCCAGGGAGCAGTTCCAGGAAAACAGCAATCCAGCATGAGCATGTGTCAAGGCTTTCCTACCCTGAATAAAGTATAACCACTGTCACCAACAAGAGTTATCATTTCAGAACTGGAGAATAAGGAGTTAAAAGGTTAACTGATTCCAAAACCTCCAGATTCCAACAAGAGGAGACTGGAGCAGAATCACAGAATACGACAGTGCAGAAGAGGCCCTTCGGCCCATCGAGTCTGCGCGAACACATGAAAGGTCCTGACCTGTCCCCCTAGCCAGCACTTGGTCCATAGTCTTGAATGTTACGGCGAGCCAAGTACTCATTCAGGTACTTTTTAAAGAATGTGAGGCATCCCGCCTCCCAGGCGGCGCATTCCAGATACTCACCACCTTCTGGTTAAAATAGTTTTCCTCAAATTCCCTCCTAAGCCTCCCACCTGTCACTTCTGTCCCCTCAGCTGACCCTTCAACTAAGAGAACTGCTGCTCCCTCTCCATCTTCTCCATGCTCCTCAAATCCCATCAGCCTGCATCAAATCCTGACCCCAAATCCGCTGCTCTTATAGCTCACTTGCTTGTTGAAGAATAGTTCCAGACACCATAATTACAGAACAACCTGTTCATCCTGTCATTCCAGAACAGGAGGCAGTGCGAAAGATGTACTTACACACACTCGCACACATACACCTTCACATACACAATCTCCGGGTCAGAAACGCTTCGGAACATCTGTATTCTCTGAGGAAATTCAAAAGCAGGTGACAAATGCTGCAATGGCAAAGCGGCGGGCAGTCAGCAAAGGCAGCTGTGGGTCCCAACTGGCACTGACAAGCAATAGTAATGGAATGGCATAGGGAAGATACTGGCATCCAAGGGCACAGAGCAGTGTAAAAAGAGCAGTGTGAATCAAGACCATCTTTGATTAGCGGCTTTATGATTCAAGGGTATCACAAAGTGTTTCATGTGATATTGGCCAGGATTTTCTGGTCTCATCCGTCCTGCTGCCAGCAGGAAGGGAGAACTTGGCGCTCAGCCAAAAACCCTACGGCGGGACTGGAGAATCCTAGCCACCAACGAGATCGGAGAATCCTAACCAATGGGATGGTTAGTCAATGTAGGAAAGCTGCACTCACTGTTCCCCCTGGGAATGTTTCTTCAGGTTTTCCAGCTCCTGTTCTTGGGCCCGGATCTGTTTCTCAGACCTACATAAAAGTTAAAATATCCCAGTTACTCCTCTGGCTCTTTCCCAAATCAAATTTCAAAACACAAAAAAGCACACAATTCAGCCACTGAACACAATATCTAGCACAGTATTCAGCCTCGCACATTATGTGTTCACATAACTGATGCCTGAGTATTTAATGAATAGGAGTGGGGAATGGGGCAGGGGAGGGTTGTGAAACCCTTCTTACTTCTTGATCAGCTCTTCTTTGCTCTGGAGTGCATCCTGAAGGCTTTTGATCTGGTTTTGAAGAGCTTTCTTGTCATTCTGGTACATCTTCCGCTCATTCTCCATTTCCTGTTTCAGCCTCTGCAGTTCTGCTGTTTGATGCTGGAAGAAGATAACAAACGCCAAATAATTTAACGGCTAATCTCAGATTGATACAGCAGCCGAACTTCCATTTCTCTTCATCCTCCAGCCCAGGGTGGCACAGTGGCACAACGGTTAGCACTGCTGCCTCACAGCACCAGAGATCCAGACTCGATTCCCAGCTTGGGTCACTGTCTGTGGGGAGTCTGCACTTTCTTCCCATGTCTGCACAGGTTTCCTCCCACAGTCTAAAAGACGTGTTGGTTAGGTGCATCTCCCTCTGTGTACCCGAACATGGCACTGGATGTGGAGACTAGGGGATTTTCAGAGTAACTTCATTGCAATGTTAATGTAAGCCTACTTGTGAAACAAACAAATAAGCTTTAAAAGCACAGAAGAGGGGGCATGAGGCTATAGCTGTGAGAGATTACAACAAAAAAGCAATTTTAAGATCAAAGAATTGTTGTGGGAAGGGGAGACAGGGTGGGTAACATTGAGTTAACACACGTATGGGATTTTTTTTTAGATGGATTTAAGATGGAGAAGGTCACAATCTAAAGCTTTTGAACTCGGAATTAAGTCCCAGAGGCTGCAATATGCCTAATCCAAAGATGAGGATAGTGGTACAGCAGTTAGCACTGCTGCCTCACAGTGCCAGGGACCAGGGTTCAATTCCAACCTTGGGTCACTGTCCATGGGGACAGTTGCACATTCTGTGTGGGTTTCCTCCAAATGCTCCAACTTCCTCCCAAAGATGTGCAGGTTAGGTTAATTGACCACGGTGAATTGATCTTGAGTCGGGGAGATTAGCAGGTGTGGGGTTATGGGAATAGGACCTGGGTGGGATTGTGGTCAGTACAGACTCGATGGGCCAAGTTGCCTCTTCTGCACTGTAGGGATTCAATGAGGCGTTTAGAAATGATGTTGGTCGAAAGACAACATAAACATGTCTGTACAAAATGGGCCTTTCTGGTGCTTTGGAAGCAGCTTCCTTATCTCGTGCACCGACCTTGTAGCTGTCCTGTGTCTTCCCCTGCTGTTTCACCAGCTGTTCATATTGTGCTGACTTCTCCTCGCACAGCAGCTGCCACTTTTGCACTGAAGCCTCCAACTCTGCAAACTGAGAAGCACATTTCATCACAACCCCTGTTCTCTTCCCACCAAACACGCAAAGATCTCAGCAAAGTTAAACCGTGAGTTGCCGAGCTATTCAGGAAATTTCCAGCTTTAACACCCTGGGTTAGCTGTTGCCTGCACGTTAACGAAAGGGTCACCACTCTGTCTCGGTTCTCCTGGGGGACGGACCAGCTTTCTACACCTGGTTGCCCGACTGGTCTATCTGCAACTCTAGATGTGCAGCAACATGTTTGATGCTTAACTGTCCTGTGAAATGGTCCAGCAAACCATTCAGTCGTATTGAAGAAGACTGCCACTGCTTTCTCAAGGGCAGTTAGCGATGGAAGATTTCCCATTGCCTTATCAAGGGCAGTTAGTGATGGAAAATATATTCTTTTTATTATTTATTGACAGCGTGTTGGCATTACTGGCTAGGTCAGCATTGATTGCCCATCTTTAATTGTCCTTGAGAAGGTGGTGGTGAGCCACCTTCCTGAGCCATTGCAATCCCTGTGGATTGTACAGTGCCGGTCGATAGCCAGCAATGCCCAGGTCCCATGAAAGAATAAGGTAAATACATGGGGTTATGGGGACAGGACATGGGTGGGATTGTTACGGGTGCAGACTTGATGGGCCAAATGGCCTCCTTCACAATATGGCTCAACAGGTTGCTTTATCAGCCTATAAGTGCTTCCAATATGTCTGATGGCAAACGATAAGAGTTAGAGAGTTCCTTTCTTAGCCATGCTGCAGAAAGCAATGGCAACCATTGTCATTGGCAGTGATGGGTCTTGGCCAGAGCAGGAACCATACCAATCTGTAATACAACCGGAAAGAATGCTTTCTATTGTGCGTCTGTAAAAATTGGAGAGAGTCGTAGTGCACATGCCAAATGTCCTTAGCTTTCTGAGAAAGTAGAAGCTTTGGTGAGTTTTCTTAACTATAGTGTTATAGTTAAGGACAGATTGTTGGTGATCTGAATTGATGGTTAAATCAGGGAGCCTCATGTTCCCTATTTAAAGCAGGTGTGTCAGATTCCCAGCCTGCACTCAGCAGAGAGCAATTGGAGAGGTGGCTGTGTACAGATGTATGGTGTAAATAAAGTAACTTGGTGACGGGACTTTCACCTCTGCAGAGTTATTACAGATGAGTTAGATAATCCGTAGAGTCTTTTCCCAGCTATTACAGTCAGTCAGAATGACACAGCACTTAAGGAGGCCATTCAGCCTTTCATGCCCATTCCGGCTCCTTGCTGGAATTATCCAAATAATCCCACTGCATTGTTACATTCCTACCTCATTCTTTTCCCTAGTTTCATGTTGCATTGTCTGTGGAATGTCCTCCTCCCTGTCAATGAACAGAAAACACTTTTAATAACATTTGTGACATTTTCAGACAGAAATATAAAATAAAGTCTAACAGGATGGTGCGCTGTGTTTGGAGGTCTTATAATGTAGTGGATAGTGTCCTTCCCCTAGCTCTGGACCAGATGTTCCTGGCTGAAGTCTCACTTTGAGATCTGAGGGGCAAAGAAGGTGCGTTCCGCACTATAGGGATTCTATGTTTCAATATTAAAAAGAGATGAGAGAGGGTAGCCATTCCAAGAGTTGGCCACTTCTCTGTTACATTTCCAGATGGGATTGGGTTTAGTTCAGTTGGTGGAGAGACGGTTAGTGATGCAGAGCTATATTAACAGCACGGGTTCAAATTGCGTGCCAGCTGAGGTTATTTATAAAAGCCTGGCCTTCTTAATCTTCCTCCTGCCTGAGGTGTGAATCTCAGGTTAAAGCACCACCAGTTAGTTCTCTCCCAAAAGGGGACAGAAGCCTATGGTCATCTGGGGCTAGGACGACTTTTCCTTTATCTCACACTTCCCAAGACGACAGGAACTCCAGAAGCAAAATAATCCAAGGGGCAGACAAAGTGTCACTGCTTTGAGCTGACAGGATTTTGAAGTGTTGTCTGCAATCTCTAGACAACAGCACTTCACAAATCTCTTAAATATCTCACTTGCTCTCAAAAACTAGGCTGATAGAGGAAGGGGCAGAAAGGGCAATGACTGCTGACTGCAGGTTGATAAATATGAGTGATTTATGAAAAAAGTGATTTATGGTTGGTGGGAGTGGGGAGTGGGTTGGTCTTTTTGATTAAAGGTGGCTCACGGCTTGGCAGTAATGTTACGGGTGGTTTTGTAAACAGTACGTGATGTGCTGGTCTGTCAAAGCCTTGGAGTTCCAGTCTTGTACGCGAGTTCAAAGCTAATGGCCACAAGTCTTTGTTCCCCATTTTGGCCATGTCTTCTACAGAAAGCTGGCTGTTGGGGGATAGGGAAAGTATTGGAGAATTGAAGCCCTGCTCTCGCCTGTGGGCAGAACAAGGAGGACAAATCGTGCCTGGGGTAACACAGTGGTTAGCATCGCTGCCTCACAGCGCAAAGGACCTGGATTCAATTCCCGGCTTGGGTCACTATCTGCGTGGAGTCTGCATGTTTTCTCCATGTCTGCATGAGTTTCCTCCGGGTGCTCCAGTTTCCTCCCACAGTCTGAAAGATGTGCCATATTAAATTCTCCCTCAGTGTACCCCAACAGGCGCCGGAGTGTGGCAACTACAGGATTTTTACAGTTAACTTCATTGCAGCGTTAACGTGAGCCTACTTGTGACACTAATAAATAAACTTTTAACTTTAAAATGGGAGATTTAGTGCGTCATACTCCTCTCAAGCAGCTCCCCGCTGTTTGAAGCACTACATACCTCATAGCAACAGAGCCCGCAACCGTTGCTCCGGGATACCAAGGGAATCAATATACTTGGGTATGAGGAAGAAATTGGATTTATGGCAGGTAATCAATCATGAACTTACTGAATGGTACAGCAGGTTCAAGAAACTGTCTGATTTCTTCTATATCTATACTCTCCGGTTTGTGTGAGGGTGGTTCAGGGGTAGAGAAGACACGATCCTTTGTTGATTTACATCTGAAAACCGTACAGAGAATCGCTTTTAAAGCGTATTTAATCTTGACCACAATGGCCCATCTGACTAGGGTTAGTGTACCTGTCTTCATCTGCTGTGCTCTCCACATCCTTTTCATTGACGTTCTCAACCGGATGTATGGACTTCTGGGAAACACAATGAGGGTGAAAGGTGGGTGAAAAGAAAGACCACTTGTTCATTTTACACTATCAAAGAAATAATACAGAATGTAATTTTGAATTTCTGTTCCTTGAAGACACACTGCCTCTTTCCATTACTGACCATGCCTTCTGCATGAGGCCCTATGCTTTAGGATGTGTTCTAGAGGTGCCACAGTGGCATAGTGGTTAGCCCTGCTGCCTCACAGCACCAAAAGCCGGGTTCAATTCCCAGCTTGGGTCGCTGTCTGTGTGGATTCTGCACATTCTCCCCATATCTGCGTGGGTTTCCTCCGGGTGTTCCAGTTTCCTCCCAACGTAGGTTAGGTGCATTGATCCAAAAGACGCCAGAGTGTGGCAACTAGGGGAATTTCACAGTAACTTCATTGCAGTGCTAATGTAAGCCTTACTTGTGACTAATAAATAAACTTTAGAATACCTTCCATTCACCCTTCTCTCGTTCTTCCAAGCCATTCCTTAAATCCTACCTCCTTGACCAAGATTTTGATCATTTGCCCTGATACTTCCTGATCTGGTTTGACACCAAATTCTGATTGACAAAGTTCCAATCAGATACCTTACTGTGTTCAAGGTGCCATGTAAACACAAGTTGTTGTTGGAATGGCTTGTCTGCTGCACTCACTGGGCAGAATTCTCCCTGTTTTCACCAGACTGTGCAGAATGTTGGTAACCCAGAGGGAAAAGGCTAGAAGCCTCAAGAGAAACCATATTCCTTGATTCAACCACCTCCCGTGAGCTCCTGAGGTGTCCATGCCCCATTTACACAATCATAGAATCCACGGAGACAGGCCCTTCAGCCCAAACTGGTCCATGCCGACCAAAAAAGCCCGTCTAAGCTAACCCCATTTGGCCCATATCCCTCTAAATCTTTCCCATCCGTGCATCTGTCCAAATACCTGTAAAATGTTATCAGTTTCCCTGCCGCAACCACATCCTCCGGCAGCTCATTCCACAAACGTACCATTGTCTGTGTAAAAAAGTTACTCCTCAGGTTCCCATTAATTCTTTCCCCTCTTAACATAAGCATGTGTCCTGTAGCTCTCGATTCCCCAATCCTGGGAAAAAGACTGAGTGCATTTGCCCCATCCTTGCCTCATGATCTTATACGCCTCTACATGATCACTCCTCAATCTCCTACGCTCCAAAGAAAAATGTCCTAGCCTGTCCAATCTCTCCGATAACTCAGCCCCTTGAGTCCTGGCAATATCCTTGTAAATCTCTTCTGCACTCTCAGTTTAAATACACTTTAGCCTCTACCCACCATGTCTGGAGTCTTCATCCACCCCTTTTAGTAAACATCGTGGTATCTCTTCAACCTCCTTCCCATGCAGCCTTGTCGGGGTTGAGTTCCCTCCCTTGGTCTTCCCTCGACTTTCCATTATTCACCATCTTCATCTACCTCCTTGCCCCTCTGTGTACCGTTTGTCAGCCATCCTTCCCTCATCTCCTTGCATTGCCTTCTTCCACACTGCCCTCATTGTCTCCATCAGCTCCCTCACCCTTATCCCCACCTCGTACTCCACGCCTGGTCAACCTCTGGGCCTTTGTTGCGGTGACTGTATGAGTCATAGAGTTTTACAGCATGGAAATAGGCCCTTTGGCCCAACTTATCCATATGTCCCAGTTTTTACCACTAAACTAGTCCCAATTGCCCACATTTGGCCCATATCCCTCAACACCCATCTTACACATGTAACTGTATAAATGCTTTATAAAAGACAAAACTGTACCACCTCTGGAATTGCCCCTTTTGTATCACTTCCTCTCACCTTAAACCTACGCCCTCTGGTTTTAGATTCTACCTTTGGGAAAAGATGTTGACTATCTAGCTGATCTATGCCCTTCATTATTTTATAATCCTCTATAAGATTATCCTTAAACTTCCTATACTCCAGGGAAATAAAGTCCCAGTCTATCCAGCCTCTCCTTATAACATCAAGTCCCAGAAGCATCCTGGTAAATTTTTTCTGCATTCTTTCTAATTTAATAATATCCTTTCTATAATAATAGAATGCCGCAGCACAGTGCTGAAGGGGGAGAGGGGTATGCCACTCTTTACCAGCCGAGCTTTAGACTGGCATAGGTTCTCCCACTGGTGTGGCGCAAGATTGCAATACCCTGACGGGATGCCTGACCAGCTGTTTTTAACAAACATTCATGAAATGCAAATAATGCAAATACCTTGTATTAAGTTGATCTTTCTCTACAGCCTAGCTATGACTGTAACGCTACATTCTGCGCTCTCACTTTTCCTTCTCTATGAACTGTATGCTTTGTCATTACAGTGCACAAGAAACAATATTTTTCGCGATACACTAATACATGTAACAACGATAAATCAAATCAAATATTGTATTAAAAAGCATGCTAAAACTCGAGAGGTAGAATTTGAGCACTGTGCTCTTGTTTTGATTTCACTGTATCCCAATACATGTGACAATAATAAATGAAATCAAAATGGAAAGAATAACCCTTCATTGGGAGAATTGCAATGTATTTTCATGTCAGCGGGTTTCTGATTTCTTTACTCCTGTTTTATTCTCCGCTCACACTCGCTATCAAACCCACCGCGGGTGGGATTCGAGAATTCCACCCACTGATTCCAGTCAGTCTACTGGGGCCAAATGGTTCCCTTCACGATGTGCCCCGACAATGTACAATAACTTTGAGACAAGAGAGGGAAAATAAACTGAAAACAAACCTTTTTCCCTTTGGTCCTCTTCTTCTTTTTCCTCCGGCTGATTTTCTGGGGATCATTCTGCAATTTGAATATTTTTTTAAAACAAAAGTAAGATTCAGTGTAAATATTCTTTACAGGGTGGGATATAAACGGAGGCTAGACTGTTGGAGGATGTAACCAATGATGGGTCTAACCCACGCTGCTTCAACGGTTGTCTTTAAATTCTTTGTTTTCACTGTCCACGGTGGGAGTGGGGGTGGAAGAGATCAGAGAAGGGAGTGGGAGCATTAGAAGTAGCACCCCAACAAGGCGGACTTGTTCCCCAGCTGCAGGTTCCCGCAGATGGTGGAGGCCAGTTAAACCGGTGGTGCAGTGGTTATCACTGCTGCTTCACTGCACCAGGGATCCGAGTTCGATTCCAGCTTGGGTCACTGTCGGTATGGAATTTGTACATTCTCCTCATGTCTACGTGGATTTCCTCTGGGTGCTCTGCTTTCCTCACAAAGTCTGAAAGACATGCCGGTTAGGGTGCATTGACCTGCTAAATTCTCCCTCAGTGTACCCGAACAGAGTGTGGCGACCAGGGGATTTTCACAGTAACTTCATTGCAGTGTGAACGTAAGCCTACTTCTGACGAATAAATACACAAACTTTAAACCGCGTGGAGGTGAACTTCTGATGGCAAATGGGGGTGAGGTGGGAAGTGGTGTTCCTGGCCTCCCTCCCCAGTGGTGGCTTGTTTTCAAAAGCAATTTTTACAAAGGTTGAGGAAGAGATCACTTCCATTTTGAGCTGCTTTCCCTCCCTCATCATCATTACATCCTACTGCTGCTTTCAAGCGGAAAGATCCTCTACTTTCAAGGGCCCACCTGCCCCTACCTTACTTGGACTGCAAAATCAGCCCTCCGGCCATCATTATTATTAGCCACCATTGAAAATCACAACAACTACGTATTAGTTTAGTTTATTTATTAGTGTCACAATAAGCTTACATTAACACTGCAATCAAGTTATTGTCAAAATCCTCTAGTCGCCACACTCCGGTGCCCGTTCAGGTACACTGAGGGAGAAATTAGCATGGTCAATGCACCCTAACCAGCATGTCTTTCAGACTGTGGAAGGAAAGTGGAGCGCCCGGAGGAAGCCCACGCAGACACGGGCAGAACATGCAAACTGCACGCAGACAGTGACCCAAGCCGGGAATCAATCCCGGATCCCTGGCGCTGTGGGGCAGCAGTGCTAACCACTGTGCGCCCCTCTGTGTGTTTCCTACATGTGGGCTTCCAACCCACATTTCAGTTTGATAGTGGGGTCAGAATCCCACAGGAAAATTCCTGCCCCAAGTCATTGAGGCCCACGGCAGCAGACGTGACGAAGAGCCATTCCTACCATTTCACTGAGTCACCCCATTTTGCAGACAAGTGCAGGAAACATGCGTGCGTTGAAGGGAAGAGCGGAGGGAAATGGATGATGGATGAGGAAGTACTTCATGTGAAACTTTCCAAAGGTGGGAACAATAACTGGAGAGGGAACTGTCAGTCCAAGAGAGCCCCGGGAACAGAGTTTCCACTACGTAAAGACAACAGGACCAAATAACTTACCACACAGTGCGAGTCTGAGGGCCTTGAACTTCTCTCTGCTTTCCCTGTTACTTGCGATGATGTTGAAATTTCCTAGAAGATTGAGACAAGAAAGGATGAGTGAGTTCTCTTGTTTACTCAGTGTAAAACATATAGGCCTGGAAACGCACAGGAGTCAACATCTGCTTATTCAAAGATAAAGCCTGCAGAGCTCCTTGCCAACCGTGGGAATAAGGGCCATGGTTCTTTCCTCATGATCACCTGAGAATCCTTTCTTCACAGATGCAGGGAGACAAAATTAATTGCTACCTTTATTTTAGCCATGAGGTGGAGATGCCAGGGCGGGCACAATAAGAAGTCTCCCAACACCAGGTTAAAATCTAACAGATTTTTCTGGAATCACGAGCTTTTAGAACGTTGTTCCAATAGGTGCCTGTGAACCCAAGTCACCACTCACCTCATGAAGGAGCAGTGCTCCAAAAGCTCGTTGGACTGGTGTTGTGAGACTGCTTACTGTTCCTTTATTTTAATTAGATAGGTGTGCCGGGAACGTGAGCCCTGAGTTTGAAATGTTTACTTCATTGACGGACGCCCCAGCAAACCTCCTCTCGCCCTCACTAAACCCCCTCCTCCCCCTTGACCATGTTGTAATGGGAGCTTGGCATAGGCTCCAGTGCAGTGTGGCAATGAGGTGGCAGAGGAAGCGAGCAAGCTTGCCTTCATGTGGCACATCACCCGGTTGGAGAGGGGAGTGAGGTCAGATTGTTGTCTGGTTGGGGAGGAGGAGGGGGTCAGATGTATATCTGGTGGGAGGAGGGCTGATCATTGCCTGGTTGTGGGGGGGAGGGCTGATTGTTGGCACCAGTCGCAATCTCCCGCCTCGCATCAGAAACATTCCTAATGGGAATTGTCAGAGGCAGAACAGTGAACCCCGGGCACTCACTCCTCATCCATTCTATTAGCCTGGAAATCTGCTCTGAGAAGAATGGTGAAAGCTAACTCCAATAGAAGGAGCCAAAAGAGAAAATGCTGGAAAAACTGCTGAAAAACAGAAGGTCTGGCAGCGTCTGTTAAAGAGCTGACATTTCGAGTCCTGATGACCTCTCGGTGAGATGACCTCTTACAGATGCTGCCAGACATGCTGAGATTTTCCAGCATTTTCTCTTCTGGTTTCAGATTCCAGCACTGGTAGAAATTTGCTTTTATTCAATAGAGGAGGGTGGGAGAGGGAGGTCGTCAGAAAAACAAGTTAGTAAAATTGACATGAATGTAAACACAACAGCTGTAGATGCCCAATCTCAAAAGACATTGCTGAAGGAATTGCACCCAAGGTACAGGTATAAAAGTGTGACCTCTCATTATAGGGACCTTTCCTTTCAACTGTACATTTCTGACAGCGAGAATCACATTTCTGTATGTGAGGTTAGAAACTCCATCTACCTCTTCTGTGACATCTGGGTCCAGACCGCTCTGAGTATCTCCCTCAGTAGCTGCCTCCTTAACTATTTCTTTCTGGCTCTTCATGTCGGGTGTTGAGGTGTCATTTAGCTGTTTCTGATTCTCTTTTGCCCGCGGTGGAGACGCTGCTTTGCTCTCACATGTTTTCCCGACCTCCGTGGGCTTAGTGCTCTCTGCAACGTGAAGAAAACATTAGAGGAATTCTCCAGAATGAATTGGAACTGCTGCAAGTGCTCAGTGAGTGTATCAGCACCCAGGGGACAGGTCAGAGCAATAAATGTGTGAGAATCTGAACTGGGCTGGCCATAATGATAAGATGGGGGGAGGGGGGAGAAAGAGAGTCTCCTGTTTTAATTTATTCTTTCATGGACTGTGGATGTTGCTGAAAAGATCAGCGTTTATTGCCATTCCTCATTGTCATAGAATCCTACAGTGCACAAAGAGGCCATTTGACCCATCAAGTTTGCACTGGCCACAATTCCACCCAGGCCCCTATCCCCATAACCTCATGAATTTACCCTAGCTAGTCTTCCTGACGCTAGGGACCCGATTTTATCAACAATTTGGTAAAGTTGGGTGTGAGGCCTTTATCGCGATCTGCAAACGAGTCCAAGCAGAGTGCCACCTTACCGAGACCCGCAAATGGTGGGGATCCATTCCACGCCCAAATCGAGCACAACCACGGTTTAAATGTATTTGCATGCATTTAAATTAAATTAATGAACTGCCCACCCAACTCTATCAGCATTTCCCCCTTCACCACCGCGTTTACCAATCTGGAACTGCGCTTTCAGGGACCTGCTGAATAAAAGTCTGAGTGGGGTGCTCCAGCCTGTGAAGAGCACGTTCAGTGATTCCAAAGACTCTCTGACTCAGATCGGTGGTGGGAGTGGGGGTGGAGGTGGAGGCTGGTCAGATCATTCTCTGGTTGAAGGGGGGAGGAGGGGAGTGAGTTCAGATTGTTGTCTGGTTGGGGGGAGGGAGGAGGAGGGGGTTAGATGTAACTCTGGTGGGGAGGGCTGATCATTGTCTGATGGGGGGTGGGGGGAGGACTGATCATTGCCTGGCTGTGGGGGAGGGGGGGCTGATCATTGTCTAGTGGTGGGTCAGATATTCTTCTGGAGGGGAGGGGAGTGAGGCCAGACGATCCTCTGGGGTGGTTGGGGAGTGAAGGGTGGGATCAGGAGGGAGGCGGGCAAGATGGATCTCTGGTGGTGGGGAGGGGATGCAGATTGGATCTCTGGTGGGGGGCCGCAGGGGGCTCTGCCACCATTCTGCGGGCGATGAGTGTGGGGGAAAGGGGGCAGGAGTGATGACCGGTCTAGATAATAGGGGTTAGATAAGGGAAGCACGATGTGTGTGTGTCCCCCTCCACTACCCATGCACATCACTGCCCCCCTTATCCATCCCCCCACTACCCAGACCGATCGCCACCCCTGCCCCCTCCCTCATCTCCATGGATTGCCTGCAGAGTGACAGCAGACTCCCCCTGCCCCATCAGAGATCCACCTGTGCCCCACTCCCCCCAATATATCTTATCCAGCCCCTACCCTCTCCCTGAGATACACCCTTGCTCCTGCTTTTCACTCCTGGCTGCTTTCTACCCGGGAGCGATCTGATGCGGTTTTTTCTAACCGTGCATGCGTGGTTCGGAGCTCCGATCGTTCCAACAGCACTAAGCCCTGCCCACAGTACCAATCGGACTGGAGATGGCTGAGAGGGTACGACGGCACCTGAAAGCAGATTTCTAAGTTGGATCTGTACTACGCCCAGAATCAGCACTTAGAATGAAAATGGTAAAATCGGGCCCTAAGAGGCAATTTAGCATGGCCAATCCACCTAACCCCCACATCTTTTGGACTGTGGGAGGAAACCGGAGCGCCTGGGGGAAACCCATGCAGACACAGGGAGGACATACAAACTCAACACAGACAGTGACCCCAGGCCAGGATTGGATCCGGGTCCCTGGTGCTATGAGGCAGTAGTGCTAATTACTGTAACACCTACTGTACTTGAACGGAGTGACTTGTCAAAGGCTCAGAGGACTGCTTAATAGTCAACCACATTGCTGTGGCGCTGAAGTCACACGTAGGCCAGAGCGGGTAAGGATGGCAGATTTCCTTCTCTAAAGGACATCAGTGAACCAAATGGGTTTTATATGACAATCGATGATGTATCATTGCTGAGATTCACCCTATATGGGACAGCACAGTAGCACAGTGATTAGCACTGCTGCCTCACAGCTCCAGGGACTCGGGTTCAATTCCTGGCTTGGGTCACTATCTGTGTAGAGTTTGCATGTTCACTCCATCTCTGCTTGGGTTTCCTCTGGGTGCTCCAGTTTCCTCTCACAATCCAAAAATGTGCAGTTAAATGGATTGATCATGCCAAATTGTCCCTTAGTATCCCAAAATGTGTAAGTTAGGGGTATTGGCCACAGGAAATGTGTAGGATTATAGGTATAGGATGGAGGAGACAATCTGGGTAAAATACTCTGTCAGAGAGTTGGTGCATACTTGATGGGCCAAATGTCCTCTTCTTCATGGTAGGGATGCTATGAATCAATGAACATGAAATAAATTGAAATTACACCAGCTGGCATGATGGGATTGGAACCTACGTTCCCCGAGCATTATCCTGGGGCCCTGGATTACCAGTTCAGAAACACTTACACAAAGTTAGCATCTCTCCTTCAATAGCTTGAGGAGTAATGCCCCCTCTCTGCAAGGTACTGAGGTCAATGACCACAAGCATGGCAAATGACAAATGGGGATTATTTCAGTGAGGCACAGAAAAGGTGACAAAATTCACAGGAATAAATGAAACCACAATTGCAGAAAATATATCAAAAAATGCACATTAAGTCCACCAACACAGACCCATATAAATAGACACAGTCCATGAGTACACAGAAACCTATCCTCACCTTCTCCAATGAGAGCTATGAGATATCCTACGGAATACCACCACCTGAAAGATTCCCCTCCAAGTCTCTCACCATCCTAACTTGGAAATATATACCTTTCCTTCACTGTCACTGAGTCAAAATTCTGGAACTCACTCACTAGTATCACTGTGGGTGTACCTGCAGGGGCTACATCAATTCAGGAAGGCAGCTCACCATCACTTTCTCAGGGGAAATTAGGGACAAGCAAGAAATGCTGGTTTAGCCAGCCATGCTGCCATCCCATGAATGGACAAAAAGGGAGCAACACAGGAGAAACAAGTCTGAATCAATAGCAGTCACACAAAAGGGGCAAACTGTTTGATGGCACAGATGTTAGCACTGCTCCCTCTCAGTTCAGGGACCCAGGTACGATTTCCAGCTTGGGTCACTATCTGTGCGGAGTTTGCAATTCTCCCCATGTCTATGTGGGTTTCCTCAAGACAGCGCTGGAGTGTCAGCTTTGATTTCATAGAATCTCTACAGTGCAGGAGGCCATTCGGCCCATTGACCTTGCTCTGACAATAATTCCACCCTATCCCCATAACTCCACAGATTTAGTTGTAAAAATGTCTGTGACAATCATCCAACTGGGTCGTGAGGTTACATGCTTTCCAATTGGCACGGAAAGGGAATGTGTCACAGGGATGGATGCATGGGTCAACTAATGGCTAAAGCGTGGGGACAAGTCATGTGATGAAACCTCCAGGAATATATCTGATCATATTGGTGACCCTACAGGAATGGGGGCTGAAGTACAAACTCTGCTGCTTCTGATACAGGCTTCCACTAATCCAATTTTCTTCCACTAATCCAAAGGCTCACTCCCCTCAAATCACATTGGTGTGGCTCCATGCTAAACCCTTTAGCCACCAAGATCCCAAGCTCTGGAATTCCTTCTCTGAACCTTCTACCTCCTCACTCCCCTCCTTTAACTTACTTCCTTTTTTCTTCAAGACTTTGGTCATCTCCTAATTACCTCTTTATGTGGTCAAGTTCGGTTTGATAATCACTTTGGGATGTTTTAGTGCAGTGAAGGTGCTATATATGTTCAAGTTGTTGTATTTTTTAAGCATGGCACTTTCTAAGTCAGCTGGCAGAGACATTCCTTCATTCTTAGTCTACTCTGATCTCCTTCCATGTTTATCTTGCTACAATAAAAACCATTAACTTCTTAAGGTGGGGTTACGCTGGCATTTCAGAGAAGGTTCACTCGGTTGTTCTTGAGAATGGAGGGACTTTCTTATGAGGAGAGTTTGAATAGGCTGGTCCATGTCAAATCTGGTGAACTAGTGCGGTGACAATAATCTCTCCCTCAATGTCAACAAAACTAAGGAGGTAGTTATCGACATAGTGGAGGGCATTCGCCTATCTACATCAATGAGGATGAAGTAAAAATGGTCGAGAGCTTCAAGTTTTTAGGTGTCCAGATCACCAACAACCTGCCTGGTCCCACCACACCAATGATATTGTTAAGGAAGCATGCCTCTACTTTCTCAGAAGTCTAAGGAAATTTGGCATGTCTGCTACGACTTTCACTAACTTTTACAGATGTACCATAAAAAGCATTCTTTCAGGTTATATTATAGCTTGGTATGGCTTCTGATTTGCCCAAGACCGCAAGAAACTACAAAGGGTCGTAAATGAAGCCCAGTCCATCATGCAAACCAGCCTCCCATCCATTGACTCTGTCTACACTTCCCGCTGCCTCGGAAAAGCAGCCAGCACAATCAAAGACCCTACGCACACCAGACATTCTCTCTTCCACCTTCCGCCATCGGGAAAAAGGTACAAAAGTCAGAGGTTGCATACCAACTGATTCAAGAACAGCTTCTCCCCTGCTGCCATCAGACTTTTGAACGGAGCTACCTCGCACTAAGTTGATCTTTCTCTACATTCTATTGTAACATTACATTTTGCACCCTCTCGTTTCCTTCTCTATGAACAGTATGCGCTGTCTGTATAGAGCGCAAGGAACAATACTTTTCACTGTATGTTAATACATGTGACAATAAATCAAATGAAATATACTCACTGGGGATTAGAAGAATGAAAGGCTACCTTGTTAGGACATACATAATTCTCAGGCAGTTTGACAGGGTAAATGCCAAAAAGTTGTTTCCCTTGTGGAAGAGTCTAGGACTAGAGGCCATAATCACAAAGTAAGGGAGTCGCCCATTTAAGACAGACATGAGGAGGAATTTCTTCTCTTGGAGGGTAGTGAATCTATGGAATTCTTTATTGCAGAGGGCTGTAGAGGCTGAATCGTTAAGTATGTTCAAGGCTGAGAGAGACAGATTTTTAATCAATAAAGGAATCAAGGGTTATGGGAATAAGATGGGAAAGTAGAGTTGAGGATCATCATAGTAGATCAATAATGATCTCATTGATGGCAGAGCAGATATGATGGGCCAAATGGCCTACTTCTGTTCCTATATCTTGTGTAAGAATCTGGCAACTATCATGACTACTATTCACATCATGACCTATACCTTATGTGCCAGGAACAATGCAAGATATTGGGAGTGCAATGCATGGAATTTCAGATAGACAGCTGGCTAATTTGATCAAATTAAAATTTCAAAAGTCGTTAATGCCTCACCCTCAGTATTTAATGTGTCAGCTTCAAATGGGAGCTTTAAACTCCTTTTTTGGGACTCAAAGCCAATCTACAAACTCAAGACACCACCAACAACAAGCAAAATAACATGAACAAGAGACAAGAGGGAAGGTAGGATAAATTCCCTCTGCTCATTGAAGGAATGAATTGAAGAGAGTTTGTAATTAGAGTGATTTGTTCCTCCATAGGGCGACATGGTAGCATAATGCTTAGCACTGCTGCCTCACAGCGCCAGGGACCCGCATTCGATTCCTGGCTTGGGTCACTGTCCATGTGGAATCTGCATATTCTCCCAGTGTCTGTGTGGGTTTCCTCCCATGGTTTGAAAGATATTTTGGTCAGGTGCATTGGCCACGCTAAATTCTCCCTCAGTGCACCTGAACAGATGCCGGAATGTGGTGGCTAGGGGACAGTACATGACTTAATTGCGGTGTTAAATGTAAGCCTATTTGTGACAGTAATAAATAAAGGCTTTAATGATGTGCGGGTTAGGTTGATTGGCTGTGCTAAACTGCCTCTTAGTATCAGGGGGATTAGCAGGATAAATATATGGGGTGATGGGGAAAAGGGCCGGGGGAGGGGGGATTGCCAGTGCAGGCTCAATGGGCCAAATGGCCTCCTTCTGCATTATAAAGATTCTATTCTACTCTGGGATGAAAGGGAGAGTCAGAGCTTCTTAATGGGCCTTTTGTGTCCAACAATTGCACCCTACAGGTTCTAAGCACTTGTGCCGAAGACTGCACACAATTCAGGTATATGCATTCCTTGGCTTCCTTCTGCACTGTCAGGATTCTATGATTATCCTGGGTTCTGTACAATGAGAAATATTGGCACGATTGTGACACCCACACTCGCAACCTGTCCCCGAGAATGACCAAAAGCAAAGGAGCTGCTCCTTACGCAAGTGGTTTTTCATGGCAGTCATGTACTGTCCAATCATGTCGGAGCACTGCCTCCCCATGAGTTCGGCAATCTGCTCATGGTCCCTCCACAATAAATAGCCAGGCGTGAACATTATATCCTCAATCTCTTCGCGGTCCTTGCCGAGCCGACAGAGGGACTGCCTGGTCTCGCTCCACATGGATAGAAACTCGGCCTCCGGCACGCCCATGTAACCGTCCCGGGTTACCAGCCTCCGGCGCAGGTACAACAGGCGCAGGAGGCTGCCCGACTTGGACACGTCGTCAGAGGACGGCTCCACTTTCCAGCCCTTGCGGGGCTGGGGAAACGACTTGATGTGCATCATTAAAAAGACAATCAGGGTGACGTCGTATTTCTGAAACTCCAGCGGTGAAGACTTCTGCGGGTACAGCAAACCCCAGTCAGAGTGGGAGAGGAAGGTGGTTTGGAATTCCCGGAAGTGGCGATGGAGGTCGGGCTTCTTTAACTTCTTAATCTCTGCCTGCAGTTCGCTGACTGGCACCCGGGCCGCGAAAACCTTCTGCGCCATCCGTGTGCCCTCCAGAATGATGAGGTACATCAGACGGAAGAAGTTACAGTACGAGTTTCGCTCATCAGCGGGCAGATCCTCACGCCTTCGATGCCGCTTAATGGGCATGTATCTTTTAAACCGAGGTATGTATCCATCACCTGGAGTGAGGCGGGGGGAGAATGGCAACCGTGATTAGTGATTTGGCACCAAGTATAGCTTCGCACTTGCTAAGGGAGTTTATTAACAAAGTCTAGAAGGAAGCCATTCGGCCCATCAAACCCATAGCTCTTTGAAAATGCTATCACAAGAAACAGTTGATGTGAGGAAATTCTTATGGGCGATATGGTGGCACAGTGGTTAGCACTGCCTCCGCATGGGCAGTGATCCAAGGCTGGAATTAAATCTAGGGACCTTGGTTTGATCCCCAGCCTTGAGTCACTACCTGTGTAACTCGAGATGGACAATAATTGCTGGCCTGCTAGCAATGCCCATTCAGTTCACATATGCACATTCTCTCCATGTCTGCATGGGCTTCCTCTGGGCCCTCTGATTTCCTCCCACAGTCCAAACATGTACGGATTAGGTCAATTGGCCATGCTAAATTGCCCCTTAGTGTTCAAAAGTGTATAGATTAAGGGGATTAGTGGGGTAACTATGTGGAGTCACGGGGACAGAGCAGAACCCAGCCTTGGTAGGATGCTCTGTCAGAGAGTTGGTGCAGATTCAATGGACTGAATGGCCTCCTTCTGCACTGTGGGAGTTCTATGATTCCACTTTCTTTCATGCAGCAAGTGTGGCAGAAGTAGAACACACTGCCCGACAACTTAGTGGAATCAGATTCAATTGCGGTTTTCACCGAGAAATTGAATTATGTTTTTTAATTCATGGGATGTGGGCTTCGCCGGCTGGGACAGCACTCATTGCCCATCCCTGATTGCCTTTGAACTGAATGGCAGGCAAAGGGCATTTAAGACATTGCTGTGGCTCTGGAGTCACATGTAGGTCAGACCAGGTCAGCTCAGCAAACTTCCTTCCCCAAAGGACATTAGTGAACCAGATGGGTTTTTAACAACACTTGTCACAGTCATTCAGATTTTTTTACTGAATTCAAATTTCATCATATGTCATGGTGGGATTCGAACTCGGGTCCCCAGAGTATTGCCCTGGGTCTCTGGATTACTAGGTTTCTTTTGTATTCATTTATGGGACATGGGTGTCGCTGGTTGGCCAGCATTTATTGCCCAACTTTTGTTGCCTGACAAATGTTGAGAGTCAATCACATTGCTGTGGGTCTGGAGTCACATGGAGGCCAGACCAAGTAAGGATGGCAGATTTCCTTCCCTAAATGACATTAGTAAACTAGATGGGTTTTTCTGACAATCACAGAATTTCTACAGTGCAGAAGGAGGCCATTCAGCCCACTGAGTCTGCACCAACCACAATCTCACCCATGCTCTGTAATACCACGTATTTACTCTGCTAATCCTCTTTAATGAACAATTTAGCATGGTCAAGCAACCTAACCTGCACATCTTTGGACTGTGGGAGGAAACCAGAGCACCCGGAGGAAACACATGCAGGGAGACTGTGCAAACTCCACACGGACAGTGACCTGAAGCTGGAATTGAACCCTGGCCCCTGGTGCTGTGAGGCAGCAATGCTAACCATGGTACCACCATGCCACTCACAACCCAGTGCTCCAATGAACAATGACCGTGAAACCATCAGTAGGTTCTTAATTCCAAATATTTTTAATTGAATTGAAATTCCACTATCTGCAGTGGCAGGATTCGAACCCAGGTCCCCAGAACATTAGCTGAGTTTCTGGATTGATAGTCCAGTGATAATACCACTAGACCATTCCCTGCCAACAGTTAGTGAAAGTATCATTGCGCCACCCTTAAGGAGGGCAAATCTGTAGTGTGGCAGGGAATAGATGATTTGCTCCTTCAGGGATCCATGGGCACAGACACGATGCGCCCAATGGCCTCCTTCTGCTCTGTAATCTTCAAGTTAATCCCATTCCCCTGGCCCTTCCCCACCGCCCGTCCCCACTCTGCTACTTACGCAGCTTTTCAAATTCCTGCTGGAACTCGTCCAGGTATTTTTTGAGCGTTGGAAAAGAGCTTCTCTCTTCTTCTAAAAGGAAGACAAACTCAGCCTTCTCTGCTGCCGACTTCATGTAGACGATGACCTCCAGCAGTCGTTGGCCCCTATGCGCTGGTGTAGTCTTCATTAACAGATCATTCTCTATGTCAGTCAGAATATTTCGAGTCTGCAGATTGTAAATAAGGTCTCTTAAAGGGAGCCCACTCAATGGTTCAGCCAAGACTTCCAAGTAGAGGTACAGAAAACTGTCGGCACAGCTGTTGCCTTTAAATGAAAAGGAAAGAAAATCAGTTTAGTTTGAACAGTTTAAGCACTTAAATACTGGAACTTTGTCTAAGCTAACAGCAGGATTGACAATCAAGTCAGCCTTTCCCCTCACTTGCCCCTAGATATCTTTGATCCTTTTCCTCTTACTGTCTCTCTTGAAAGACTTGGCCTTCGTTCAGGGCCAGGTTCGCTGGACACGGACCAGGGATTGGAACCTTGCGCATTCCTACCACGTGAGGTTAAGATAAGTAGACCTGGCTCTGGAACCTCCAAACAGGTGTCCTAAGGAAGGGTCCCCTCAACCTTTTGGTTGCTTCATTCTTGTGTGGACCAAGGTGAGGGATTGCAGTGAGAGGGAATGGAATTGTTTTCATTTCCAGTATGAGGAGTTAGTATTAAGCACTCCTAGGACAGAGTTGGCCCAAGACACCCCCCCTCAAACCTGCCGGCACCACCCTGCCCTCACAGACACGCACACGCAGGGAGAGTACGGGAGTGGACTAATCTGATCTCAACAGTGTGGTAAGTTTTCAAAGTCCCTTCATCAAAATCTCTTTATTTACAATTCCAACAGCAGCACACGGCGCTATCAGACAGCTGTCTACCTGACACCCGCAGTTAAATGCAAGAAAAAGACTCCCTCGTTGGCCCAACTGACTCTTTAATCAGGGAGTTCATATTCCAATAGGCCAACCTCAGTGGCCTGATTGAAGTCATTACAAACACAAAAGGGCTGGTGCAGTGTGAGAGGGAGCTCAGAGAGAGAGAGAGAGTGAGAAGTTAGCTCAAAGTGTCGGCCATTTTAACTCCCTCGTAATCATCCTCAAAGCGATCAGGAGGAGGTCAACTAGTGGGAGCTAAGGAGAAGGTCATCAACGTCAAAATGGGAGGAAATATAGGATCTATAGAAGCAGGAAAGATCCCAAGTTTTCTTGTGAGTTCCAAAAGAGTATTTTTGCTTCTTTTGAACCACAAGGGAATCATCAAACATTTACAGAGAGGTGCCTGCTTCAGCCTCATCTGTCAGTTGCTTTCCCAGCTCGGCGCTGCCCTTACACAGCCTGAGGTTAAAGTCTGCAATCTGGATGTGTCACTGTGTTTATTTACTCAATCAGACCCTCAGAACCTTCTTCCTTGGAATCTGACAGCAAAAGTAGCAGGATTACAGCATGAACGAAGAGGTTCTATCCTTCTTCCATCTTTTAACCTGCTTGGTGTGGCTCCTGCCCAAAACTGTAAGAAACTATAAACAGTCATGAATGTAGCCCAATCCATTACACAAATCAACCTCCCATCCATTCACTCTGTCTACCATTTCCTGCTGCCTCGGGACATAATCAGGGACCCCAGTTACCCCGGACATTCTGTCTTCCACCTTCTTCCATCGGGAGAAAGGTAGAAACATTTGAGATCATATACCAACCGACTCAAGAACAGCTTCTTCCCTGCTGCTGTCAGACTTTTGAATGGACCTACCTTGCATTAAGTTGATCTTTCTCTACACCGTAGCTATGACTGTAACATTACATTGTGTACTTTCTCCTTTCCTTCTCTACGAACGGTATGCTCCGTCTGTATAGCGCTCAAGAAACAATACTCATCACTGTACGCTAATACATTTGACGATAACGAATAAAGTCAAAATCTCCCCATTCTCTGCACGCCAAGGAAATAAACGAATTTCTATAGCACTTTTCACAGCCAACAGATGTCTCAAACTGTTTTGCAGCCAGTTAGGTCCTTTTGAAGTGCACTCACTGTTGTAAGGCAGGAAACACGGTAGCCAATTTGTGCACAGCAAGATCCCACAAACAACAATGACCAGGTTTGGGACCAGGCAACGTCCCAAAAAAATGTGTTTTTTTAGGACATTGATCGGTAAATATTGGGTGCAGCACTGGGGATAATGTCTTCAATGTAATGCCATGATAACACATCCACTTAAAAATGCAGGTGGACCTTGGTTTGACATCTCATTCGAGAGATGGCACCCCCGACACTGCAGCACTCCCTCAGGACTTCACCGGAGTGAGGGGTGCGGATTTTGTGGTGTTGAAATTGGGGTTAGGCTCTCTCCAGTCTTCCCTGGCCAGTGTATTTATTTGTCTGATTTGACATTGTTGTTTAGCACAGGGTGAGAGACAGCTTTGTGCTGCAAGGCTTCTATAATGAGGCATAACTTGATATATCAGACTAATGCAGTAAGGGGTGCTCTCCTACTGATATGTTTTTGGGACATTCTTCAAAGTTGGCGAGCTGTGACCAAGGATACAAAATCATGCTATAATTGCAACACTACATTCTGCATTCTCTCATTTCCTTCTCTATGAATAGTATGTCTGTATAGCACACAAGAAACAATACTTTTCATTGTATGCTGATAAATGTGACAACAATAATTAAATCAAATGACAGAATCCCTTCAGTGCAGAGAGAAGCCATTCAGCTCACTGAGTCTGCACTGACCACAATCCAATCCAGGCCTTATCCCCATAACTCCAAATATTTACCCTGCTAATCCTTCCAACATCAAGGATCAATTTAACATGGCCAATCAACCTAACCCACACATCTTTGGACTGTGGGAGGAAACTGAAGCACCCAGAGGAAACCCACGTAGACATGGGGAGAACATGCATACTCCACACAGACAGTGACCCAAGGCTGGAATTGAACCCAGGTCCCTGGCATTGTGCCACCGTGCCACTCCAATGAAGCCAAATGATTTGGCGAGCTTTACCCTGTAAAACCAACAGGCAGAATTCCAACGTACCCATTTCCTCCAGATTTTGCACCCATTTGGAAAGCTCTGGTTTGAGGCCATCGATTGCAACCAGCACTGAGGTGAACTTGCGGATCTCTAGGTTCGAGTTCTTCTGTAACACAATCTGAAGGAGGGTGTCGAGCTTCGAAGGGGCACTGCTCTGCTTCTCCACCTCTTCCTGGTCATTCTCGGAGAGAAACTTCCTCAGCTTCAGTTGGTACAGCAGGAACGATACGTCCTCAATGCCCTGAGTGATCAGCTCCTGCTCCGAATATACAGCCCTCCAAAGGCGACACTTGGAAGGGTCAAAAACAATCTTATCTGAAGAAAATCAAAATGAAGAAAAATGAGATTGAAATACAGGCTGACATTTCTACTACTCTCTGCCGCAAAGAGCAATTCAGGTTCCCTAACTGTCTGCATTTAGCACAACCAGTTCCCGATGCATTGTCTGCTGGCATTGGGGGTGGTGGTGGTGGTGGAGCGGAGGCATGGCAACATAATAGTTAGCACTACTGCCTCACAGCACCAAGAAGCCGGATTCGATTCCTCCCCTGCACTGTCTGTGCAGAGTTTGCACATTCTCCTCGTGTCTTCATGGGTTTCCTCCGGATGTTCCCCGGTTTCCTCCCACAGTCTGAAAGACGTGCTGATTATGTGCACTGACCCAAACAGGCGCCAGAATGTGGCGAATTTCACACAGTAACTTCATTGCAGTGTTAATACAAGCTTGACTTGAGACCAATAAATAAACTTCCTTTGTGCTAGAGAAGCAATCAAAGTTTAAAACAAATATTACATTCAACATTATGAAGGATTTTGAGAGATTAGAGAGGGAGAAACTATCTTACACCATAAGCTGAGGACAGATTATAGATAACTAATTAAAACATCACAAGGGTGATGTGAATGTTTCTTACGTAGTGAATTATGACGATGTGAAAGAGAGGGTATAATATGTCTTTGGAGGTTGAAGTCCTTTCACCAATATTCCTTTATTTACAAACTCAAATAGTAGACACAGAGAGCTAATAGTTAGCAATCTATCTCCGGAGGTGTCAGAGGAACTGACACTCCCTGGTTAAGTACAAGGCAAAAACTCCCAGATTGGCCCATCAATTGGATCCTTATTCAGGGAATTCATATTCCAATAGGCCAATCCCAATGGCCTAACTGAAATCATTACATCAGGGTGAAGCTGATTCAATAGCAACTTTCAAAAGGAACTCGGATACGTGCCACAGAATCCCTGCAGTGCAGAAAGAGACCATTTGGCCCATTGAGCCTGCACCAACAACGATTCCAAGTAGGCCTGTGGCCCACGTATTAATAATGCTAAGTCTCTGACGCTAAGGGGACAATTTAGCATGGCCATCGATCTACAAGAGACCAAACGATTGCTGCACCTAAGGCTTGGATAGACTTTTGCTTTCTCAGTGAAGAGAGGGTAAAGGGAGTTGGGTAGGAAAGTGGAGTTGAAGCCAAAAATCACACTGAACAGGTGGAACGGGCCCACGTAGTCTACTCTCCTGCCTCTTGTGCTCATAAAGAAAAACAATTGCAGGGTTACTAGAAAATGAAACCAATTGGAAAGCTCTTTCAAAGACCTGACTCGGGGCAACGGGCTGAATGGCCTCCTGTGTTGTACGATTCTATGAAGCAGCCTAAAACCGTTGGTTCTAGGACACGGGGCACACAGCGAATAAGAAATATTTTAACCACACTGCTTACTCACAGAGATGAGCATCATATTGTATTTTGCAATAATGGAGCCACAGAATTGTTTGGGTGCAGAAGGGGGCCATCCAGCCATTGTGTGTGCACTGGCTCTCCAAATGCGCATTATGACTTGGTGCCATTCCTCTGCTTCTCTTTACCCCTGCACATCAGATAGAAACAATCTAATGCTCACTTGAATGTCTCAATTCAATCTGTCTCCATCACGCTCCCAGACAGTGTATTCCAGACCAGAACCAGAAAAACATTTTTTCTCATGTCATGTTTCCTTCTTTTGCAAATCGCTTTAAACTTGTGCCCTTTTACAAGCGGGAACAGTTTCTCTCTATCTGTCCAAGCCCCCTCAAGATTCTGAAAACTAAGTTCTGATAGTGCAAAGAGAAGGAAGAAAACTGAAGTGTGCACATTCCAAACTTTAAATTCTATTTGGATCTTAGAATGTGTAACAATCACCAGATTCACATCAATAATATCACAAAAAGGGAGAATGTGTACTGGCTTATTTAAACAGTCATGAAAAGCCCATATAAATTAACTGCCACCTGATTTTCAGATTGACGATTAGAAGTTGTAAATTAATTTAAGGAGTCAGAAATAAACTGAGGTTTAATCTATTTACCTGCAGTTTTAGCTTCTGTGGAAGGCTTCTTCTTAGATCCGTTTTTGTCTGAATGTCTAAAATATAGAAACATGTGAAATTATTATTTTTTAACTAATTAACAAAATATCTTTAATTAATTTTCCCGGAAATTTTTGTTTCCTCATTTGACTTTTAGGCACTACCTCCTTTGTTGCGATAAGTCCACTCATTTAAATGGTCACTCTTCACATACAAGTTTGGGTATCATCACCACTGCACCTAATCTTGCTGGTGCCAAGTGTTTGAAGATAGTACAATGGGTTAGCGCCCCTGCTTCTGAGTCAGAAACTTGGGGTGTGAATCCCACTCCTGGTCCCTGATGGCCAAGGTAGCTGAGTTTGTAACACGGCCAAACAGGTTAAATGTCAACCCCCCCCATAAAAATCCTTCCACCACACACCAATAGCAGGCAGCAAGAGTGGGAGAGATTTCTGGTCAGTTACATGATAGAAAGAACGTTGGGAGTCTGTGGCATTGCTATCCGTCGCTCCCAAATATAACATGTATATAAAAGTGGATATTGCAACAGCAACTCAAAACACTAAGTGAATCACAATATACATACATACCAGCACCAGGTGTTTACACACAGACACACGTGCACACACACAGCAATACACGTGTACACCCCAACATACGCACGCACACCCCGACACACATTTGTACACCACAAAACATGCGCAAGCATCTAAGACCAAACTGAATTTCTTCCCACTTTAACCCAGGTTTCACGGAGGCCATCAGAATTTCCTGAAGGTCAGCTAACCCATTACATACCAGGGATCAAGCCTGGCGTGGTTCAGCAGTGGATTTTCTGAGTTATTAAGCAGAAATCATCCTTCAACCACCCACCCTGCCAATATAATGAGCAAGTAACTCAACTAATGTGCAGATCCACCAGGGAAACCAACTAGGACAGGCCTGGTAAGTAAGGTCATAACTGTTTGCGTAGCTGGGAGATAATGATGGGGGTGTGGCAAAAAGAAGGTGGGGAGGAGGAGAGACAAGAACAGGGAGAGAGGATGGAGACAACATCAGGAGAAGAGGAACAAGAGCCAAGGGGAGAGTTGATGCATCAATTTGCTGGTACATGTAATCAGTTCACTACTTACGATTGGTCATTAGGATCCAGAAGAGATTCTTCAGACTATAAAGGAAAATTAAAAAGAACAGAGGAAATGATATTGTATAAACTTCCCACAGTAAGAGGTCACAGATAAGTACAGGCCACCTCAGTTTCTTCATTTACAATCACCCTGAACTCCTTGCAACATCCAAAAATCATTTTTAAATGATCCTTGGTGGCAGCTTACAGCTGTGGCTTTCTTTTGCAATTTAATTCAAATTTATATTCCAGGTGTATCTTGAAAACAAGATACAACAGATAGTAACCTGCAGAAGATCACCACTCAGGTACAACTAAGTGTATCCTGAGTCCAAAATTCCCGAAAGAGGGAGCATCTCAGCGATGTTACCCCGTACGGCCTCCGAACCTACGGCCTGCAAAGCTGCCATAATGTTAAGAGAAAGCCATCCACACTACAGGCCCATTCACAGATCCGGCAGCACCAGCAGAAGAGATAAAAACAGCTGAGCCAGACTGGCAAACTCAAGGCACCTCCAGGCAAGCAAATTCAGTGAAAAATATTCAAGGGTCAGCGCGGGCTAGACGGGAAACCCTACTGAGGAGAGGCTGCAGGACCTGACAGACTCTGAAGACCAACATAAAGAGAAAAATATTCTTTCCTAAGGTTGTTAGTTGGATTTCTCTGTCTCAGAGAGCAGTGGAGGTCATCACTGAATATATTCAAAGCTGGTTAGATACCATTCTGAGAGGCAAGGGAGTCGATGGGTCAAATGGCCTACTTCTGCTCCTAATAGTGTTTTCCCTGTTTCCTCTCGGAGCCAAGGAATCTCTGGCTCCGATGCTCAATATCTCCCACCCCTGGACTACAACGAGGAGGGAATCCCCACAAAGCTAAAGGAGAAAATATGAGAGGGGCACAAACAGGACAAAATGCCAGTGGTCCCAAATAGAAAAGCCGTTCAAATAGGGCTTTAATTATTTGGCTTTGGAGCGGGCAGCTGATCTGTCTTGCAGCCTGTCACTGGAAACATTCCTCAGAACTGCTTTGGGGAATCATCCCCGAACTGCTCCCCACTGTTCTACCAACATGCACGCGCTCTGTTCCCATTACCCTGGGGCCAAAAACATTCTGCCCCACCTTCAAAGAGTTGAATTCCTCATCAGTCAGATCAGGGGATTAGCCTCAGGACTCAACTCTGCTCAGCACCCTGCTCTCACGAAGAGATATTGATCTGAAATGTTAACTCTGTTTCTCACTCCACAGATGAGGCCTGAATTTCCGAGTGTCTCCTCTTTTCAGAAATACCAGTATCCGCAGCATCGGCCTATCACATTTCTGACACTGTGTGGCTAATTTGCACTGATGGTGGTGGAGGAGAGAACGGGAGGGTCTCAATGACAGAAAGCACACAGTTTAACGTATAGTTTACCCGATTTGTCTTATCCGATTTGAGAGTTGACCGCTTGCTTTCCTGTGAGTCCTCTTCAAGGAGTTCATCTAAAACAAAGTGAATGTATAACAACAAAAATCTTAATCAGCACACCTTAAGCAATGAAACATCATAGAATCCCTGCAATGCAGTAGCAGGCCATTCAGCCCATTGAGCCTACACTAACTCTCTGACAGAGCATCTTATCCAAGCCCACACTCTCCCATCCTATACCCATAACCCCCCCATCCCACATATTTACCCCATCAATCCTCCTGACCTATACATCTTTGAAAATGAAGGGGAAATTTAGCATTGCCAAATTCACCTAACCTGCATATGTTTGGAGGAAAATGGAGCACCAGAGGAAACCCCACGCAGACATGGGGAGAATGTGCAAACTCCACACAGACAGCCACCCGAGATTGGAATTGAACCTGGGTCCCTGGCACTGTGAAGCAGCCAGTGCTAACTCTAATTATGCTCATGTGAGTGTATTCAGACTAAATAAAAGCTGGCAACAAACCAAAGAAGATAATGTTAGGTGGTCAGAAGTTTGGTGAAAATGGTTTTAAGAGAGTCTTGAAGGAGGAGACAGAGGATAAGGGGCGGGGTTCCTGGGGCAATGACTGCGTAAAAAACCAGAATTGGTGGAGCACCCAAAAGGCTTGTAGGGTTGAGGTATTCACAGAGTTTAGGAGGAAGAGGCAATGGAGGTATTTAAATAGGAGGAGGGGAATTTTAAAATCGAGACATTAGGGAGCTGAAAGCTAGCTAATGAGCATGCAAGTGTGACGTTAATGTACCTTTAAGAATTTTTTTTAATCCGTTTTCTGTCGCTATCCCAGCTTCATTTTTTTCCATTGTGATACCAGCTGTCTACTAGAAGTCTTTTTATTGCTGCTTCAATGACTTAAATTGGGTAATTGCTTATTCTTACTCTGGGTCTCAGGTACATTCTGAGATTTGTTTTATGATCCTGCATTATGAGGGGGAAGATGAATTGATAGGTGAAAGTCAGGTGGCTCCTCCCCAGAAGAATTCAAGGATTTGCTTTCAGTTTGAGGTTAGAAGGAGATGACCATCAGACTGAAAGCAGCATTTCTCTCTCTCCCTTCCCCTCGCTGGTTTTGGAAATTCTGCTCTTAGCTGAAAGCAAGGTTCCTGGCCTTGCTGGGTTGGAAAATCTGGGAGGGGGAGGGAGGGAGGGAGATGGGAGGGAGATGGGAGGGAGGGGGGGGACGGAGGAGGGGGGGAGAGGGACGGAGGGAGGGAGGGAAGAGGGAGAACGGGGGAGGGAGGGAGAGGGACGGAGGGAGGGAGGGAGAGGGACGGAGGGAGGGAGGGAGAGGGACGGAGGGAGGGAGGGAGGAGGGAAGGGGGGAAGGGACGTGAAGTGAAGAGGGACTCGGAAGGGAGTGGACACGGGGGAGGGAGGGGGACAGGATACGAGGGATGGAGGACGTAGTTTTTGAGGGGACGGATGGAGGGAGTTGGAGACATGCTTGACGGGATTGGGCTTCGGGAGGAGGGTGACAGGGAGGGGGACGGAGGGAGAGAGAAAAGGAGGGAGAGAGTGAAAGAGTGAGAGAGAGAAAGAGAGAGAAAGAAAAAGACAGAACAAACTAGAAAAAAGATAAGAAATTGGTAATGTGGTTGTGGAGAAGGAGTGCACACAGTAGTCATTTTCCTTCTGACTCACCAAAAGTCTCAAATTTTTTTTCTGGTAAGTTATCCATCAGGTTTTCCCAGACTGCCTAGGGAAAGAAACAGATAAATCTCAATGAATTGTTTCTATTCATTATTACCTCCCACTGCAGCAACATTATTCACAGCAGGAAAATCCATCGCCCAATCCATACAATCATATAGCAGAGAGTTCATTAGCCCCACTTACTTGAAATAACTCATCATCTCCATTAAACACTGGGAAGAAGAATGCCACATCAAAGTGTTAACGGGACATCAGCTGCGGTGATCAGCACTACTTTCCAGCCCATTATCTGTTTGCTCTAGGAGGGAGGGATTGATCAGTGCCCAGAGTATGAGAAGGTGATCGCTGACTTGCAAAAGGGTGATCCTTTATTCACAACAGTTGGGCGGGCAGAGGGGTGGTGCCTGGCCTGTTTTTTATGGAGGAGGAAATATCAAAGACACTCAGTCCTAATGAATCTAAACCTTACCTGAAAACAAAGGTCTGCTGTTAGATGTGATTCTGTGATGAGGTAGCACTTGCTGAACAATCATGAGCGTGCTAACAGTTTTACTAAGAATCATATTTAAGATAATGAGTTGAGCTTGTAGCATGGCTTGTTTATGCTCGCCAAAGTGACATACATTCACATGTGGATATCCGTCATCTGCAAATAAAAGGGATACGTCCAAGGTTTGCACCCTTTCTCGAATTACCCAGGAACTTGAAGAACCTATAGTTCCCCGTTCATAAGTTCATAAGATGTAGGACAGAATTGGGCCATTCAACCCATTGAGTCCGCTCTGCTATTCAATCATGGCTGATAGGCTCCTTATCCCCATTTTCCTGCCTTCTCCCCATAACCCTTCAACCCATTACCAATTAAAAATCTGTCTAACCCCTCCTAAATTTACTCACTGTTCCAGCATCCACCACACTTTGGGATAGCAAATTCCACAGATTCACAACCTTTTGGGAGTAGTTTCTCCTCAACTCTATTTTAAATTTGCTATCCCTTATCGCAAACCATGACCTCTCGTCCTAGAATGCCCCACCAGCGGAAGCATCTGCTCCACGTCTACTTTATCCATACTTTTTATCATCTTGTATATATCAACTTGACATCTCCTCATTCTTCTAAAGTCCAAAGAGTATGGGCCTAAACTGTTCAATCTCTCTTCATATGACAAACCTCTCATCTCTGGAATCAGTCTTGTGAATCTCCTCTGAACTGCCTCCAATGTCACTACATCTTTCCTCAAATATGGGGACCAAAACTGTGCACAATATTCTAGGTGCGGCCTTACCAATGCCTTGTATAATTGCAACAATACTTCCTCATCTTTATATTCTATTCCTTTAGCGATAAATGCCAACATTCCGTTCACTTTATTATCTGCTGTACCTGCACGATAGTTTTCTGTGACTCATGAACGAGGACACCCAGATCCCTCTGCACCAGAGCACCCCAATGTCTCTTCCCATTTAGATAATAAGTAGCCTTCCCATTTTGCCAACCAAAATGCATGACCTCACACTTATTCACGTTAAACTCTATCTGCCACATCTTGGCCCTCCTAACCTATCAACATCCGTTTGTTAGGTTCTTTCTCCATGGCAACACACTGGCCAGAGTCAACTTGATAACCAATCGGCACCTTTTTCTCCTGTAGTATAAATTGTTAGGGTTTGCCTGAAATTTGGCGCACTTGTATTTGTCCTGTTGAGTGCAAGGCAAAAAGCTTCGGTAACATTTCTCCCTTTTTTGGAAAGATTACCTGGAATTCCTCTCCTTTGAAAACTTGGTTTGCTTCCTCTCCTTCCAAAGATTCACTATAATCGTGGCCATCATCTGAATCCGACACCAGCTCAGGCAGGGTGTTTCCTTCGCCACTCAGGATGGTCCCCTTTTTACTGAGGAAAGCAAAAGAGAGAAAATAAGACAGGAGAAGGGCTGAACAGTGGCAGGAGGGAGTGAGATATTGGAACATGGAAAGAGAATTTAACATTCAACCACTCCAGCTTGCTGCACCACTTAATAAGCTCATAGCTCAACTTCCCCTCCACCAATCCCATCTGCCTTCGGCAGCACAGTGATCAGCACTGCTGCCTCAGGGACCCGGGTTCGATTCCCGGCCTGGGTCACTGTCTGTGCGGAATCTGCACGTTCTCCCTGCGTGGGTCTCCTCTGGGTGCTCCGGTTCCCCCTCACAGTCTAAAACACGTGCTGCTTAGGTGCATTGAGCGTGCTAAATTCTCTCTCAGTGTCGAACAGGCACCAGAGTATAGCTACTAGGGGATTTTCACAGTAGCTTCATTGCAGTGTTAATGTAGGCTGACATGTGACACAATTAAAATAAAAAATGCCTTTGTTCTTTCCCTAAACAGTTGTGTCGCGAAAAGATATTAGTCTTGAAGTTTTTTAATGTTAATTTAGCATCCATAGTCTTGTGTGAAGTGCTCCCTCACACTTCTGGTTTTTCAACAGCACTTCCCAAACCCGTGACCTTCACTATCTTGATAACCAAAGGTGCATGGGAACACTGCCTCCTCTAAGTTCCCCTCTAAGCCACACACCATCCCTGATTTGAATCAAAGTTGTCATTCCTTGTTTGTTGCTGGGGCAAAAACCTGGAAGTCCTCCCTGACAGCACTGTGGGTACCCGGTGCAGAGGGGAGTGGGGAAGGCGGAGGATGTCCTTGTGAATCTGCTCCCGGACTTGGCAAAACTTGCCATTAACAGGTCCAGGCAATGAGCGACTGAGAGGGTCACCCGGCCCGACCGTCTATTGCGGCTACACTTGTGGATGTCCCTTGAGAGGGAGCATGCAGTGTTCAACGGCACTGTCGATGCCTTCTGTGCCCACTGGGCACCGCAGGGGCTGGTGTCCATCATCAACCCCTTTAATCACATTTTAATTTAAGTTTCCTTTCTACTTTGTCTTTTGTTTCGGGCAGTTCCCTTCTTTTTGGGGGGCTGCCTCTGTTAATTTGTCCCTCAGTTAATTTGATTTAATTTAATTGTTTAGTCAAAAAGATTGACAGCACTGTGGGTGCACCTGCACCGTGGACTACGAGAGAACAAGATGGCTTGTTCAAGGGTGAGTAACCTGCCTTGCCAGCAATGCTCACATCCCAGTGAGTGAATGACAAAGGGCCATTCTGCACACACTTCTGCACAAATCCAGCAAGAACCAAGAATGATTCCCATCAGCTCTGGAGGGGAATGAGCAGACTTTGGAATTATAGGATGGTGCCATCCCTTCCATCCACTCAGCTGATTAGAAACAGATTATTCACAAAGAGAAACAAAGCTGCTCTGTGGAGTTATGGAATCCAGCTTCAGTTCGGTGAGTTGCTGAACTCAGAGAAGCCAGGGAATGAAAAATCCATGTAAAAACTAGAAAAGAAAAGAGGGAAAGAGCAATTAGCCGACCAGGCTTAGGGGCTGCCTGACAATCTGTGTCCCTCCAGTTAATGTATTGATGCTCTAGAGGAGGCTATTCCTAATGGGGTGGGGGGGTGTGTAGAACCTGTGACCTGAAGGCCATACACAGTCCATCTGGGTTCTGATTGTGGCCTGCGAGACAATGTTGACCATTACTCATGCCCAGGGTTTCCGCATTTCAGATTTTTTTCTACCAGTCTGACTGAAATGATTTCCACATAAACCAAAGGTGAGTGAAGTGAGGTGGGTGCTGGTTGCTCACAACATTGACTGTGAGAACCACACCCTCCTTCTATGTCCAAAGTGTCAATATTTATTTCATTTTGTTGATGGTAGTTCTCATAATGCATGAATAATTAAGCATTTTCTATAATTCATTATGAAGTGTATTTAATCTCACTCACATGCTCATGGTTAGTGAATGGTTAATTAGCAGGCAGGTGACCAGGGACGCAGGTTCAATTCCTGGCTTGGATCACTGTCTGTGTGGAGTTTGCACATTCTCCCCATGTGTGTGTGCGTTTCCTCCGGGTGCTCCAGTTTTCTCCCACAGTCCAAAGATGTGTGGGTTAAGTGGATTGGCTATGCTAAATTGCCCCTAGGGTAAATGCATGGGGATAGGGCTGGGTGGAACTGTGGTCAGTATAGACTCGACGGGCTGAATGGCGTCCTTCTGCACTGTTGGGATTCTACAAGCAAGCGTGACTTCAGTCTCGGGGCCCACAGAGAGGGAGAGCCTAGGCTACCCATCATTGCTCAATGATATTCCCTCCCCAGTACTCCCCATGGTAATGAGCCCCACACTCTCCAATTAAAGAAGGTTCCTCTGAATTTACTGTTAATGATAGCAAGATGATCTGCTTTGGGCCAAATCCTTTGCATTCTAATTCTGTGAAAAGTGCAAGGAGGAAAACAGAACTGAAGATTCACTTCCCGCAATTAAATACCCAGCAGCAGCACTACTGTCACTAGTCAGAAGGTTGCCGGTTCAAATCCCATTGCTGGACAAGAGAATATCAATCTAACCCTGCCGTGTGGACGGAGTGCTGTATTCTCAGTGCTGCCAACTTACAAAGGGGACCTTTTGCCAAGTGCCTGTCAGCCTTTTCGGGTCCCAATGCACAAGTTGTCATGTGATGAATGGCTACAGATTCACTGGTGTATCGGGCGCAACATTTATCCCTGAACCAACAGAACCAAAACAAAAACAGACGGTTTGTCCGAACACTGTTGTGTCTGGGATCTTGCTGTGCGTCAACTGGGTGCCACATTTCACTCCACTAAAAGACTGACAACCCTGCAAAAGCAATTCACGTGACCATAAAGATGGCATAACCTCGACTCTTGTCTGTAAGCTTTGCGCTGTCAGATAGGCAGCTGGTCCGTGTGAGGAGGCAATGGAAAATCACGTAACTTGCTCGCCTCACAGTTGGAAAAAAATCACAACTGCAGGAATCAGAGGTCAAACCTGACACTGAAACCACAAAATGCACAAATTCCTCAGATTTTTTTCCCCGAAATGCAGTATCTATCATCTCCCAGAGAATCCATTTGGCAAAACACTCCACTTACCTCGAACTGTTTTGCCCGTTTGTCGTTTCCCAGTTACCTAGAAAAAAATAAAATGAATGTCAGTTACTGCGGGATTCCTAAACCTTCTCCGCACTTGGGACTATGATGCCAAATCTGTCACCTTCTTCCTGATGCTCCTTAAAACTTGCCTCTTTGCCCAGGCTTTCTCGTTACCCATCCTTACATCTGCTTTTTTGAGTCCTTGTCACTTCTGATTGAATATTTTCTCATGAAACACCTCGAGATGTTTTATGACACTAAATGGCGCTATATAAATGCAAGCTACTGCTGTTGATTTACCAGGGGGAAGTGCCAGGGTGGGGGTGGGAGTGTGGGGAGGCAACACCAGAGGTTTTTTCACTTATTTATGGGACATGGGGGTCAGTGGTTGGCCTGTATTTCTTGCCCATTCCTAGCTGCCTGAGGGTAATTGAGAGTTAACCACATTGTTGTGGCTCTGGAGTCATGTGTAGGCCAGACCAGGTAAGGTTGGCAGTTTTCCTTCCCTGAAGGACATTAGTGAACCAGATGGATTAAGAATCTACTGACAACCATGAAATCATTGATGATTTCATGATTGTCAGTAGATTCTTAATTCCAGACTTTTTTATTGAATGTAAATTCCACCATCTATTGTGTCAGGATTCGAACCCGGGATCCAGAACATTAGCTGAGTTTTTGGATTAATAGGCTAGCAATAATACCACTAAGCCATTGCATTCCCCCAAGGGTCTGTGCCTCCTGTGAATTTCCCTCACCAGATTGTAAACTTCACTGATAAGAGGGGGAAGATTCCAATGAGGAGGGCAATGCAGCAGGGAAGCCCACTAACTATATTGAAATGTATTTAAAAAGGTTCTCGAACTTCCTGGGTGGCAACCTGAGTACGTCCATAGCTGAAAGCGGAGGCAATCACGCCACAATATCCCACTAGCGAAAATCTTGCTTTAGACGTCTCATGGGAAGATGTGGCCAATCGCCAATCTGGGCCAAAACGTGGAAAAGTTTCCTCACTCGAAGGACATAAATGAAAATCAACTGGGTTTTTACAACAATCAAGTAGGTTCATGGTTATTAAAGTAGGGTTTAGCAGGGCAAGCTGGCATATCCTTGCTCGAGTTGTGTGTCAATTTGCGAGGGAAACCAGGCCCTGGAATGTCCAGCACCGCTGCCGTCTGCTCCATCGTCCATCCCAGGCAGCAGTGCCTGGCTCAGGCAGCTCGTGCCCGGGGCTACCCCAAAGTGGTGCCTCTGGCCACCAGGCTGTCTTTCACATAGTCCAGTCTGTCACGCAAACTAGCCTCCCAACCATTCACTCTGTCTACACTTCCCGCTGCCTCGGAAAAGCAGCCAGTATCATCAAGGACCCCACGCACCCTGGGCATTCTCTCTTCCACCTTCTTCTGTCAGGAAAAAGATACAAAAGTCTGAGGTCATGGACCAACCGAATCAAGAACAGCTTCTTCCCAGCTGCCATCAGACTTTTGAATTGACCTACCTTGCATTAAATTGATCTTTCTCTACACCCTAGCTATGATTGTAATGCAACATTCTGTATTCTCTTTTTTCCTTCTCAATGATTGGTATGCTTTGAATAGTGCGTAAGAAACAGTTCTTTTCACTGTGTGCTAATACATGTGACAATAATAAATAATAAAACAGTTGAAAGAACCTTTGGCTCTTTTCATGACAGTAGGCTTATCAACTGACTCAAGCCTCCACTCACTCAAAAAAAAATTAAGTCTCCAGTCTTCAATGTTCGAGAATTATTAATCATCTATTTTAATCCTCTCCAAATATTTATTTCTATCCATTCTGTAGAATCTCTAAATGTATTTTCCAACTTGAGTGAATTTTATTACCTTTATTTTTCATTTCCACTTGTATTTCGTTCCGCTGTTCCTGCAGCACTATAATGTCACCTCCTCCAGCCTGACACAGCTCAATGCCTCTCCTGTTCACCACCATAGCATATTCTGGGTAGCCTGCTGCTAGGAGACCTTTAGCACAGAAGTAATGACCCTGGGAGCAGAACGAACAGAACAAGATGTCAAAATGAGGAAGTCATTAAAAGAGGAGAAACCGACATCCGGCTGATAATTCTCACTCTACAGTCAGTCATTTAAGGCACATAAGAAGGCCATTTAGCACACTGAGTAATCCAGTCAATCCCATTCCTCCTAGTCCTTCATGTTTATTTAGGTCAATTGTGCATCCAGTTTCCCTTCGCAATAATTGATCTCGTCAGCTTCCCTCGTGGGCATGAGAATCACAGAAACTAGAAGCAAGAGTAGGCCATTCAGCCCTTTGAGCCTGCTCTGCTATTCATTGTGATCATAGCTGGTCATCAAATTCAATATCCTGATTCCCCCATTCTCCCCCTTATTTCTTGAACCCTTTAGCCCCAAGAGCTATATCTAATTTCTTCTTGAAATCAGACAATTATTTTGGGTTCAACTATTTTCTGTGGTAGTGAATTCCACACATTCACCATCCTTTGTGTGAAGAAAGTTTTCCTCACCTCAGTCTAGAAGGTTTACCCCTTATCCTCAAAGTATGACTCCTAGTTCTGGACTCCCACCACCCTCAGAAACATTCTTCCTGAATTTATACTGTCTAAACCTGTTGGAATTTTATAAGTTTCTATGAGATCTCCTCTCACTCTTTTAAACTCCAATAAATACAGTCCTAACTGACTTAATCTCTTATATGACAGACCTGCCACCCAGAAATCAGCCTAGTAAACCTTCGCTATACTCCCTCTACAGTAAAGATATCTTTCCTCAGAGAAGGACACCAAAACTGCACACAATACTCCAGGTGTGGCCTCACCAACATGCTATACAATTATAGCAAAACATCCTTATCCCTTAACTTAAATCCTCTTGCTATGAAGGCCAACACACCATTTGCCTTCTTTACTGCCTGCTGTATCTGGGTGCTTACTTTCAGTGACTGATGCAAAAGGAAACCAAAGGTCTTGCTGAGTATCCATCTTTCTCAATTTACACCCATTCAAGTAATAATCTGCTTTCCTATTATTGCTACAAAGTGGATAACCTCACATTTATCCACATTATTACCGCATCTGCCATGCACATGCCCGCATTCTCAGCCTGTTCAAATCACGCTAAAGCATCTCTGCATCCTCCTCACAGCTCACCCTTCCAGCCAACTTCACATCATCTGCAAATCTGGAGATAACACATTCAGTTCCCATTTCCAAATCGTTAATGTATAATGTGAACAGTTGGGGTTCCGGCACAGATTCCTGCGGAATCCCACTAGTCACTGACTGCTAATCAAAAACAGGCCACAGGTTTAAAATGAGAAGGGAGAGATACAAAAGTGTCCAGAGGGGCAATTTTTTCCACACAGAAGGTGGTGAGTGTCTGGAACAAGCTGCCAAAGGTTGTAGTTGAGACGGATACAATTTTGTCTTTTAAAAAGTATTTAGATAGTTACATGAGTAAGATGGGTATAGAGGGATATGAGCCAAATGCGGGCAATTAGGATTATCTTAGGGGTTTTAAAAAAAAGGGCAGCATGGACAAGTTGGGCCGAAGGCCCGTTTTCATGCTGTAAACTCTATGACTAATTTATGCCAACACTTTACTTCTTATCTGTAAATCAACTTTCTATCCATCTGAAGACATTAACTGCAATCCCATGTGCTTTAATTTCACATAGTAGTTTGTTATGTGAAGACTTGTCGAAAGTCTTCCGAAAGTCTAAATAAACCACATCCACTGGTTCTCCTCTATCAACTCTGCTAGTTACATCCGCAAAGAATTCCAATAAATTCATCAAGTATGATTTCCTTTTATAAATCTATGCTAACTTTGCCTGATTATACCACTGCCTTTTAAATGCTGAATTATGAAATCCTTGATGATGGACCCTAGCAATTTTCCTCCCACCGATATTAGGTTCGCTGGTCTATAATTCTCTGATTCCAGGAAATCACCATTTGCTGAACAAAAATATTCTTTCTCACCTTTCCTCACCCAAAACCAGAAATACGTGCCCTCTCAACAATACACCATCAGCTATTGCAATCATACAATTCCTATATTGCAGAAGGAGACCATTCAGCTCATCGAGTCTGCATCAAGTGCAAAACAGCAGTTTATCCAGGCCTTCTCCTTTGCCCTATTCCTGTAACCCCATACATTAATACATCCCTGGATACTAAGGGGTAATTCACCATGGACAATTCACCTAACCTGCACGTCTTTGGACTATGGGAGGAAACTGGAGCATCTGGAAGAAACCCACAGAGACAGAGGAAGAACGTGCAAACTCCATACAGACAGTCATCCAAAGCTCGAAGTGAACTCGGGTCCCTGGCGCTGTGAGGTAGCAGTGCTAACCACAGTGCCAGAGTGGTTTAGCACTGCTCATAATGCCAGAGGCTGGGTTCAATTCCCTGGCTTGGGTCGCTGTCTGTGCAGAGTCTGCACGTTCTCCCCGTGTCTGCATGGGATTTCTCTGGGTGCTTCTGTTAGGTGGGTTGGACATGCTAAATTCTCCCTCAGTGTACCTGAACAGGTGCTGGACTGTGGCGATGAGGGGATTTTCACAGCGACGTCATTGCAGTGTTAATGTAAGCCTACTTGTGACAATAATAAATAAACATTAAAAAAAACTCATTCTGCAAATTCACACAGCCTGTAACAAAAACTACCCAACAAAAAGTGAGAGCACAGATAGTTCAGTCATGCCACGAGGTGAAATAAATGTCCCCGTTTGTGCAAAATGTTATCTATAAATAATTCATAATTTTCTGCAGTAAGTAGCAGGAGGCCCCTTAATATACAAACGGAGGAGGTGAACACACAAAAGCTTGTCAGAACAGTATGAGGCTTTAATAAAGACTCCTGCTAAGTGATGAAATGTGACTGATTTGTTGTTTCTAACTTGTTATTTGTTTTAATCGGTGCAGAGCAGTGGGGTTCCACAATCCCCTTTACTCTGCCTCACAATTGTGTCCCGTTTCGTGGCAGCCCAGGTGGGTTAATAAAAAAAGCACAAAATAATAGGTTGGCTAAAATTGTTCACCTGTTCAAAAGGTTTTTTTCCAGCATTACAACCAACTAAAAAGAGATCACCTACCTTAAAATAATCGGGCTTCAACACCGTTGCTCTAATACTGTCCAATATTGCCAGTCTGAAAGAGGAAAAGGAATTCTCTTTACATAATCATATCAGATGTTTCCTAGAGAGAGGCACGCAAGCACACACATACGCACTCACACATGCAAAGACACACACACATACATATACAGAGAGACACACACACATACATATACAGAGAGACACACAACACATATACAGAGACACACACACATATACAGAGACACACACACACATATACAGAGAGAGACAACACATATACAGAGAGAGACACACACATACACAGAGAACACACACACACATATACAGAGAGACACAACACATATACAGAGACACACACACACATATACAGAGACACACACACACATATACAGAGACACACACACACATATACAGAGAGAGACACACACATACTACAGAGAGAGACACACACATATACAGAGAGAGACACACACACAATACAGAGAGAGACACACACACATATACAGAGAGAGACACACACACACACAGAGAGACACACACACACATATACAGAGAGACACACACACACACACACACACAAAGAGACACACACACACACACAAAGAGCACACACACACACACAAAGAGACACACACACACACACAAGAGACACACACACACACAAAGAGACACACACACACACACACACACAAAGAGACACACACACACAACACACACACACAGAGACACACACACAGAGACACACACACACAGAAGAACACACAAACACATACAAAGACACACACACCACACACACTTATACCAAAGACACACACACACACACACACACACACAGAGACACACACACACACACATACAAAGACACACACACACACAGAGCACACACAAAACACACACCCACACACCAGAGACACACACACACACACACACAGAGACACACAGAGACACACACACACACACAGCACACACACACCACAACACAAGACACAACACACACTTATACAAAGACACACACACACACACACACAAAGAGACACACACACACACACATAACAAGAGACACACAACACACATTATAACAAAGAGACACACACAACACAATACAAAGAGACACACACACCACACTATATACAAAGAGACACACACACACATATACAAAGAGACACGACACACACACTATACAAAGAGCACACACACACACACTTATATACAAGAGACACACACACAATACAACACACACACACACACTTATATACAAAGAGACACACACACACACACTTATATACAGAGAGACACACACACATATACAGAGAGACACACACACACATATACAGAGAGACACACACACACAGACATATACAAAGAAACACACACATACACACTCTCCTTCAAACTGAACCTGCTTACAGTGTCACACACCTTCTGAAAGGAGAATATGCAAATGTGTTTTTTATAACTTCACTAACTGTTTCAAAGACCGTCTCTGTGTTCACCTAGTCACAATCTAATACGTCACACAGCACCCTGCAGCCAACACATTACTTTTCAAGTGCAGTCACGGTAACGTAGAAAAAGTGGCATCTGACTTGTGCGCAGCAAGCTCCCACAATACCTGAATAATGAGCTGATTATTGGTCTTTTAAATGATACACATGCTAGAAAATCTCAACAGACCTGACAGCATCTGTGAAGAGAGAATAGAGGCAACGGCCGGTATTTTACGACCTCGCTCGGAACAGACTCATAAAATCCTGCCGGAGGCCAATGGAGAGGTCCGTTCTGCGAGTGTGGCAGTAAAATCGCAGCCAATGTATCAAGTCAGAATCCACCCAGACTCGAAACATTGACTCTATTCTCTCCCCACAGATGCTGTCAGACCTGCTGAGAGTTTTCAGCATTTTCTGTTTTTGTTTCAGATTCCAGCATCCGTGATACTTTGCCTTGTTTTTAATGATGTTTGTTAAGAGACAGAACATTCGTGCTCTATTCAAAATGCCGCCATCAGATCTTTCACATTCATCTGAGGGGGTAGATCACATCTTATCTGGCAAATAAAAGTGGGACAGCACAGTGGCGCAGTGGTTAGCACTGCTGCCTCACAACACCAGGGACCCGGGTTCAATTCCCAGCTTGGGTCACTACCTATGTGGGGTTTGCACGTTCTTCTCTCTGTGTCTGCGTGGGTTTCCTCCGGATGCTCCGGTTTCCTCCCGCAGTCTGAAACACATGCAAGTTAGGTGCATCGGCCACGCTAAATTCTCCCTCAGTGTACCGAAATAATGCTGGAGTGTGGCGGCTAGGGGATTTTCACAGTAACTTCATTGCAGTGTTAACATAAACCTACTTGTGACCCTAATAAATAAATAAACTTCCAGTACACACTCCCTCAGCAGTGCAGTCGGAGTGTTAGTCTGGGTTACACACAATTTTCCCGAGTGGGACTTAAACCCAACCACACAGCATAACTGGTCGATTCTGGACATAGGCGGCATGGTGGCACAATGATTAGCGGTGCCGCCTCACAGCACCAGGGTTCCGGGTTCAATTCCGGCCTCGGGTGACTATCTGTGTGGAGTCTGCACGTTTTCTCTGTGTGGGTTTCCTCCGGCTGTTCTAGTTTCCCCCCACACTCCAAAAACGTGCGGGTTAGTTTGATTGGCCATGCTAAATTGTAGGGAGATTAGTGTTGGGGGATTAGCAGGTTAAATACGTGAGATTATGGAGATAAGACCTGGGTGGGATTATTGTTGGTGCAAGCTCGATGGGCCAAACGGCCTCTTCTGCAGTATAGGGATTCTTTGGGTGGGATTTTACAGCTTCGCTCGACTAAGACCATAAATTCCCACCTGAGATCAAAGACAGTTCCATTGTCCGCCTCTCGCCTGCTCTGATTCCTGTGGTGGGCGAGGAGGTAGAATTCTGACCTATGATTCTATGAGATGCTAAGGGAACTGCTCCTTTTATAATTGCTCCACTGGGGTCAGCACTCTTCTTGTGATAGTTAACTTACTGGATACTTTTATTTTAAGGCAGACAATCAGAAAACTGTGTTGGGCTGGCGGCAGGGGGGAAGTGTGTGTGTGTGTGCAATTTAGACCACAAGCCTACACAGGCTATTTTAGTCTGGTTCTACCATAGATCGTGTTAAGCTGGGCAGATGTGCAGGACTCCAACTTCAATGCAAAGGTCTAAAAGCACAAAGTCACGCAATCAAACACCTCCCTTTCCTCCCTCACAGCACTGACTGGAAACTAAAGCAAGAAGCGTGACTGCTTTTTGTCTGTGCGACGCATTTTAATTCTTTTTGAAATTGAGCAAAGCCCCCTCAGTATTAGGCAGACAGAGCATCTTCTCCACAGCCAATGCGTCACAACTCCCTCGGCTCTTCCTCCATCCCTCGGGCGATGTTCATAGGTACAATGGCTAGCAAAGGATCCGAATAATTTCTGCACAGTTCCTTGAATCAACATCCCACTTTAACCTCTATAGCATCAATATATTACACTGCCAAAGACAAAGTATCCTCTGTCATCCTGCAATATGGTTCTGCAAAGCTTGTCACAAATGTACTGTAATGATCTGAAGCATAAAAATATCACACTTGCTGCAGGCCAAAGTGCCCACCATAAGGACTTACCGATAATCATTCAGCTGCAAGTAACAACAGGCTCTCCGACAATACAAATGGTGATTATATGGGCTGGAAAAGGAGAGGGAAATGTAACATTCCAGTTACTGATGATACATTAACAGTGCAAGATACATTACTTGTTAGAACAAGGTCACCTCCAGCAGCCTCCAAACTCCCCAGTAAATTATAGAATCAGCAGCTAATCAAGTCCTGGAATTATAATTTTATACAGATAGTACAGCAGTGCCCAAGGGGAGGAGGAATTTACGCACAGCCCAAACACACTGTGCAATTGAGAGATAGAAATATTGCGTTGTAAATTCAGTATGCTGAACAAAAGCTTCAACACAGCACCAGGAACCTGGGTTCAATTCACGGCTGAGATCACTGTCTGTGTGGAGTTTGCACATTCTCCCCTTATCTGCATGGGTTTCCTCAGGGTGCTCCGGTTTCCTCCCGTAGAATGAAATCAGGCAGGTTAGATGCAATGGCAATGCTAAATTCTCGCTCAGTGTACCTGAACAGGCGCCAGAGTGTGGCGATTAGAGAATTTTCACAGTAACTTCATTGCAGTGTTAATGCAAGCCTACTTGTGTCCTTAATAAATAAACTTAAATTCAACACTTTCTCTCAATGATGTCATCCCAGCAGTGAAGACACTGAGACTAGGATGCTTTAGCAGAGGTGTTATTACTCACCACAGAACTCATCTCGACAGTACTGGCTAACTCTTCTTTATATACACATCTGAGAGTAAATAACTAATCAATACCCAACACCTATTAGATAGTAAATAATGTTCTCATTCAAATCACCCTTCTCAGCTCTGTCAAGTGAAGTACAGTAAGTCCTCGGTTCAAGTCTCCCTGCTTAATGTGATTTTGTTTAAACATTGTTTATTTATTAGTTTGTCATTTTTCAGATTTGCGATACTTTTATGTAATTTGACTTCTTGCCCAGTCCGCATCCTCGCAGTGAATTCTGGCCCAGCCCCAGCCTGACCCCCCCATTCTGCACTATTCCGTCATCCCTCCTTATGCCTTGTACCATTCCCCTCACCCCACCGTGGGGGTGGGATGGGGTTTGTGAAAGAGAATGGGGCTGCCTGGATCAATTCACAGTCCAGGATCGGAGGTAAGCCTCCCGCAGACTGTCACAGGGTGTTGTCCCATTGCAGCCTCAGACTGGGAGGCAGGGAAAAGAGAAAGAATGGAAAAAGAGAGCGAGAGAGTGGGAAAGAAGGGAAAGGAGAGAGTGAGAAAGGAGAGATAAGGAAGAAAAAGATAGAGTATGGGAAAAAAGTGAGAGAGTGGAAAAGGAGACAGTTCTCCGGAGCAGAGTTATTTGGAGAGCGGCTGGAGAGAATCCTGACTTGCAATTTCTGTCTTGTACTTTATTTGGTAGAGTGTTTATTTCGGCGCTCCGTAGCGGGAGATAGGCACGGGGGGCTGCAGGGAAGGAAGCGCGGGAGTATAAAAGGAAGGCCAAGGTAAGACAGCGGGCAGCGTCGGGAGCAGGCAGTGGAGTGAGACGGGAATTAGAGTGAGAACAACAAGGGCTTAAGCTCACTGGGCTTGGGCGAGCGCAGGCTTGGACACGGTGAGTACCTTGATTCCTACCTAATCACCTTTAAAGGGGTATACAAAATGCCACGATACTTGGCCAAACACGTCCACTGTGTACGCTGCCATATGTGGACCTTCTTGGAGGCATCACGTCTGCCGAAGGCCCACATATGCGCAAAATGTTTAGAACTGCAACGTTTACGAGCAAAGTTGAGACAGCTGGAGCTGCGCTGGGAGGACGTTTGTCTAGTGAGGGAAAATGAGGATACAATGAATAGGGAGGGCAGACCTGCAGGGACCCCAGGATCTAGTAGTAGGGATGGGCTGGGTACAGTTACAAGGAACAAGGACAAAAATCAAGGCACAAAGGCCATCTCTAAGGAGGATTCCCAGAAAACCAAGGGGGGTTAAAAGCTGTGATGGAGTGGGAGGTTGAGGGGAAAAGAATGCCACAGAGGACCGGCGTGGGAAAGCAGGAGGTGAGATAGTGGTGGGGGGATGGGATGGTAAAGCGGATCGATAGGAGATTCGTGGGCAAAAGAGAGACTCCAGGATGGTAGGTCGGCTCCCCTGGGAGCAGGGTCCAGAGTATCAGAGAGGGGAGGAGGGGAATTTTGAAGAGAGAAGGTCTAAGGCAAATGAATAATAGTTCACATAGGACAAAAAGATGTAGGGAAGAAAGCACAGGGGGGACTGTACGTAGACAGTTTAGGGAGTTGAGGGGCAACTGAAAGGTTTAGGGCCTCCAGCGGTGGCGTTCTCGGGCTGCTGCCTGTGCCCGGGACCGATTGGAGTAATAAATGAGACACTCCAACTAAATTGCAGGATGGGCATTGGTTGATGGGCAGAAGGCTTCCATTTATTGATCATTGGGAAGTCAGTCACGGAGGAGGCGTCAACCTATCACGAGGGATATGGGAGCAGTTTGATGGGAGGGGAACACATATTTTAGCTGGGAGGTTAGTGGAGTGGTTTCAGAAATGTTTAAACTAATAGGGAGGAAGGGTGGGGAGACAGCGGGAACGGGGAGTGGGAGAGAGAGGGATGATAGGGTAACACCAGTAGGTAGAAAGGAATATCTGAGAGCTGAGGGTCTTCAGTGCATGTGTTTTAATGCGAGGAGTGTGACTGGCAAAACAGATGAACTGAAGGCAATAATGTTCACGAGGGGTTTAGACGTGGTGGCGGTGACCGAGACGTGGTTGAAGGAGGGGCAAGACTGGCAATTGAATATTCCAGGGTATAAGTGTTTTAGGTGTGACAGAGTTGGGGTGAAGAGAGGCGGGGGAGTGGCTTTATTAGTTAAGGACAACGTCATAGCAGTGCAGAGGGAGAGAGGTATGGATGATTTAGGAATTGAGTCTCTATGGGTGGAGTTGAGGAATAGGAAGGGAGTGGTTACTCTGTTGGGTGTTTACTACAGACCGCCCAACAGCCCGCAGGCTGCAGAAGAAGGGATATGCAGGGACATTTTGGATAAGTGTAGGAAAAATAGGGTGGTAGTAGTGGGAGATTTCAATTTTCCTGGAGTAGATTGGAGTGTGCCCAGGGCTGTAGGAGTGGATGGGGAGGAATTTGTACAGTGTGTTTTGGAAGGGTCCTTGGAGCGGTATGTGGATGGCCCGACTAGAGAGGGGGCTATACTGGATTTGGTTCTGGGGAATGAGCCAGGCCAGGTGGTTGACGTCGAGGTAGGAGAGCAGGTGTCAAATAGTGATCACAACTCTGTCTGCTTTAGGATATTAATGGAAAAGGGCGAGACTGGCCCAAAAGGGAGGGTATTTAACTGGGGGAGGGCTAGATACTGCCAGATTAGGCAAGATCTTAAAGATACCGACTGGGATAAGCTTTCTGAGGGCAGGTCGACGAGGTACATGTGGGAGTCTTTCAAGGGAAAACTAAACTCTCTGCAGGAAAGATACGTGCCGGCAAGGAGGAAGGATGGGAAAAGTAGGATTAGAGAACCTTGGCTTACCAGGGAGATTGAGGACTTGATCAAGAAAAAGAGAGAGGCTTACATTAGATCTAGGCAACTGGGGACTGAGACAGCGCTGGAAGCTTATAGAGAGTGTAGACGGGATCTTAAAAGGGGTATTAGAAAGGCAAAAAGGGGCCACGAGGTGGATCTGGCAGGTAGGATAAAGGAAAATCCAAAGGCATTTTACACCTATGTAAGGAGCAAAAGGATGGTTAGAGGCAAGATTGGACCTCTTAGGGACAGAGGAGGGGATCTATGCTTAGAGCCTGAGGGAATGGGGAAGATCCTGAATGAATACTTTGCGTCGGTATTCACGCAGGAGACTGGACAGATGTCTGTGCCTGATGTTGACAAAGTTGAGGATCGGTTGAGGGAAAGAAGGATTACGAGGAAAGAGGTGTTGGGGCTGTTAGGCAGCTTAAAGACATATAAAGCTCCGGGGCCTGATGGCATTTACCCCAGGCTGCTAAGGGAGTTGAGGAAGACTTGGCTGGGCCTCTGACGCAAATCTTTGTCTCTTCCTTGGACACAGGTGAGGTCCCAGAGGACTGGAGGATAGCAAACGTAGTACCGTTGTTTAAAAAAGGTCAGAGGGATAACCCAGGGAACTATAGGCCGGTGAGCTTGACTTCAGTTATAGGTAAGCTAATGGAGAGGATCTTTAGGGACAGGATGTATGAGCATCTGGAGCGCTGTGATCTGATCAGGGATACGCAGCATGGCTTCGTCAAGGGGAAGTCTTGTCTTACGAATCTAGTGGAATTTTTTGAAGAAGTGACAAAAACAGTTGATGAAGGACAAGCTGTTGATGTCGTCTACATGGATTTCAGTAAGGCGTTTGACAAGGTTCCTCATGGTAGACTGATAGAGAAGGTGAAGGCGCATGGGATACAGGGTCCAGTATGTAGATGAGTCGAGAACTGGCTCGGGAGGAGGAGACAGAGGGTAGTAGTGGAAGGCTCTTTTTCCGGCTGGAAGCCTGTCACTAGTGGAGTGCCACAAGGCTCAGTACTAGGTCCTATTCTATTTGTGGTCTACATAAACGACTTGGAAGTAGGGGTAGGTGGTGAGATCAGCAAATTTGCTGATGACACCAAGATGCTTGGATTGGCAGGTACAGAAGAGCAGTGTCAGGCAATACAACAGGACATAGACAGGTTGGTAGACTGGGCAGATAGATGGCAAAAGGAATTTAATCCGGATAAATGCGAGGTGATGCATTTTGGCCGGAAAAATGTAGAAGAGAGTTATAGGATAAAAGGTAAAACTATTCAGAGTATAGAGACGCAGGGAGACTTGGGGGTGCAGGTTATAAAGTTTCTGAAGGTGTCTTCACAGGTGGAGAAGGTGATAAAGAAAGTGTATAGTATGTTAGCTTTCATAGAAAAGGGTATAGAATACAAGAGTAGGAGTTTGATGTTGCAGTTGTATACAACTTTGGTTAGGCCTCACTCGGAATACTGCGCCCAGTTCTGGTCTCCGTACTATCGGAAGGATGTGGAGTCCTTGGAGAGAGTGCAGAGGAGGTGTACCAGGATGCTGCCTGGTATGGAAGGACTGTCCTATGAGGAACGATTAGATAGACTGGGGTTGTTTTCCCTTGAAAGACGTCGGCTTAGAGGGGATCTCATAGAGGTGTATAAGATTATAAGGGGTATAGATAGAGTAAATGTAGGTAAACTTTTTCCACCTTTAGAAATGGATAGGACGAGAGGTCATGGCCATAGGGTGAGGGGGGCTATGTATAGGACGAATATTAGAGGGCAGTTTTTCACACAAAGGGTAGTGGGGGTGTGGAATTCACTGCCGAGTAAGGTGGTGGGAGCAGGCACGCTGGGGCTGTTTAAGGGTCTCTTGGACAGCCACATGAGCGGTATGCAGATAGAGGGAGATAGTAGGACTGTTTAACTACGGCTTTTTTCCACAGGTAATTCGGTCCATAATTTGAGCACGCATTCGGCAGGTGGTGCGGGTACAGCTCTTGGATGTTGATTCATGGGTTGCCTGGTGCTTCATGTCGTAAATGAGTGCTTTATCTGGACCATCTGAAGGGCACCATGACAGCTCAGTGACTATCGCTGTAGCTGTGCAGACACTTGGAATTGGCCGGTGTCTGCGGGAGTTTGCGCGTTCTCCCCGTGGTTGCGTGGGTTTTCTCCGGGCACTCCGGTTTCCTCCCACAACCCAAAAAATTCGCTCTTAGGCTGATTGGGAAACAAATTGTCCCTATGGTGAAAATTTTCCATATTAGGAATAATATATATATTATTATATAGGAATATTAAAATAGGATAATGTATTTGCTACTATTTGGTATGACGGCGGCGCGGGCTCGTTGGGCCGAAGGGCCTGTTTCCCATGCTGTGTTGCTTAATAATAAAAAAAAGAGAAAAACAGTGAGAAAGTACAGAGAGGCAGAGTGGAAAAGGAGAGAAAAAGTGAGAGAGAGAGAGCGAGAGAGACAGAGTGAGACAGAAAGTGAGAGAATGAAAGGAAAGCAAGCAAAAAGTTGAGTTTCAGAATGAGGTAGGTGGGATTTTAGAGCCTCACTCATCCCGAAACTGTAAAATCTCATGGACCTTCCCTCGCTCTGCCCCTCAACTGCTCCAATTCCATGGTGGCAGGAGGTGGGGGGGGCAAGTAAAATTCCAGACAGAGTCGGTGCTACTCAGGTTTTGTTTGAGTGATTTAGTTTTCTCTAATTTGAATTTATACAGTATTCCTGTTATATTAAATTATTCATTTTATTTTGCAAGTTACTCCAGCTCGGAATGCACAGTGCTGTGTATGTATTTCAACTCCTACATTGACTTTTCTGTGCAAGTAATGTCCAAAGGGACTTAACCCCCAGCTTCAACACTGATTCCCATGGGAACCCATGATTCACTCAAAGTTGTTTCACTTCCAAGTCGTGATTTCCAGCAACCACAACATTAAGTGAGGCCTTACTGTAATTAACCTTTCTGAACACCTATTGTCCGTCTTTAGTCCTGGTTTGCTGTTTTACTATTTGCTGTCTTTAGTTGCTCTGTACTCAATAAGTATCACACGGTGTTATGAAATGGATTGTGAGCAGTTTGACAAGCACAATCTGGTTGGATGCTGCAGTGCAAGACAAAATAACTCAACTGGAAGAGCAACATCCCTGGTCACTGTGAAGTCAACTCATAAAAAGTTTATTTACTGCTCACAAGTAAGGCTTACATTAATACCACAATGAAGTTACTGTGAAATTCCCCCTAGTTGCCACACTGCGGCGCCTGTTTGGGTCAATGCACCTAATTGTCACGTCTTTCATAGTGTGGGAAGAAATCGGAGCACCCAGAGGAAACCCATACAAAAATGGAGAGAACATGCAAACTCCACACATAAACTGACCCAAGCCAGGAATCGAACCTGGGTCCCTGGTGCTGTGAGGCAGCAGTGCTAACCACTGTGCCATCGAGCCGCCCACATGCTAGCTGATCACTTAAGTGCTGCAAATGGCCTTAGCGATCCAAAATAGTAAGGGGAAAATGGAAAATTTGGCGAGTGTTCACAGAGCCCATACGCGCTTTGTAGTGCCTGTTCATAGACAGAGGGTCAACTGAACCACTGGAGGATCCCTGGGGAGATGCAATATCTTCAATCAGAACAGTGCCACTTGGATAATTCCTAGCAGACACCCCAGTGCCTGAAACCAGCAAAACATTCTGGAAAGGGAAAGGAAAACTTGGGATAACATTGTTTTAAATACTCCGACAGTGAGAGCAGTGAACTGTACCTGATTTCCACTGCCTTGCTGTACGTGGTGATGGCAGCTCTGAATTCATTTAGATTCACTTCATCTTCACCTTTCCTCTGAAGGTGCTCAATCTTCTAATGACAAAATAGACAAGATAACATCAAAAAATCATAGAAATGACAGAAGAGGCCATTAGGCCCATCAAGTCTGCACTGACTTTCTGACAAGAGTATTTTACCCAGGCCTTCTCCCCAGCCCTATCGTTATAATCCCAGTTTTCCATGGCTAATTCATCTAATTTGCACATCTTGGAAACAGTAAGGAGTCTCATAACACCAGGTTAAAATCCAACAGGTATATTTGCAATCACAAGCGTGCGGAGCAATACTACTTCATTAGGTGAATGGGTCACTTACTATGAAGGAGCAGTACTCCAAAAGCTCATGATTCCAAATTGACCTGTTGGACTTTAACCTGGTGTTGTGAGACTTCTTACTGTGCCCACCACAGTCCAAGGCCAATATCTCCACATCATAGGATATACATTTTGGGACACCAAGGGGCAATTTAACATGGCCAATCCACCAAACCTGCACATCTTTGGACATCTTTGTCATGATAAAGCACCCAAGTCTAAACGGTTACACGTCACTTGGTGCAGGTTTTTTGCCTTTTAACCATACCCAGAGCATCCACAATGGTTCAGAGGGCTAAAAGGGCCAAATGTGGAATGGACTTGCACAGAGAGGCTCAACGTCTGAAATGTCCCAGTCACTGAGCTCAATTGAGTGGCAGTGCAGAAGCTGCAAATGATGGCTGTGCCACACACCAATGGATGGCGATCAGGTAGGATGGGGAGCATAGGAAAGAAAAAAGGACAAAGAGAGAAAGGAAGAGGAAGAAATCAACCACTCTTGCTGTTCCTGGTGTGGAAGTGCGTGTGCATGTGTGTTAATGCCAGACGAGGAAAAGATTGGACAACAGAGGAGCTCACTGGCACTCATTACCCAGGCACAGATGGAAGATGATCTTGTATGGAGCAGTCGCTCAATGAGGTACAAGAGGTGGTGGGTGGTAGGATGAGCAAAAATGCACATGGCTTAATTTTAGAGCCATAAATCGGTCCAGCCATGGCACGGAATTGGAAATCCTACCGCCATCTTTTAAACCGCCAATTAACCAGCTATTGGCTTGTTGAACAGCCAACTGCACACAGATTTTCACTGCCTGCTGTGTTCTTCGAGGCATCGGACTGGAAATGGTTTGAGAGTGCTTTATGGCAATGATGACGTGGCACAAGGACAGATAAAAAGGCTCATACGTTGGGTCCCTGCCTGCAATTGTCACTCACCTGAAGAAGGTGCAATACTCTGGAAGCTTGTTGGACTTTAACCTGGTGTTGTGAGACTTCTTACTGTGCTCATCCCAGTCCAACGGTAGCATCTCCCCCATATCGTGCATGTATCAGCAGACTTAGCAGGTGAAGGTGGCAGCATCTGTCTGGTTCCTGACTTCACTTATTAACTTTTGTCTGTCCACTATCGGAGAGGCAATGGCCTAGTGGCACTATTGTTAGACTATTAATTCAGAAACTCGACTAATGTTCTGGGGACGTGGGTTCGAATCCCGCCACGGCAGGTGGTGGAATTTGAATTCAATAAAAAAAATTAGGAACTAAGACCCTACTGATGACCGTGAAACCATTGTCAATTGTCAGAAAAGCCCATCTGGTTCATTAATGTCCTTCAGAGAAAGAAATCTGCCATTCTTACCTGATCTCGCCTACATGTGACTCCAGAGCCACAGCAATGTGGTTGACTCTCAACTGCCCTCGGGCAAGTAGGGATGGGCAATAAGTGCTGGCCTGACCAGCAACACCCATGTCCCATGAATGAATTTTAAAAAAATCAGTCGCTTTGATGGTCATCTGGTAAGAAAGCCCCGGTCTATTTCCTTCAAAACCTGGATTTCAAGTACAGTTTGTATCAGAACAGAGTCTGATTCTGTCCACACTCTTCGTAGTATAAAGGGTTAACAGGTGGGATATACTATTGTTTAACACAGATGATGATGATGTACTATTGAGATCAGCCGGTCATGTGTTAAGACAAGAGAGAAAGACAGGGAGGGAGATGGAATCATGCTTTGGAGCTGCATGCCTGCCCCTAACCTGCTCTGAGGCGGCAGAGTGATTAGCACTGCTGCCTCACAGCACCAGGGACCCAGTTCAATTCCCAGCTTGGGTCACTGTCTGTGCAGAGTCTGCATGTTCACTTTGTGTCCACATGGGTTCTCCTCAAGTTCTGCCCTGTGAAATTGCCTAGAAAGCCCCTCAATTGTATCCCCGCCACCTTCTCAAGGGCAACTAGAGATGGACAATAAATGCTGGACAGCTGTGATGCCCATGTCCCATGACTGAATAAACAAATAAAAGAACACTGAGAAAACATGGAAGGCAGGGAGGAACATTCCCATCCAATGCTCGATTGGTCAAGTTGCAACAACAGGAATGGGAGTGAGGAGGCTCCCTACTCAATTCCTGCTCTGCCTCCCTCACCCCACCAGTAAGTCCCATCCCCTGAAAGACAACTGAAAATAGCAAATCTCAGCGTGCAAGTTCCCCTGCGGAGAACAGATCAAAGACAATACACAGAAACTTATTTTTAAAACATGGCAAGTTGTTATGACCCAAAACACGCAGTAAGAAAGGTCAATGGATGCAGATTCAACAGTGCCATTCAAAAGGGAATGGGATAAATATTTGAAAGGGGGGACTAGTTTGAAAGGGATATGGGGTAAGAGAAGGGGAATGGAATTAATTGGAAAGGTCCAAAGAGACAAAGAAAACCACAGGAAGAACGGACAGAGTGGAATACTTTGTGCCGTCTTATTCGATATAAATAATGAGATGTGTACACAGACAAACATCAGGAAGCTATTAGCAGAGTCCCATTAACACTGACTCACTAACTGCACTATTCAAATAAATTGCTGAAAGCACATTCAAAGAATAGGCAGGACTGTAGAGCACTCTTGAACCCTGAAGAGATCACTTGCTGATTTTCCTCCACTCAGCTTTGCATACAGGATTACGGTCACAAAGTCTTGCCTCAAACTGAAACAGGGGAAAGAAAATCTGATTTATTCATTCATTTAAAAAAAATGTTTAGCCCCTGACAATGGAGGGTTGTTGCCCTGCCAACAGGCAACTTCACCACCGAGGAACTCTGCTCAACAGGCAAATGGATGACTGAAGAAACATAGAAACAGGAACTAGACCGAGGAATAGGCCATTCGGCCCTTCGCACTTGCTCCAACATTCATTATGAAAAATGGTTGGTCATGATTGGCCATGCAAAATTGACCCTCGTGTCAGGGGGATTAGCAGGTATATGAGGGTTATGGGAATAGGGGTTGGGTGGGATTGTGGTTGGCACAGACTCAATGGAGCGAATAGCCTCCTGCTGTGCTCTAGGAAACTCTATGATCAAATCCAATATCCTGATCCCCCTATCCCCCACATCCCTTAATCCCTTTAGCCATAAGAGGTATATCTGATTTCTTCTTGAAATCACACATTTTGGCCTCAACTACATTCTGTGGTAGTGAATTTCATGCATTCACCATCCTCTGGGTGAAGAAACTTCTCCTTACCTCAGTCCTAAAAGGTTTACCTTATCCTCAAACTATGACTTCCTAGTTCTGCAATCCTCCACCATTGGGAACATTCTTTCTGTCCTATCTAAACCTGTTAGAACTTAATAAGTTTCCGTGAGATCCATCTCACTCTTCAAAACTCCAGCGATCATAATCCTAAGGAAGTCTCGAACATGGGAAGGATTAACACACGGTTTCGACAGGTGGTGGGAGAGAAAGGCCAAAGATTGCTACAAAAAAAGTTGGGTGATGGATGGGGGTGAGAAAGGATATTGGTACTGTCTTTCTGAACCTGGTGATCTATACAAGATGTACCGCTGTAATGTGAGGTTATACATTTGAGGACATGCTATATATATATATGTATAGCTGTGAGTGAGGCCATGCATTTGAGGAATGTGAGGTCATGATATATATGCATATGGCTGTACATGGTGAGGTCATGCATTTAATAACATGCAAGGTCATGTTACATATACATATTGCTGTACATGTCTACCAAAATGCATGGCATCACAAAATGGGCAGCAGCAATTTGTACTTACTGGCACAATTTTGAAGAGTATTCAGAAACAGCAGGATATGGGTGAGGGGAGGGGTGTTCATGTATTTAGATTGAAGGTTTTAGGACATATCAAAAGAGTAGTTAACAAAGCATAATGGGGTGGCACGATAGCACAGTGATTAGCACTGCTGCCTCACAGCACAGTTCAATTCCAGCCTCAGGTCACTGTCTGTGCGGAGTTTACACATTTTTGTCGTGTCTGCGTGAGTTTCCTCCACGTGCTCTGGTTTCTTCCCACAGTCCAAAGACATGTAGGTTAGGTTGATTGGCCAAGCTAAATTGCCCCTAGTTTCGGTGGGATTGGTGGGGTAAATACGTGGGGTTACAAGGATAGAGTGGGATTGTAGTCAGTGCCAGCCGGATGTTCCGAATGGCCCCTTCTGTACTGTAAGGATTCTATGATTCTACGTTCTTGGGCTTCACAAAAGGAATCATTGAGAGCAAAAGTAGTGAAAATGTATAAAGTTCTAGTTGGGTTTCAGCTAGGGTACTGCATCCAGTTCTGCTCACTATAGTTTAGAAAGGACGTGAAGATCTTTGAGAGGGTGCAGAGCAGAGGGTTCCTGAGATAAGGGAATTTAGCTACATTTAAATTGGAGAAGCGGGGGTTGTTCTCCATGGAGCAAGAAGAAATTGAGGAGAGATCTGATGGAGGTATACAAGATTACGATAGCTTTAGATAGAGCGGACAAAGAAAATCTGCTCCCATCAAAGATGATGTGCAAAGATTAGCACACACAAGGTTCTGAGCAAGAATTGTAGGGGTGGGTATTACAGACAGTGATTGGGAATGACCTGAATCTCTCAGTCTATGTGAGCTGTGCCAGGGGAGGCTATCAACAATTTCAAAAAGAAATCGGATGGACAGTTGAGGGAAATAAAACTGCAGGTTAAAGGGGCTGCCTGGATTTATCTGTAGCAATGATAGGAAAACTAGTAAGAAATCTCACAATTCCAGGTTAAAGTCCAACAGGTTTATTTGGAATCACGAGCTTTCAAAGTGGCCACTCACCTCAAGAAGGAGCAGCGCTAGTGATTTCAAATAAGCCTGTTGGACTTTAACCTGGCTCGTGAGACTTCTTATTGTGGCCTCCCTAGTTCAACGCCGGCATCTCCACGTGATAGGTAATCTAAGCTAGTGAGTGGGCTGCGTAAGTGGCCCTTTTTTTTTAATCTTGGTAGGCTGCAAGATTGACTTGCTCTCCAACTATGACCCTGCAACAAGACTGAATACATTCAACACATGGCAAATATTTCACAATGAATTATAGAAAATGCTTAAATCATGCATATATTAATAGAAGTGTCATCAACTCCAAATGGTAAAAACAAAAGAAATATTGCCGCTCTCACAGTCAACGTTGTGAGCATGCACCCCACTTCACTCGCTCTTGCTTTTCATGCGCATCACTTGAGTCACACCAGGAGGAAAAGCCAGATGGAAACCGGTGGAAAGTGGCAATTCTGCTTGTGGGAAACATTCAACAAAATGCTATATTCAGATTCCAGGTTGCCCACCACTGCTCTATGGAGGCACGCATGGAGTCAACAGGCTGAATGGCCTCCTTCTCTGCCATAATGACTCTATTGGCTAGATTTTACAGCTTCACTCAGGCAAGACTGGAAATTCCCACCCGAGATTTCCACTGTTGGAGCCTCACCCACTCCGATCCTGGGCGGGCAAGGCGGTAGAGTTCCAGCCTATGAATCTTCATTCAGACATACTGTTCCGCGTCGGGTCTGAGAAAGCACATTCATGCTTGCACAAATAAATGAAAACAAAAAAAATACTTACTTGGTTACTGGATTCGCAGTTTCTTTCAAAGTCAGTGAGAACAGAATGACCCTCTGCGGCAAATTTCTTTATATAGTCTGCGACTGAACAGAGGACACAGCAAGAAGTTACTTCAACAACAAAACACGCTGGCTGTGAATGGAGATCAGCAATTCCCTGCCAACAGTGGCCTTTTCAGCTTTGGTTGTTAAAAAGTATAAATTGCTTCCCCTGTTGCTAAATTGGTCATGTGCAGATGAGCCATTGTGTAAGATGCAGGGAGAATCCTAGTTCAACCTCCGATTCACTGAACTGCCTGTTCTGAGTCACGTCAGCATGGATGTTCTAACAATGGGCCTGGTACACTTTTTTCCTTGGGTCTCCTGTTCTTGTCGCTGTCCAGTGATTACCCTCTTCAAATGTTTGCATGTGGAGGCAGGACTGTGTTTAACCTGAAAAATAGAATTCTAAAATCTTGCCGTGCAGAAGGAGGCCATTCGGCCCAGCGAGTTTGCAATGACCACAATCCCACCCAGGCCCTTTCTCCATAACCCCATGTATTTACACTAGCTAGTAATATCAAGGGGTAATTTAGCATGGCCAAAGAATCTAACCAGCACATCTTTGGACTGTGGGAGGAAACTGGAGGAAGCCCTCATAGACAGAGGGAGGACATGCAAACTCCAAACAATGACCCAAGCCAGGAATCAAACCCAGGTCCCTGGCACTATGAGGCAGCAGTGCTAATCACTGTGCTGCTATGCCTCCCACCTCCTTGCTCCTCACCACCCAATATTTAGCCTCCCTCAGTGATAGCTTTCCCTGACTTCCAACATCTGGTTTGCCTCAACAGACAGTCCAGCTTCCCTATTGGCACCTCATGCTGAACAGTTCATGGCTCCATTGCCTTTTTCTTGCCTAGGGCAGCACAGTGGCACAGTAGTTAGTGCTACTGCCTCACAGGGCCAGGGACAAAGGTTCAAATCCTGGCTTGGGTCACTGTCTGCGCAAGTCTGCATGTTCTCCCCATATTGGCATAGGTTTCCTCCAGGTGTTGTGGTTTCCTCCCATAGTCTGAAAGACCTGCTGGTTACGTGCACTGGCCCTGCTAAATTCTCCCTCAGTGTACCCATACAGGTGACTAGGGGATTTTCACAGTAACTTTAGTGCAGTGTTAATGCAAGCCTACTTGTAACAATAATAAATGAACTTTAAACTTTAGAAAGATTTTCCATGTTTCATTCAGACTTAGTCTTTATCTTACATTTCAAAAACACATCATCTGATAGGCCAAAAAAACATTTACCTAATGCACCTTCTGCCATCTTGTTATGTGAGATAATGAGAATAGAGTTAATGAGGATACATCAAACCTGTACAGAGTCAAAAGAGAAACATGCTAAACTTCAGTAACTCATGTTTCAAATTATTACCCCAAAATGTTGTTCAACTACTCCACAAGAAGGTTTTAGATGTAAACTTACTCTACAATAAGGTGCAATTTTTTTTTTTCTTTTATATTCACTAATGGGACATGAGCATTGCTGGCTTGCCAGATTTATTGCCCATTCCTAATTGCCCTTGAGAAGGCGGTGGTACTTTCTTGGGCATGTGGTACACGGACACAGATACTGTTAGGAAAGGAGTTCCAAGATATTGATTCAGCGACGATGAAGGAACAATATATTTCCAAGTCAAGAAGGTGTACGATTGGGAGGGGAACTTCAGTTGGTGCATCTGCTGCCATTGTCCTTCTAGGTGGTAGTTTAAAATTTATCTATTAGTGAAACAAGTAGGCTTACATTAACAGTGAAATGAAATTACCGTGAAAATCCCTTAGTCGCCACACTCCGTCAGATACACTGAGAGAGAAGGAGAATTTAGCATGGACAATGCACCTAATCTACATGTGTTTTGGACTGTGGGAGGAAGCCGGAGCACCTGAAGGAAACCCACGCAAGAGACAGGGAGAATGTGCAGACTCTGCACAGTGACCCAAGCTGGGATTCGAACCCAGGTCCCTGGCGTTGAGAGGTGCAGTGCTAACCACTACCATGCCGTCCATTGAGGTTGTGAGTTTGGAAGGTGCTGTCATAGGAGGCTTGGTGAGTGCAGACAGTACACACTGCTGTTACGGTGTGTCGGTGGTGAAGGGAGCGAATGTTGAAGGTGATGCTTTATCTTGGAATATGTTGAGGTTGTTGAATGCAATTGAAGCTCAACCGAATAGAAATGAATTGGTACAAACAACACAAAAGGACCTCTGAAAACTGCTTTTTTTTTTTCGAAAAGTATGTTACAGGTTGCAGCCTGATTAAGAGAGAATCTTACAGTGTGCCAGCAGTATTGTAAGGGCCGCGTTCTTCTGGAGATCTGTCCAGTGAGGGGCTATGCTGTCAATGGGAATTTGGTTTATTAAGGGTTTTGTACAGCAGATGACCTCCTTCAGTTCAGAATCATCCTGGGGAGAAGACACAAGAAAGAATTGTTAGGAATAACTTTTTGCTTCCCTCAAAGATGCTGGGCGCGATCTTAGCAACAGGTCATGCTACACTACAGCTAAGTCGGAGAATTTGGATGGAAAAATCCCGTCAGTGTGAACGGTGGTAAGATTCCGGCCTCTTTCTTTTATTCTTTCATGCTACTGGCAAGGCCTGAATTTGCTGTTGTGATAAGTCCTTGGAGGCAGAAGTCCATTCATCAAAACCCCTTTATTGACAAGTCTGACAATTGTACACAGAGTGCTTTTAGTTAACAGTCTACACTAGGAGTTCCAGAGGAACTGACACTCCTTGTTAAGTACAGAGCAAGAGGTTCCCTTTTTGTGTTCAACCAAATAAGCAGAATCAACTTAATTTAGGGACAACTCAAAAAGGGGCAGCTCTCTAAAAGGAGGAGAACCACCCAAAACAAAAGGCAAAACAGAAAGGTAACTTAAAAGTACAAATTACAACGTGATTAAAGGGATCAATATTATACCCCAGTCCCTGTGGTGCCCAGCGGGCACAGAAGAGCCCTTAATCAGGGAGTTCATGTTCTAACCTCAACTGCCTGATTAAAGTCAATACAGCTGCCCATCCCTAACTTCCCTCTGAACTGAGGGCAATGAAGAGTCAATGACATTACTGTGGGTCTGGAATTACACTGAGGCCAGACTGAAAGGAGGGCAGATTTCCTTCCCTGAAGGACATCAGTGAACCAAACGGGTTTTCATAATAAACTATGACAGTTTTGTGATCACAATTACCGAGAGTAGCCTTCAATTCCAGATTTCGCTTTGCTCGAGTCACCATGGCAACAACAATACAGGAATGGTACAAAAAGAAAACAGCCTTGGTGATTACTCTCTGGAAGAGTGTGTGCACGCGTGCAGGAAGGTAGTGGATGAACCTGGCTAGTTTGCAATGGTTTTACAGTCAAAATAGTCTGCCACCTATAGAATTTAAGCTTATATAACACAAAATGAGCAACATTCCTTTGTTGATATAACGTGCATTGTAGGAAAGTGCAGTTGACCTGAGTTAGAAAGACGAGCACTTCACTGAAGACAGGTTGTCAAGACAACAGTGGTAAAACATCCCTGTCGTCAGGTAACAAAATGTGTATTGAGATGAGGAGGATGAACAGGGCTTCATCTGTTATTAAGCACAATATAAAATTAAGACAGTGTGAGTAATAGGATAGATTAGATTTTGCCACGTGATGTTTATGCTATAATTGTAATGCTACAATAAATAGCATAAATAACAGTAGATCAGATAGTTTGGGGATAATAAGAAAATTACTGAAGGAAAGGATGCGAGTGTTGCTAGGCATTGGGGGAATTGGTCCTTGTAAAACACTGGTTAGAAAAGTTACAGCTGCCTGCACCCAACTTCCTGCCTCAGCCTATTATAAAGTCAGGTGGCATGGACTGCATCCCGTCTCAAGGAACACAAGGGTACCAACCAGCAGGCCGACTGATATGGGCAGCATGGGGTTGACATCAACTCAAGACTGGCGGGGGGAGAACAGAACCTGCAAACCTTGGGTTCTGTAATCGAGCAGTGGCCAAGCCTCAGCTGGAATATTTTGCCTAGTTAGGGGAAAGGGTGCATGGCACTTTAACCGGGATTGCCAACCTTCCAGGATTGGTCTGGACTCTCCAAGAATTGAAGACTAATCTTCTGCGTGTGACACTAGATAAAACCATAGGCACATTAGTATATATTTTTTGTCATTTTCTTTGAACGGCTTTCTTTATCAGACATAAAACAATGAACATGGGCTGTGGGTGGGGGCAAGATTTCTTGGCTGATAATCAAGCATCACCCAATTGGATATTAAATCTTTTTGCTTTTCAGTTGGCGTAGGAAGGCAGGTAAGGATGTGTTGTCTGACTAATGGCCAGAGCGTGGAGTTGAAAGTTAGTCTCAGTAATGGTGACCATGAGACGATTATTGGTTGCCTTAAAAATTCTTCTAGTTCATTAATGCCCTCCACAAAAGGAAATCTAAAGAAATTTATCTGATTTGATCTAGTCTAGGCATACAGCAATGCACTTTACAGTTAACTGTCCTCTGAATTGGCCAATGATGTCATTCCATTGAAAGACAATGAGGGATGGATAATAAATGTTGCCCTTGCCAGAGACGCCCACATCCCATGAAAGAATAAAAGAAATTGTTATATATTTAAGTGGCTGCATGGTTACTTTAAGAGCAGATCACATGATTTGATGGTGATGTTATTAGGGTGCTGCAAGGCTGCAGTTTGATTTTGTTTATCCTCTGTACAAGCCTCTCTCAATAAATCTGTTGCTGTTAGTTAGACATCTACATGTGCAAACCAATGCCTTCTTCTTTTTGTCTAAAACACATAACCCCGAACATAGTTATGACATTACAGAAATAAAAGTGTCTAATCGAAAGTGTCCCTCAAGTTTACACTGAGTTTCACTGAAACAGTGCAGCAGTAGGTTTATAAAATGTTGAGAGGAATAGATAGGGTGGACTCTCAGAGACTATTTCCCCGAGCTGAAATGGTCACTACGAGAGGACACAGATTTAAGGTGCAGGGAAGCAAATACAGAGATGTTAGGGGTAGGTTTTTCACTCAGAGGGTGGTGAGTGAATGGAATCGGCTGCCGTTGGAGGTTGTTGAGGCAAACTCACTGGGGTCTTTTAAAAGACTTCTGGATGAGTATATGGAAACGAATAGGATAGGGGGTTATAGATAGGTCTGTGGATTGGTAGATGTGATCGGCGCAACTCGTGGACCGAAGGGCCTGTTTGTGGTGTGTTGTTCTATGTTGTTCAGACTATGGCGGACACCACTGCCTCACAGCAAGATGGAGAATTAAAATGATAAGCCACTGAAAGCATGGGAGGGGGATCATGCTTGCAGACTAAACAGAGATGATTGCAAAACAGTCACCCAACCTGTGTTTGGTATTTCCACTTTGTTTCCTCCCAGATGAAGCAGTGATTTACTTGTATCTCTTTCAATTTGATTTACAGTGTAGTTTCCTTTACATGTTCTAACCTACTGTGTGCTTCCAGCATTTTCTGTCTTCATTTTTGACAAAGATTTAAGGTTTTGGGCGAGAGAAGCAACCAGTGGTAACGACCTAGAACTCGTTGCCCACCAGGATGGTCACAGTAAGAAGTCTCACAACATCAGGTTAAGGTCCAACTGGTTTATTTGGAGTCACGAGCTTTCAGAGCGCTGCTTCTTCATCAGGTGAGTGGCTGACCTGTCACTCACCTGAGAGGCCACTCACCTGATGAAGGAGCTGTGCTCCGGCATCTCCACATTCCAGGATGGTGGAAATGGAGATGCTAAATGATTTTGGAAGGAAATTGGATGGGCCTTTGAGGAAAATAAACTTACAGGGCTACAGGAATGGTGGGGGTGGGGGGGGGTGATTGAGACTAACTGAATTGCTCTATAGAAAGCCAGAATGAACTCGGTAGGCCAAATGGGCTCCTTCTGTGCTGCAGTGAATTATGACTCCACGACAAGGTGTCCTTCAGAGAATCTTACGCCTGTTGAGATTCACAATGAATTATGACAGATTCTGCAATAGAATGTCATAGAATCCCTACAGTGCAGAATGGGGGCCATTCAGCCCATTGAGTCTGCACCGACAACAATTCCACCCAGACTCTGTAACCCCACATATTTATCTTTCCTATCCCTATGGCACTAGCGTCAATTTAGCATGACCAATCCACCTAACCTACAATCTTTGGCCTGTGGGACGAAACTGGAGCAGCCAGAGGAAATCCACGCAGACATGGGTAGAATGTGCAAACTCCATATGGACAGTGACCCAAGATCGGAATTGAACTGTATCCTTGGTGCTGTGAGGCAGCAGCATTAATCACTGTGTCACCATACTGCCCCGAAAGCTCCAATAAAAAAACGTCAATGCAGCATAGACCTTCCGAAGGGGAGGACAAAGAGAAAACAAAATTACTATCAAAGGAACCTCAATAGTCGCATCCAAAGGCTGGATTCATTCTCTTGGTATTTATCACAGTAATGACCACATTTGAAAACATTCACTTTCCTTATTTATCTTGGATGCCATAAATGGAGAAAGCCAATTTTTCCATATGCTAATAACACAGAATAATTTCTGGGCAAAACCACTATGCTCCAGCAGCTTTTTACTGAAGCATGGCATTCGCCCAGAATCCGGCACATCCCACACAGTTTGTATTGCTCCAGCTAGCTGAATGGGAAACTTTCATAGAATCAAAGAATCCCTACAGCACAGAGGAGGCCTTTCGGCCCACCAAGTCTGCGCCAACTCTTTATAGTTTCCTACAGGACTGAAGGAGGCCATTCAGCCCATCGAGTCTGTACCAATCACACAATCCCACCCAGACCCCATTCCCATAACCACACATATTTACCCCTAACCCCCTGACACTAGACTCAATTTAGCATGGCCAATCCACCTAACCCACACATCTTTAGACGGTGGGAGGAAACCAGAGCACCCGGAAGAACCCCATGCAAACATGGTGAGAATGTACAAACTCCACACAGACAGTGGCCCAAGGCTGGAATTGAACCTGGGTCCCTGGCATTGTGAGGCAGCAGTGCTAACCACGGTGCCACCATGCAGCACCTTTCCTGATCACTCACCTTCACTTGATCAAAGTTCTTCAGGAGGGCAGCGACAAATGCCCCATGATTCTGAAATTGAATTGAGAAAGAAAATGAGACAAAGAAGTCCCTGATTGCAGACACACTGCGAACAGCTCACAAACTGCTTTGATTATGGAATATCCCACGTGTCCTTTCAGCTTTTCAAGTTTATTTCAAGTAACATCCCTTCTTTCAGGCCACAGGAGCAGAATTAGGCCATTCAGTCTATTGAGTCTGCTCGACTATTCAATCATGGCTGATATTTTTCTCATCCCCATTCTCCTGCCTTTTCCCCATAACCCTGATCCCCTTATTAATTGAAAACCTATCTATCTCTATCATAAACACACTCAAAGTCTCCATAGCCTTTTGCGGCAAACAGTTCCTCAGATTCACCACTCCCTGGCTGAAGAAATTCCTCCTCATCTCTGTTTTAAAGGATCGTCTCTAACCTGAGTTGGTGCCCTCCGGTTCTAGCTTTTCCTAGAAACATCCTCTCCACAACCACTCCTTCCATCAAACTAAATTCTCCCTCTCAGAGTCCCTTAAATAGGGGAATAATGTGGCATTACTCCAAGATAGCCATCATTTTGTAGTCCATAAACTCAACAATAACTTATCACTGTCAAGTGTAATCTGGTCTTTGTGTTAACTTCTACAGTTGAAACACTTCCCTCTAATAAAAGGTCACAAGTTTGAATGTTCACTCGAGATTGATCAGCACCATTTGCAACTCCTCAGAGACTAGAGCATTCCATCTCCATACTAAGCAAGGCACAGACAACAAACAGGCTTGATAATAGCATCTCTGCTATATAATTCCAGGCAATGACCATGTCCAACAAGAGAGGACCTAACCATCTCTCCTTGACATTCAATGCTATCATCATCACTAAAGATCCCACTATCAGCAGCCTGGGGAATTCCATTGACTAGAAACTGAGCTAGACCAGCTTTGTAAATACTGTGGTTACAAGAGCAGGTTGGGAAATCTGTGGCAAGTAACTCATCTCCTGACTCCTCAAATCTTATCCAGCTTTTACATGGCACAAATCAGGAGTATGATGGAATATCCTCCACTTGCCTGGTTGAGTATAGCTTCAACAATACTTGAGAAACTCAACACCACCCAGTATAAAGCAGCCCATTTGATTGGCACCCTGTCTACCACCTTCAACATTTACTCCCTCTACCACCAATACACAGTGGCAGCAATGTATACCAACTACAAGATGCAGTGCAGCAATTCTGCAAGGTTTCTTCAAGTCCACTTTCCAAACCCACGCGCAACTTGTAGCACCGAGAAGGACAAAGGCAGCAGACACACGGGAACACCGCTTCAGCTGCAAGTTCCCCTCCAAGCCACAGATCATCTTGACTGAAAAATATATCACCGTGACTTCACTGTTGGTGAGTCAAAACTCTGGAATTCCTTTCCTGACAGTGCTGTGGGCGTACTTTCACCACATGGACCTCAATGGTCCAAGAAGACAGCTCACCACCACCTTCTCAAGGGCAATTAGGGATGGGTAATAAATACAAAGATGTTCACATCTCATGAAGGAATTTTTAAAAAGCTCACCAGCGTTTGTTCTCTGAGGTAATGGACTCTTCCAGTGACTATGGAGATATATCCTACAAGTAAGAGCTTTCAGAGAGAGAGAGACTATAGACATTAAGAAATAGGAGCAGAATTGGGCCTTTTGGCCCATCAAGTCTGCTCCGCCATTCAATCATGGCTGATACAATTCTCATCCCCATTCTCCTTGGTCTGCTATTGTTCAAGAATTCTGTCTTAATGACATTCAATGACCTGGCCTCCACAGCATTTGCTCTACAGAATCACCACCCTCTGGCTGAAATAATGGCTCTTCAACATGATTTTAAAGAAGCATTTCTTCATTATGAAATTGTGCCCTCTAGTTCTAGTCTCTCTCACTAATGGGAATATCCTCTCCATGTCCACACTACCTAGGCCTCTCAATATTGTGCAAGTTTCAATTAGATCCCCCCCTCATCCTTCTAAATGCCATCGAGTATAGGTCCAGACTCCTCAAATGACAAACCTTTCATTCTTGGGATCTTTCTGGTGGACCTGGTCTGGACCCCCTCCAAGGTCAGTGCATTCTTCCTTTGGTATAGGAGTCAAATCTGCTCACAATATTCCAAATGGGGGTTGATCAGTGCCTTATACAGCCTCAGTAGCACATCTCTGCTCTTGTATTCTAGACCTCTAGAAATGAAATTGGTTAATATTCAACAATGCCGACATAAGGAGCCTCCTCTCTTATGCTGAGACTTTATGGTTCATCGGGAACCACTTCCTGCCAGAAAACTGATCATAATTCAGGCCCAGTCTGTCATTCCAGGGAGCTGTTACCTGCAAGTAGTCTCCAGTGTAACTGACATCACTGTGAGATTTCCAAAATAGGAAGTTCCAACTCACACATTTCTTTTTCATCTCTCCATAAAGCGTCCACATGATTTCCATGGTCTGAATCACAGTTAAATCCACAGTTTCGTCTTTGCAGTTCCTGCAGGAAGGGAAAAAAAAAGCAGCTAAATCCAATACATAATCCAACATCTGCCATTATCAAATGAAATGCTCCCTGGATCACTAGCTCAGCTGGCTAGAAAGCAATGCCAATGCCATAGGTTCAGTTCCTGCACCATGCTTCATAAAATTGTAGTAAGAAGTCTCACAGCACCAGGTTAAAGTCCAACGTGTTTATTTGAAATCAAGAGCTTTCAGAACATTGCTCCTTCATCAAGTGAGTGGAGAAGTAGGTTTCACAAACATGGTAATATATAGGCACAGAAACAATTGCTCTTTGCCTATATATGGCTTGTGTCTGAAACCTATCTCTCCACTCACCTGATGAAGGAACAGTGTTCCAAAAGCTCTTGATTCCAAATAAACATGTTGGACTTTAACCTGGTGCTGTGAGACTTCTTACTGTGCTCACCCCAGTTTAACGCTGGCATCTCCATATCATAAAGGCATAGAATTCCCATAGTGCAAAAGAAGGCCATTCAGCCCATCAAACCTGTCCCAACAACAATCCCAACCAGGCCTTATTCCAGTAACCTCATGTATTTACCCCTGACACCAATCCCCCGACACTAAGGGACAATTCAGCATGGTTGATCAACCTAACCCACACATCTCTGGAATGAGAGAGGAAACGGGTGCACCCGGAGGAAACCCATGCAGACACAGGGAGAACATGCAGACACTGCACAGTCATCGAACCTGGCTCCCTGGCACTGTGAAGCAGCAGTATGCCACTGTGTTTGCAGAGTGGTGGCCCTCAAGATATATGTAAAACAAATTCTAATGGAGAGAAATGTCTAAGGCCTTGCACGGACAATAGTCAATGACTTTTGGTTGGATATATTAAGCATAAGATAATTATCGTTCCTCATCTATCATTACCTGTGATTTTCTCAACAAAATCCCTGGCTGATTTTCTCTTCCCTGTACCTGCAGGCGAGGTTACTGGGAAATTTCCTCAAGTGTGCACAGTTCCGAGACATTGATATCAAGAATCATCAGAGCAATCAGTCACAGAAGGAGGCCATTTGCCCCATCAAATCCATGCCAGCTTCCTACAAAGCAATTCAGTCAGTCCCACTCCTCTGTTCAGTTCCCTTATGCCTGCAAGTTTAATTCCCTAAAGTGTTCATCCAATTTCCTTTGGAAATTGTTCATCTCCTCTGCTTCCAGCATCAGCGCAGGCAGCGACTGCCAGTCATTACCATTCCCTGCTCTCTCATCACCTGTACATCTCCTGCCCAAAACTTTAAGTCTGTGTCAAAAAAGAGAGAAACACTTAGATTAAGAAAGAAAGAATAGCATTCATATAGCACCTTTCATGACACCAGGTCATTGGCTTTACAACCAATGTAATCCTTTTGAAGTGAAGTCACGGACGAAATGCAACAACCAAAATTACGCATAGTAAGCTCCCACAGCAAACGTATGGATTGGAATTCTCCGATCATTCATGTCGGCAGGATTCTCTGATTCTGCCGGCAGTGCATCCCCACCCATGGGTTTCCCAGTAGCACGGGGTGACATCAATGGGAATTCCCATCAACAACACTGGAACCAGAGAATCCTGCTGCTAGGAAACAACACATCACCTCCCACAAGTGGGAAACACGCAGCTGGGAGGCTGGAGAATCTCGCCCCTTATGGTCACCAAATAATCTGGTTAACGGATAGCTGTTGGTCAGGACAGTGGGGAGAACTTTCCTGTTCTTCCTCAAAATAACGCCATGATATCACTTACAAACACAAGAGGAGACAGGTTTGATTTGATTTATTATTGTCACATGTATTAATTATACAATGAAAAGTATTATTTCTTGTGCGCTATACAAAGCAAAACATACACAGAGAAGGGAAGGAGAGAGCACAGAATGTAGTATTACAGCCATAGCTAGGATGCAGAGAAAAATCAGCTTAATATAAGGTAAGTCCATTCAAAGGTTCGATGACAGCAGGGAAGAAACTGTTTGAGAGTCAGTTAGTACGTGACCTTAGACTTCTGTATCTTTTCCCTGAAGAAAAAAGGGTGAAGAAGAGAATGTCTGGGATGTGCGAGGTCCTTGATTATGCTGGCTGCTTTTCCAAGGGAGCAAGAAGTGTAGACTGTATCAATGGATTGAAGCTGGTTTGCTTGATAGATTGGGCTTATTCACAATCCTTGCTAATTTTTTTGCACTTTTGCACAGAGCAGAGACCATACCAAGCTGTGATACAACCAGAAAGAATCTCTTCTAAGTGTATCTGTAGAAGTTGGTGAGAATCATAGCAGACATGCCAAAGTTCCTTTGTCTCCTGGGAAAATAGAGGCGTCGCTGGGCTTTCTTAACTTTAGTGTCAGCATGGAGGGATCAGGACAGGTTTTGGTGATCTGGACACTGGGAAACTTGAAGCTCTCGACCATTTCTACTTTGACCCCATTGATGTAGATTGAACGAGTATACCACGACAAGAACTGACATCATTAGCAAGTGTGTAGAAGACTGTGTGCTAAAGAAACAAGTCAGCGTGTTTCACAACCGGAAACCATGGATGAACAGGGATAGCCATTGCCTGATGAGTTCAGGTCTGAGGCGTCCAAGTCACGTGATCTTGACTTATACAAGAAAGACGGGGCTTGTTTATTGTTTGACATGAAAGATGGCATCTCAGATAGTCTCGCACTCGCTCAGTGCTGCAGTGGGAATATCAGCCTGGACAGCGAACCCAAATCTCTGGAGTGGAGCTGGAATCCATGACCTTTTGACTCGCAGACATCAGAAACAAGGACAGGAGACAGGGGAAGAATCTAATCTTGGAATGAAACACTAATGGAAGATTGTTCATAGGTATCTCTCAGCAGACCTACTGCTTGTTATATTGACAAAATATTCCAGAGGGAGAAATGTTACAAAGAGAAAACAAGCAACTAATAAAAGTACACATCCCCCCCACAATGTGTTAATCCACACTGCATGGTGGCCAACAGAATGTCCACTCAATTCCTAGTTTGACATGCTCCAAAACCCAGACAGCTGTGAAGAAAAGGACATTTTTGTCTCAAGACAGAAGGAAAAGCAAAACATACACAGAGTGCAAGCAGGTTTTAACCAAGGCCCAAGCTGCCTAAAAATTCTAAACTCTAATACTAACTGAGGATAGGCCAACCAGGTGCATTTGAATGGTGATGCCCATAAGACACCAAAACCCAAGAATGAATGAAGCAGGTTGGGGGAGGTGTGGCTAACTGGCATGGAAGGAAAAACTATTAGGAGGAATTTGGATGTCCATTTGTATTGTTAACAATCTCTAAACGAGATCGCCATTTGGTACGACTCAGTGCAAATTCCAAATTCCTTGCTGCAATAAAAGTGTACTTTTTATGAGTTTGCAACACAGCACAGCTAAGGTGTTTGATGGTAAGTAATAATTCCTGGAATATTTTCCTTGTAGTCAGGAGCGCAATGTTCAAACCGAGTTATAGGCCGGAACTCTATCACCTCATCTGCCCAGAATCAGAGCGGACGAGGGTCCGACAATGGGAAATCATCTTTGACCTCGGGTGGGAAATTCCGGTCTTGCCCGAGCGAGGCCATAAAATCACGCCCATTTTTTTTTTGAAGGGAGGTTAAATGAAGGTTCAGCCAAATGAGCCAGTTTAGGCAAACTTGGCAATGATGCGGGGCCTTCTTGGGGTCTAGGAAAGTTTTGAGATATTAGAAATCTTTCATTTTGTTTAGAACAAGTTTGACAACAAATGACAGGAGGAGCAACAAATGCACATTTGAAGACAGGCACTGATTGTTCCTGAGATAATAACAATGTAGGAAATAAGAGGAATGGGCCATTTGGCCCCTCCAGCCTACTCCACCAGTCAATAAGATCACGACTGATCAAATGTGATCTCAATTCCTGTCCCCATGAGACTTGACTCACTTGTCAATCAGAAGTCGGTCCAATCCAGCCGTGAATAGATTCAATGACCCAGTCTCCAGCATTCATTAAGGGTGAGAATTCTAAACACTAACAACTCTCTGGAAGAGACGAATTCCTCCTCATCTCTGTCTAAAATGGGAGGATCTTCATTTTGAAACTGTGCCCAGTAACTCGAGATTCTCCCACAAAGGGAAACACCCTCTCAGCATCTATCCTCAAATTCCCTCGCAATGGTATATATTTAAGAAAATGACTTGAAAGGCTGGGGTCAAGAGTTTCAAGCCAACTCTTGGGACCAAAACATTCATCTTCTTCTTCCTGGAGGAGATGAACAGGATTATCCCGGAGTCTCCAAGAATTGAAGAATAATCTCACAGGCATTGCTATGAGCAAACAGAAAGAAAAAAATCATCAGAGTGTAAAAAATTGCGTAGGTTTTGTTCACTTTGTTTATTAGTTATAAAGATATTCAAAGTCTCTAATAAAGACTATTTGACTGGGTGGGATGGTTGGAGGTGGGTGAAGGGGAGAGGGGAGGTCATGTGCTGAAACATCTAGGAATGTCTCACCAGAGTAAGCAACCGTGTACATCTCAACAAGACAAAGCGTTGAAAGGTATGAATTTTATTTTTATTGCACGAAGTCATTAAGCTGGATGTTTAATTTTAACATAAAGCAATGGGTGTGAAAACTGCCGCTGGAACTCCTACACATTCTCCACAATGTTCAGGGCATGGATCCAGCTCACTGTGTCAACAGATTTCAGGTTAGACTGCCAGGGATATAGCTCCTGTCCCAGAGGCTGCACTGAAAAAGACAGCCAGGGAAAGGTGAGACTTTGAGAGGGGGATTGGGACTTCAGTCAGGTTTAAGAACAAAGAATATTACAGCACAGGAACAAGCCCTTTGGCCCTCCAAGCCTGCACCAACCATGCTGCCTGACTTATCTGTGACGGAAAATGATTAAGCTCAGTCGCCATGACAGGTTAGAAGGCAAATGGTTTAAAAGACTCCTTCTTTGGAGTCCCACAGGGTGGAGAATGTGACTTGCTTGGTTAGCCAAGAGCCTCTGACTGAGTAGGTCTTTATTCCTAGATCTTTGAGTCCAGCGATATTCAGTCTCCTTTGGCAGAGTTCGATCTGCCTCTGCCAGTTTGGGAACACGGTGTTGGAGATAGTAGAGTGGATTAGTCAGTAGTCAATCCAGCAATCTTTGGCTCCCGTCATGGTGTGGGTGATGCAGACATCTTTGCTGTCCCTTACGCAGACAATGATATAGTCTGGGGCAGCATGGTGGCACAGTGGTTAGTGCTGCTGCCTCACAACGCCAGGGACCCAGGTGCGATTCTGGCCTCAGGCAACTGTCTGTGTGGAGTTTGTACATTCTCCCCGTATCTGTATGGGGTTTCTCCCGGTGCACTTCTCCCACAGTGCAGGTTAGGTTGATTGCCCATGCTAAATCGACCCTACTATCAGGGGATTAGCAGGGTAAATGTGCGGGGTTACAGGAATAGAGCTTGGATGGGATTCTGGTCAGACTTGATGAGCTGAATGGCCTCCTTCCATACAGTAGGAATTCTATGATATTGATTGATTTATTATTGTCACAGTGAAAAGTATTGTTTCTTCAGCGCTATACAGACAAAACATATCATTCATAGAGAAGGAAAGGAGAGAGTGCAGAATGTAGTGTTATAATCCCTGGAAGATCCCTCTGTAGGACCGTGTGCAAACTCCACACAGACAGTGACCCAAACTGGGAATCGAACCCAGGTCCCGTGTTTGACAAATGTACATATTGAACAGAAATGCTAAGAAAACCAAAAACAAAATCACATAGCATTATCTCTTTAAAAGGCATGTCTCCTTGTGCTCGGGATTTTAAACTGCAGGGAACAAACTGCAATTTTGCAACATTTATGTCCAAAGCAGCAGCCAGGGTCCCAGCAGAGATTGTTGGATTTGCAGATTGCAATGAGGAGCATCAGACGATACAGCAGGATATAGATCAATTGGCAGCTTGTGCAGAGAAATGGCAGATGGAGTTTAATCTGGACAAATGTGAGGAAATGCATTTTGGAAGGTCAAATTCAGATAGGAAATATGCAGTAAATAGCAGAACCCTTTAGAATATTGATAGACAGAGGGATCTGGGTGTTCAGATACAGAGATCACTGAAAGTGGCAATGCAGATGAAAAAGCTGGTCAAGAAGGCATATGGCATGCTTGCCTTCATCAGCCAGGGCACTGAATTTTAAAAATTGGCAAGTCATGTTGCAGCTTTATAGAACATTTGGAATATAGTGTTCAATTCTAGTCTCCACACTATTAGAAGGATACAGAGGCTTTGGAGAGATACAGAAAAGATTTACCAGAATGTCACCTGGTATGGAGGGCATTAGCCTTGACAGAGGTTGGAGAAATTTACTTTGTTCTCATTGGAACAATGGAGGTTGAGAGACAACCTGATAGCAGTCTACAAGATTATGAGGACATGAAAAGAGTGGATAGTCAGAAGCTTTACTCCAGGGTGGAAGAGTCAATTACTGGAGGCATAGGTTTGACGTGGGAGAGGCAAGATTTGAAGGAGTTTTTTTTTTTACACAGAGGGTGGTGGATGCCCAGAACTCGCTGCGTGGGGAGGTAGAAGAAGCAGATACAATAATGAGTTTCAAGTGGTATCTGGACAAATACCGAATAGGATGGGGATTGAGGGATATGGTCGCCGGAAGGTAGGGGGCTTTAGTTCAGTCAATGCAGGCTTGGAGGGCTGAAGTCCTGTTCCTGTGCTGGAATTTTCTTTGTTCTTTGTTCAGAGCAAAACAGGCTTTGAATTGGACCAATGATTTTGAAGCAATTCAAAGACAAAAAAGCAATTGAATTCAAATTTCAGTGTTGTTAACAGCCTCAAGCCGCTCAAATTGCAGGAATACCGTGAGGTAATTCTGGGTATTTAAACCTGAACAAGGAGAAATAATTGTTGAAGTAAGCTTGCCACCTCTTGGGGACAAGAAGGTAGGCAAGGTTCCCATATAAGATCCTGCAGTTTTAATACATAGCTTCATCAAATCACCATCTAAATAGTATGGAAAACCAACTCAGAAAGAATTCCAAACTGAAGCATCAGAAGGGAGTTCATACTTCCAACAGATGCCTGATGTTATATTATTTGACCATATTGACTACATTCTGTAATGATTTATTTCATTATTCCAGAATGAGTCTTGTAATATTCAAACAGTGTTCTATTGGGGAGTTTATTTAGTACCTTAATTGTTTTAACAAGGTTATCTGCAGTTCTAAAAAATAAAGACCTGTTAATTGTTCATGGAGAGAGGGACACATCTGCTTTAATCTATCAAAACCAATTGCTTCCTATTATCTCATGCACTCTTATTTAAGATTCTGAAGCAAGGTATATCCCTTTGGGGTGGGGTGGAGGGGGGTGGAGGGGGGTGGAGGGGGTGGGAGGGGGTGGAGGGGGGTGGAGGGGGGTGGAGGGGGTGGAGGGGGGTGAGTTCCAAAATTGCACAGAGGTAAACATCACCTCTGCATTGTAACATCTGGCCTTACTAACCCTATTTCCTGCTGAAGTAATACTCAGGCCATGGGATCGCCCAGAAATTTACCCGGTGTTGTCAAACTCCGAAGACGGGATTTTGGAATTGGTTTGAGCAAGAACAGAAATTCCTGCCTGAGGTCAATGGACTTTTCCACTGTCCACCTCTGCCCTGCTCCGATTCCACAGCAGGTGGGGCGCTGGAAACGCAGCAAGACTTTCACCCCATGTCCAAAACTCAAGACCAGAGGGTGTGCTACCAGTGCTACAATCCTCCGCTCCCTTAACCCAGTGCTGCTACATACAACATTTCCAATTCCAACTGGTCCAGCTGCAAACCACTTTACTCTGTACACTGAGCATTAGAACTGGTAAAGGACATAAAAAGGTTGTGTACTGGAACGATAACTCATTTACAGTTTTCCAGATTAATACAATATGCAGAATGTAACCCCCAAAACACCATCAAAAAAATCCCACAGTAGCATTAAGAAAACATGAATTTTGACTAATTGAATTGCAGTAATTTAGTTGCCCTGCTGTTGTCACCTTTGCAGCATAAACACCATTACAATAGTGCTGCAAAACATTGTCTCTTCCAATTCAATGTGGCCAATGCTACAGAAGATACACTAACATGAAAAACATGAAAGTTGTACAGCACAGACAGAGGCTATTCAGCCCATCCCAACTGTAGAAACCCAATAAAACCCTGCCCACTTATAACACAAATCCTACAGAACATAAAGAGTTCCACTCTATCCAGACCTTGCAGTATCCTGTTAAGTTTCAATAAGATCTCGCCTATTTGGCCCATCAAGCCTGCATCGACAACATTCCCAGCCACTTGATGTGGCCAGTCAACATAACCTGTACATCTTTGGAGTGTGGGAAGAAACCGGAGACACAGAGGAAATCCATGCAGACATGGGGAGAACATGTAAATTCCACAGACAGTTACCCAAGGCCGGAATTCAACAAGGGTCCCTGGCGCTGTGAGACTATAAGACTATACGACACAGGAGCAGAATTAGGCCACTCAAGACCATCAAGTCTACTCCGCCATTCAATCACAGCTGATACTTTTCTCATCCCCATTCTCCTGCCTTTTCTCCCTTAACCCCTGACCCCCTTATTAATCAAGAACCTAGCTATCTCTGTCTTAAAGACACTCAATGACTCAGCCTCCACAGCCTTCTGTGGCAAAAAGTTCCACAGATTCACCACTCCCTGGCTGAAGAAATTCTTCCTTATCTCTGTTTTAAAGAATCATCCCTTTAGCTTGAAGTTGTGCCCTCTAGTTCTAGTTTTCTCTACCGGTGGAAACATCCTCTTCACGTTCCACTCTATCCAGACCTTGCAATATCCTGTAAGTTTCAATGAGATCCCCCCTCATCCTTCTAAACTCCAATGAGTACAGACCCACAGTCCTCAAATATTCCTCATACAAGCTCTTCATAGAGTCATAACAGTTTACAGCATGGAAACAGGCCCTTCAGCCCAACTTGTCCATGCCGCCCTTTTTTTTTAAGCTAATAACAATTGCCCACATTTGGCTCATATCCCTGTATACCTATCTTATCCACGTAACTTCTAAATGCTTTTTAAAGACAAAACTGTACCTGCCTCTGCTACTACCTCTGGCAGCTTGTTCCAGACACTCACCACGCTCTATGTGAAAGAATTGCCCCCTGGACCCTTTTGTATCCCTCCCCTTTCACTTTAAACCTATGCCCTCTAGTTTTAGACTCCCCTATCTTTGGGAAAAGATATTGACTATCTAACTGATCTGTGCCCTTCATTATTTTATAGACCTCTATAAGATCACCCGTCAACCTTCTGCACTCCAGAGAAAAAAGTTTCAGTCTATCCAACTTCTCCTTATAACTCAAACCATCAAGTCTCTGTAGCATCCTCATAAATCTTTTTTGCGCGCTTTCTAGTTTAATAATATCTTTTTTATAATAGGAGACCAGAACTGTACACAATACTCCAAATGTGGCCTTACTAATATCTTGTACGAGCGATGTCTTCATTCCAGGGATCATTCTTGTGAACCTCCTCTGGACCCTTTCCAAGGCCAGCACATTCTTCCTTAGGTATAGGGCCCAAAATTACTCCTGATGGGTCTGACCAGAGCCTTATACATCCTCTAAATCGTTAATGTATATTATGAAAAGTTGACCCTTGAGGCACACCATTAGTCTCCAGCTGCCATCCTGAAAAAAAACACTATATCCCCACTCTCTGCCTTCTGCCAGTCAGCCAATCCTCTATCCACGCCAAGATCTTACCTTTAATACCAGGGGCATTTAACAGTCTCCTATGCGGCACCTTATCAAAAAATCCTTCTGGAAATCTAAATAAATCACATCAGCTAGTTCTCCTTTATCTAACTCCCTTGTTACCTCCTCAAAAAACTCTAACAGATTTGTCAGAAAATGATCTCCTCTTGACAAAACCATGCTGACTCAGTCCTACTTTATCATGCACTTACAAGTACTCTGCAATCTCATCTTTAATAATGGACTCTAAAATCTTGCCAGTGACCGAAGTCAGGGTAAAAGGCCTATATTTTCCCACCTGCTGCCTCCCTCCCTTCTTAAACTGTGGATTACATTAGCTAATTCCAGTCCTCTGGTACCCTCCCTGCCTCTAGTGATCCCTGAAAGATAATCACCAACGCCTCCACAATTTCCTCAGCTATCTCTTTTAGATGGGTGTAAACCATCCAGTCCAGGTGACTTATCTACCTTCAGATCTTTCAGTTTCCCCAGAACCTTCTCCTTAGTGATGGCCACTACATTTACCTGTATCCCTTGACTCTCCTGGACCTCTGACATCCCACTGATATCTTCCACTGTGAAGACTGATACAAAGTAACTATTCAGTTCCTCTGCCATTGCTTTGTTTCTTATTATTACTTCTCCAGCCTCATTTTCCAATGGTCCAATGGCTATTTTTGCCTCTCTCTTACCTTTCATATATTGAAACAAACTCTTCCTTTCTTCTTTTATATTACTACTTAACTTACACTCATATTTCATCTTCTCTTCCTTATTGCTTTTTCAGTTGTTCATTGCTTACTTTTAAAGGCTTCCCAATCCTGACTTTGCACTGATCCTTGCCACTTTGTATGCTTTTCCTTCTGTTTTTATGCTGTCCTTGACTTCCCTCATCAGCCATGGATGTCGTGTTCTTCCCTTAGCATGCTTCCTTCTCCTTGGGATGAATTTCTGTTGTGCCTCCTGAATAACTCTCAAAAACTCTTGCTATTGCTCTTCCACTGTCTTCCCTGCTAGGCTCCGCTTCCAATCTACTCTGGCCAATTCCTCTCTCATATCTTTGTAGTTACCTTTATTTAATTGTAATACCGTTACATCTGATTCCTAATGTGAGGCAGTAACGTTAACTACTGTGCCATCACCATCCCAGACCTCTTTCTGCATGTATTAAATCTAGTCATATCAGACAACTGCAATTAATCTTGTCTTTCCAGAAAGAAGTTTCTTAGAATATATTAATGATTAAAGATGACAACAGATTCCTTCACCATCCCTGCACAATCAAAAGTCACACACTGAACAGGTACCCTTTGTCACTGCATTACTAACAAGCACACTGAGGATTAAGAACGTAATTTTGAAATGATACATCATGTACAATTGATGCCAATTATACGGGGGTGGTGTGTGTGTGTGTGTGTGTGTGTGTGTGTGTGTGTGTGTGTGTGTGTGTGTGTGTGTGTGTGTGTGTGTGTGTGTGTGTGTGTGTGTGTGTGTGTGTGTGTGTGTGGTGTGTGTCACTCATACAGATTGTGTGTGCGCGTGTGAGATTAACGTCACTCATACAGATTGTGTGTGTGCATGCCTACGTATGCATGTGTGCGAGAAATACATCAAGTAAAACTTGCCAATCACACAGGGTGCATGTGTTTATGTGCGAGTATGTGTGTTAAATCACATGAAGTTGATGCCAATCATACGTGCTGTGTGTGCAAGTGTACGTGAGAGATACATCAAATAAAACTGATGCCGATCATGCAGGTGTGTTTATGTATGTATGTATTTATACCAATTATACAAGGTATACGCATTTGTGTGCGTGTGTATGTGTCTGTTTATGCCAATTATACAGAGTGTGTGTATTTGTGTGTCAGATACATTGAGTGAAAGCCAACAACTCAGTTTGCTGGACAGCTGACTGTGATGTAGAATATCACCAATAGCGTGGGTTCAATTCCTATATGGGCTAAAGATTATTCATTGAGGCCCTGCCTTCTCAACCTCGCCCTCAAATGAGATGATCCTCAGGTTAAATCACTATCAGTCAGCTCTCCCCATCAAAGGAGACAGCAACCTACGGCATCTTGGATGCTTGGATTGGCGGGTACAGAGGAGCAGTGCCAGGCAATACAACAGGACATAGACAGGTTGGTAGACTGGGCAGATAGATGGCAAATGGAATTTAATCCGGATAAATGCGAGGTGATGCATTTTGGCGGGAAAAATGTAGAAGAGAGTTATAGGATAAAAGGTAAAACTATTCGGAGTATAGAGACGCAGAGAGACTTGGGGGTGCAGGTTCACAAGTCTCTGAAGGTGTCTTCACAGGTGGAGAAGGTGATAAAGAAAGTGTATAGTATGTTAGCTTTCATAGAAAAGGGTATAGAATACAAGAGTAGGAATTTGATGTTGCAATTGTATAGAACGTTGGTTAGGCCTCACTTGGAATACTGTGTCCAGTTCTGGTTGCCGTACTATCGGAAGGATGTGGAGTCCTTGGAGAGAGTGCAGAGGAGGTTTACCAGGATGCTGTCTGGTATGGAAGGACTGTCTTATGAGGAACGATTGAATAGACTGGGGTTGTTTTCCCTTGAAAGACGTCGGCTTAGAGGGGATCCAATAGAGGTGTATAAGATTATAAGGGGTATAGATAGAGTAAATGGTGGTAAACTTTTTCCACCTTCAGAAATGGATAGGACAAGGGGTCATGGCCTTAGGGTGAGGGGGGCTATGTATAAGACGAATATTAGAGGGCAGTTTTTCACACAAAGGGTAGTGAGGGTGTGGAATGCATTGCCGAGTAAGGTGGTGGGAGCAGGCACGCTAAGGCTGTTTTACCAGGAAGGATATAGTTTGTTTCAGAATAAAAGATCTTTATTCTACACCAAACCCAAAAGGCAGAGTATGCATTATCATGAATTCTTCTTTTATACTAGATATCTGAGCTAGAACACTAGATTATTGTGTAATAGTGAACATTTTTTGCTGTGCCTGTGATGGGCATTAATTGATTTGAGACTGTCTTAAATTTATTTACCAACTGGCAGAGAAATAATGGGTGGAGACCCAGCTGAATAGATCCGCTCTCCCTTTGAGTCTAATTTCACTAACAAAGTCTCCACATTGAATCAGCAATGATATGCAACAAAAAGCTGTGGATTCCACAAAGCCAAGAATCTCCACTGCACGCCACTGTGCACTTCTGAATGGTCAGCAAATACTTGCAAGTAAATGCCAGGGTCTCTTGGACAGCCACATGAGCGGTATGCAGATAGAGGGACATAATAGGACTGTTTAACTATGACTTTTTTTTTCCACAGGTAATTCGGTCCATACTTGACCAACATTGAGCATGCATTCGGCAGGTGGTGCGAGGACAGCTCTTGGATGTTGATTCATGGGTTGCCTGGTGCTCCATGTCGTAAATGAGTGCTTTATCTGGACCATCTGAAGGGCACCATGACAGCTCAGTGACTATCGCTGTAGCTGTGCAGACACTTGGAATTGGGCCGGTGTCTGCGGGAGTTTGCGCGTTCTCCCCGTGGTTGCGTGGGTTTTCTCCGGGCGCTCCGGTTTCCTCCCACATCCCAAAAATTCGCTCTTAGGCTGATTGGGAAACAAATTGACCCTATATTGAGATTCTTCCATATTAGGAATAACCTAAAATTAGAATGAGAAAATGGAATTGTTACTATAAAGTTATGACGGCGGCGCGGGCTCGTTGGGCCGAAGGGCCTGTTTCCTGTGCTGTGTTGCTCTTTGAAATCTTTGAAAAATTAGAGTGTGATGGAATATTCTTTGAAATCTGGGATAAAGGCGATTTCACCTTCCTATCCAATAAAAAATCAAATTGATCAAATCAAAGTCATTGAAAGAAGACATTCCAGATCCAAGCTGACAAAACAGGGCTCATCCTTCCTGTCTTCGATTCGATCAGTAAGACACAAGCTCATAGGAGCAGCCATTTCATCTCTCCTTGGCTTGATCTGAGCTTCATCTCAGCCAAAAGGCCGAGATGGCGTTTTAAAAGTTTGCTTCAAACAAAGCCTGAGTGTAACCTCATTGATTTTGATCAAGTGTAGGAACAAAAACGACACTTGGTCTTAGCCAAAAGGCTGAGCAACTTTACCTTACATTTTGATATTCTTGCCAATTAATGGATGTGTTTCCAAATCACCTGTATGATGTTGAGATCTATGAGCTCTCTGTCCACCACATCATCAGCATAATCAAGAGTGAGACTCAGAGCTGAAGACTAGAGGCTCTCGTCAGTTCAAGGATCTCCCATTGTTTGCAGTCTGGTGTGATCTCAACAGTACAAATCACTGGAGTGGCAAAGAAACACTCGCAGCAACTCCTGGTTTACTGCATTAGTCGGCACATATGTGAGCTCAAGTGTCAGTTACAGAGAAATAACATGACCAATACAAAATCTTGATTCACATTAAAGTGTGCTGTGTACTTTCATAAACTTACACTTTTTTACTGAGCAGCAGTCCTTCCTGGGCCCACTTGAGGTATCTTGTTGGTTCATGTTGCTGGCTGAAGAGGATGTCGTTAAATGCATTTATAAAAGTGAGGTGACAATGTTGCAGATAGTGTTCAGATGTCATCTTGCACCAATCGGAAGCCATTTCTTCTAAAGGAAGGAGATAAAATGGGAAAGCATGAAACACTGCTTAACTCTCAAATGGTATCTTAATGTTTCCTATCTGTAACTGAGGTATCTGTGACATCAGTGTATTACTGAGGAGTTTATATCCTAAGAAACAAAATTGGCAATTTACACACCAGCTTTCTCTCTCAAACACTTCTCAGATACTGAAACAGTCTTTATTTATACGCAAAGTCTAGACAACATTCAGATTTGGACTGAATAGGTGGCAAGTAACATTTGTACTCCACAAATGCCAAGCAATGATTATCCCCAACAATCTAATGATCTTCCCTTGACATTCAACGGCATTACCACTGCTGACTCCCCCACTATTCACATCATGGGAGGTAACTAGAAATTGGACTGAACCAGCCATATAAATATTATAGCTACAAGAGCAGGTCAGAGTCTGGGAATCCTGCACAGAGTAACTCAACTCCTGGCTCCCAAAACTTGTCCATCCATCTACAAGACCCAAATTAGGAGTGTGATGGAATATTTTCTCCTTGCCTGGATGATTGAAGGTCTCTAAGAGAAGGTGGTGGCATAATGGTAATGTCTGGAGACCCAAAGGACTTCAGGTTCCAATCCCACCATGATAGATGGTGAAATTTGAATTCAATCAAAATCTGGAATTAAAAGTCAAATGATGACCATGAGACAAATGTCTTAAAAACCCACCTGGTTAATTATGTACTTTAGGGGAAGACAAGAAATCTGCTGTCTTTAAATAGGTTATCTGTTAATAGGCTTACCTTAACATTGCAATGAAGTTACTGTGAAAATCCCCCAGTCGCCACGCTCTGGTACCTGTTCGGGTAAACTGAGGGAGAATTTCAACATGGCCAATTCAGCTAACCTGCACGTTTTTGGACATTTGTAGGAGAAAACCAGAGCATCCGAAGGAAACCCATGCAGACATGGGGAGAATGTGCAGACTCTGCACAGACAGTGACCCAAGCTGGGAATCAAACCCAGGTCCCTGGCACTGTGAAACAGCAGTGCTAACCACTGTGCCACAGTGCCACCCTTGAACTGGTCTGGCCTATATGTGATTCCAGACCTACAACAATCTGTTTGATTTGTAAATGACCAAACACAACCACTTAATTTTATCAAACCGCCAGAAAGCCAAAGAGGAATGAAATGCAACTGACCATCTACGATGGCACCTCAAATGACAAGAGCAAACTCATCCCTGTTCACTCTGCAAAGTTCTCCTTACTAATAACTCAGAGCTCGTGCCAAAATTGGAACAGCTGTCTCACAGGCTGGTCAAGCAACAGCCTCACATTCATACTCAACAGATCATACCTTACAATGTCCCATCACCATTATCCCTGGATGTTGCTTTGGGAGTCCTCAACATCAGCTTTGGACCCCAAGAAGTGAGCCAAACATGGGCAAGGAGACCTCTTGTTCATTACCACATTGATTCCACCCCCCTCGCTGATGAATTAGTATTCCTCCACGTTGAGCATCACATGGAGGAAGCACGAACGATGCCAAGGGCACAGAATGTACTCTGGATGCAGAACACACAACACAACAACACAAGAAATAGAAGCAGAAGCAGGCCACTTGGCCCTTCAGGCTTGCCTTGTCATTTAGTACGATCATGTCTGATCTACGCCAGCCTCAACTCCTTTCCTGTGCCTTTTTCCCAGAGTACTTTATTCCTCGAATATCAAACGTTTATCCACTCCACTTTAAATACTTACATCTTTGGGGCAGAGAATTCCAGAGATTTATCACCCTCTGAGAAGAAATTTCTACGCACCCAATCCTTTATGTTATTGCTATGTCCCATCATTCAAGACTCTCCCACTAGTGAAAACATCTCACTATCTATCCTGTCAAACCTCGTCAGGATCTGATACGTTTGAATAAGATCACCCCTCGCTCTTTTAAACTCCAAGCAATACAGACCCAGACTATTTAGTCTGTCTTGATAGGACAACCCTCTCATCCCAGGAACTGGCCGAGTGAATCTCCTTCGGATTGCTTCTAATGCTACTATTTCTTTTTTTCAGCAAGGGGACCAAAACCGTACATAGAATCCCAGATGAGACCTCACACAAACCCTGCATAATTGCAACAAAGCCTCTCTATATTTAAACTCTAATCCTTTTGCAACAAAAGCCCAAAATGCCATATGCCTTTTTAACTACTTATTGAACCCGTCTGATAGCTTTTTATGCATCATGCACTGTAATACCTAGATCGCTCTGTACTTCACTCACCTGCAATTCTCTCCATTTAGATAATAATCTGCCTTTGATTCCTCCAACAGAAGTATATGAAGTCTCATTTCCCCACATTAAATTCAATTTGCCAGGTTTTCGTCCAGTCACCCAATCTATCTGTATTCTCGCTGCCGAATTGCAATATCCTTGTCACAACATACCCTTCCACCTATCTTTGTATCATTGGCAAATTTGGAATCCTTACATTCTGCTCCTTCCTCCAGGTCATTAGTGAAAATAGTGAACAATTGAGGACCAAAAACTGATCCCTGTGGTACTCCGCTAGTAATATCTTTCCATTCTGAAAAGAACCATTTATTTCAAATCTGTTTTCTTTGTGACAGCCAGTTTTCAATCCACGCAAACACATTTCCTCCAATTCCATGGGCTTTTACTCTATATACCAACTTCTTAGGAGGAACCTTGTCAAATCCCTTTTGCAAATCTAAATACACTATATCTACATGTTCCCGCCTATCTACTCTCCTTGTTATATCTCTTAATGTCCATCACTAAGAGTAGCTTGGTGGCACCAGTACAGACCAAGCTGGCCGAGTTCTAAAGGACATAGCTGCTAGACTGGGACTGTGCCAGGTGGTGAGGGAGCCAACAAGAAGGAAAAACATTCATAGTCAGCATCTTAGCAGCATTTAAAGAGCCATACTGACGGCAAGGAGGGGGGTTGTGTGAAATATAGCAACTACAAGCCAGCAAAAAATAATTTAGAAAATGGGATATTAATATAAAAATGCTTACCAACTGATATTGAAGACCTCATGCTCATAGTTTCCTGTAACAAAAAATGTTCCAAATCAAAAAATTGCATTTAAAAATATTAATAGCTTCACTTCCACCTCTAACAATTTGCTTCAGAACTTTACAGAATGTTTCCCAAGATGGCTCTGAACTCAACATCGTACGAACACGCTTTTAGATTTCTATTATACCACATGTATAAGATTCTACCAGTTTTATTGTGGCAGAAGATGTTGCATCCTGACTTTCTTTCAGTGCTGATATTACCATGAGATAGGAAATGGAATACTCTATAATACCAGTGGTCATATTTATGCTACAGCATCACATGCCATGCAACTGTTATAACACGTATTAATAGATTTACCAATATTCGCTAAGGTATAGAACATAGAACATTACAGCACAGAACAGGCCCTTCGGCCTTCGATGTTGCGCCGACCAATATAAAAAGCAATGCCCCTCCAAACTAAACCATTCCCTTCTCTTCCATATACTTATCAACTAACCTCTTAAACGCCACCAAACTTGGCGCATCTACAACTGCTGCAGGCAGGGCATTCCACTCCCGAACCACCCTTTGGGTAAAGAACCTACCTCTGATATCCGTCCTATAACTATCACCCCTTAATTTAAAGCTGTGTCCCCTCGTGCTAGCTTTCTCCATCCTAGGAAAAAGGCTATCACTGTCCACCCTATCTAAACCTCTAATCATCTTATATGTTTCGATAAGGTCCCCTCTTAGCCACCTCCTTTCTAACGAAAAAAACCTCAAATCCCTCAGCCTCTCCTCATAAGACCTGCCCTCCATACCAGGCAACATCCTGGTAAACCTCCTCTGTACCCTCTCCAATGCCTCCACATCTTTCTTATAATGTGGGGACCAGAACTGCACACAATACTCCAAGTGCGGCCGCACTAGAGTTTTGTACAGTTGCAACACGACGTTGCGGCTCCGAAATTCAATCCCCCTACCAACAAAAGCTAAGACTCCATATGCCTTCTTAACAACCTTCTCGACTTGACTGCCTACTTTCAGGGATCTATGCACATACACACCAAGATCCCTCTGTTCATCAAGACTACTAAGAATCCTACCATTAGCCCTAGACTCTACACATTTATTATTCCTGCCATAGTGCATTACCTCACACTTTTCCACATTAAACTCCATTTGCCACCTCTCGGCCCAGCTCTGCAACTTGTCCAAGTCCCTCTGCAAACTATAACACCCCTCTTCACTATCTACCACTCCACCGACTTTAGTGTCATCTGCAAATTTACTAATCCATCCTTCAATACCCTCATCCAGATCATTTATAAAAATTACAAACAGCAGGGGCCCCAAAACAGACCCCTGAGGTACACCACTTGTCACCGAACTCCACGATGAATATCTCCCATCAACCACCACCCTCTGTCTTCTATCTGCTAGCCAATTCCTAACCCAATTAGCTAAATCACCCTCTATCCCATACATCTGCATTTTCTGCAGAAGTCTTCCATGGGCCACCTTATCAAACGCCTTACTAAAGTCCATATATACCACATCAACCGCCTTACCCCCATCCACCTCTTTAGTCACTTTTTCAAAAAACTCAATAAGGTTAGTAAGGCATGACCTACCCTTCACAAAACCATGCTGACTATCCCCAATCAATTCATTTCTCTCTAAATAACTATAAATCCTATCCCTAATAATTCTCTCCAATACTTTGCCCACAACAGAAGTAAGACTCACTGGCCTATAATTCCCTGGAAGGTCTCTCTTCCCCTTCTTGAACAATGGGACCACATTCGCTATCCTCCAGTCCTCCAGAACCACACCCGTAACCAACGACGACCTGAAGATCAGAGCCAGAGGCTCTGCAATCTCATCTCTTGCCTCCCAGAGAATCCTAGGGTAAATCCCGTCCGCCCAGGGGACTTATCCAACTTCAAACCCTCGAGAATATCTAGCACATCCTCCCTATCTACTTCGATACCTTCCAGTTTGCTACCCTGTACCTCAGTGTTCTCCATAACTACATTTACATCACCCTGCGTGAATACCGAAGAGAAATATTTATTCAGTACCTCTCCAATCTCTTCAGGCTCCACGCACAACTTCCCACTGCTGTCTATGACTGGCCCTAATCTTGCCCTAACCAATCTTCTATTCTTAACATATCTAAAGAAAGCTTTAGGATTCTCCTTAATCCTATCAGCCAAAGTCTTCTTGTGTCCTCTCTTAGCTCTCCTCAATTCACTCTTTAGCTCCCTCCTGGCTAATCTATAGCTATCCATTGCACTAACCGAGCCTTCAAGCTTCATCCTGACATAAGCCTCCTTTTTCCTTTTAACCAGCAAATCAACTTTTTTCGTACACCAAGGTTCTCTTACTCGACCATTTCCTCCTTGCTTGACAGGGACATACTTATCAAGGACTCGCAGCAGCTGCTCCTTGAATAAGCTCCACATTCCAGATGTTCCCAGTCCCTGTAGTTTCCTAGTCCAATCTATGCACCCTAATTCTCTCCTGATGGCCTCATAATTACCCTTCCCCCAGCTATAACTACTGCCCCCAGCTTCATGCCTATCCCTATCCATCACTAAGGTGAACGTAACCGAATTGTGGTCACTATCACCAAAATGTTCACTAACTTCCAAGCCTAACACCTGGTCTGGCTCATTGCCCAGCACCAAATCCAATGTAGCCTCACCTCTAGTTGGCCTATCTACATACTGAGTCAAAAAACATTCCTGCACACTTTGTATAAAAACTGACCCCTCTAACGAGCTAGAGCTATAGCTATTCCAATCAATATTAGTAAAGTTAAAGTCCCCCATGACAATTACCCTATTACTTTCACTCCTGACCAGAATTGACTTTGCAATCCTTTCCTCTACCTCTCTAGAACTTTTAGGAGGTCTATAAAAGACTCCCAACAGGGTGACCTCTCCTTTCCTGTTTCTAATCTCAGCCCATACTACCTCAACAGACAAGTCCTCATCAAACTTCTTCTCTGTCACTGTGATACAGTCTTTGACTAATAATGCCACTCCTCCCCCCCTTCTACCTCCTTCTCTACTCCGACTAAAGCATTTGAACCCCGGAACCTGCAACATCCATTCTTGTCCCTGCTCTACCCAAGTCTCTGAAATGGCCACAACATCGAAGTTCCAGGTACTGGTCCAAGCTGCAAGTTCCTCCCCCTTATTGCGAATACTCCTTGCATTAAAGTATACGCATTTCAAACCATGCCCTACCCCACCCGTATGCTGCTGTGTTTTACCCCCTTACTCAGATGTGTGGATCTCAAAATGCAGATGTGTGGAATAGAGGGTGATTTAGCTAATTGGATTAGGAATTGGCTGGCAGATAGAAGACAGAGGGTGGTGGTTGATGGGAGATATTCATCGTGGAGTTCGGTGACAAGTGGTGTGCCTCAGGGGTCTGTTTTGGGGCCCTGCTGTTTGTAATTTTTATAAATGATCTGGATGAGGGTATTGAGGGATGGATCAGTAAATTTGCAGATGATACTAAAGTTGGTGGTGTGGTAGATAGTGAAGAGGGGTGTTTTAGTTTACAGAGTGACTTGGACAAGTTGCAGAGCTGGGCCGAGAGGTGGCAAATGGAGTTTAATGTGGAAAAGTGTGAGGTAATGCACTTTGGCAGGAACAATAAATGTGTAGAGTATAGGGCTAATGGTAGGGCTCTTAATAGTGTTGAGGAACAGAAGGATCTTGGTGTGTATGTGCATAGATCCCTGAAAGTAGGCAGTCAAGTGGATAAAGTTGTTAAGAAGGCATATGGAGTCTTAGCTTTTATTGGTAGGGGGATTGAATTTAGGAGCCGCAACATCATGTTGCAACTGTACAAAACTCTAGTGCGGCCGCACTTGGAGTATTGTGTGCAGTTCTGGTCCCCACATTATAAGAAAGATGTGGAGGCATTGGAGAGGGTACAGAGGAGTTTACCAGGATGTTGCCTGGTATGGAGGGCAGGTCTTATGAAGAGAGGCTGAGGGATTTGAGGTTGTTTTCGTTAGAAAGGAGGCGGCTAAGAGGGGACCTAATCGAAACATATAAGATGATTAGAGGTTTAGATAGGGTGGACAGTGATAGCCTTTTTCCTAGGATGGAGAAAGCTAGCACGAGGGGACACAGCTTTAAATTAAGGGGTATGAGTTATAGGACGGATATCAGAGGTAGGTTCTTTACTCAAAGAGTGATTAGGGAGTGGAATGCCCTGCCTGCAGCTGTTGTAGATGCGCCAAGTTTGGTGGCGTTTAAGAGGTTAATTGATAAGTATATGGAAGAGAAGGGAATGGTTTAGTTTGGAGGGGCATTGCTTTTTATTTTGGTCGGCACAACATCGAAGGCCGAAGGGCCTGTTCTGTGCTGTATTGTTCTATGTTCTATGTTCTACTCTCATCCCTCTTAGCACCCCAACTACTTAGGATCCCACCCCCCTCCCGAATCAGTTTAAAGCCCCCTGCATAGCCTTAGCAAATTTTCCCCCCAAGGTATTAGTTCCCCTCTGGTTCAGGTATAGACCATCTCTCTTGTAGAGGTCCCACCTATCCCAGAATGAGTCCCAATTGTTCAGGAACCTGAACCCCTCCCTCCTGCACCATCCCCGCAACCACGAGTTCAAACATTCCCTCTCTCTATTCTTCTCTAAACTATCCCTTGGCACAGGCAAGAGTCCAGAGATAACCACTCTGCCAGTTTTGGTCCTAAGCTTCCACCCCAACTCCATAAATTTCTGTTTAATATCCTCTTCCCTCGTCCTTCCTATATCATGTGTCCCTACATGAACTATGACTTGGGGTTGACTCCCCTCTCCCTTAAGAATCTTAAAAACCCGATCTGCGACATCCTGGACCCCAGCCCCTGGGAGGCAACACACCAGCCCTGAGTCACTTTTATTACTATTTACTCTCCTATCTGTCCCTCTAACTATGGAGTCTCCAATTACCAGGCCCAATCTCTTATTCCCCCTACCCACCTGAGCATTCTCAGCAGGCTCACCCCCAGAGACCTGCTCCCTTTGGCCATCTCCAGTTGATTCTTCCTCAACTGTAGCCTCCAAGACAGAAAATTTGTTTTGGAGGGGAACAGCCCCAGGGGATTGTCTACCCGATTGCTTCTTACCCCTCCTCCTAATAGTTACCCAAGAATCACTTTTAGGAGTGACTATCTCTTTGTTACTCCTGCCAATATCCTCCTCAACCTCTCGAATTATCCTGAGTTCCTCTAATTCCAGCTCCAGCTCCTTAACACGATCAAACTATGGATATGGATATATGGATGGATGTATGGATAGCAGCAGCGAGGTGAGGTCATTCATTGAGTTCTAGGAATGGTTCTAGGTGTCACTCATTGCTCAGTTAGTAACTAAGTGCTTGTGAATATGAGGCTTAGGGATGATCTTATAGAAGTCTATAAAATAATGAAGGGCATAGATCAGCTAGATAATCAATATCTTTTCCCAAAGGTACAAGAGTCAAAAGCTAGAGGGCATAGGTTTAAGGTGAGAAGGGAGAAATACAAAAAGGTCCAGAGGGGCAATTATTTCATACAGAGGTTGGTGAGTATCTGGAATGAGCTGCCAGAGGTACTAATAGAGGCAGGTATAAATTTATCTTTTAGAAAGCGTTTAGACAGTTACATGGGTAAGATGGTTATAGAGGGAAATAGGATAAACACGGGCAATTGGGAATAGCTTAGTGATTTTGAAAAAGTGTGACATGGACAAATTGGGTCGAGGGGCCTGTTTCCATGCTGTAAACTTCTATGATTCTATGAGGTTGCGGGTTCAAGTCTCACTCCAGAACTTCATACATGAAATTGAGGTGGACACTCCAGGAGAACTGCCAGAATTCCAGGATTGGTGTGGCATTTCCAGGAATTGAAGATCTTGCTCCAGGACATTGCTGTGTAATCTTGGAGAAAAATCATCAGAACGTTAAGAAGGACTGAGTTTATTCCTGTCATTTTCTTTGAAGAGTTCTCTTTATCAGATTTAAAAATCTTGAAGAAGTAGAGGGGCAGTCCATCAAAAGGATGGATGTGTTGACCAACTAATGGCTGACGTAGGTGGGAGAAAACCACATGAGGAAACCTCAAAGAATATATTTAATCAGACTTTCCTGTGCATTACTGAAAGGCTGTGATACTATTGAAAGTATTGTTTTTCAGACGCAGAATCCTACCTAACTTTTTAGCTAGATAATAAGAAAGTCCCATGACACTATTTGGAAAAGGAGCACAGGAGAGTAATCCCCAGGGACCTGGGCAATGTTTATTCTTCAACCAGCATCACAAAAACACATGATGTGATGTTATACATTGCTATTTGTAGGTGCATGCTGTGAGCAAATTGGCTTCAAAATTAGTTCATTGAAAGTAAAGCACTTTGAAATGTTCTATTGCAATCAAAACACATTGAATTGAACAGTTTTAGATTGGATGTTTTTTTTTCAAAGTAATTTTTTTTAAACTAAATGTCACTTTAAAGTGAGTTGTAAAGTTTATACAATCTTGTGGAATCCCCACAGTGCAGGAGGAGACCGTTCAGCCCACAGAATCTGCACTAAGGCTCTCCAAAAAAGCATGCCACCTAGGCACTCCCCATGCCCTATCCCATAAGCCAATGCATTTGCCATGGCCAATCCACCTAGCTGACACATCTTTGGACTGTGGGAGGAAACTGGAGCACCCAGAGGAAACCTATGCAGACATGGGGAGAATGTGCAAACTCTGCCCAGACAGTGACCCAACCTGGGAATTGAATCCAGGTCTCTGGCACTGTGAGACAGCAATGCCACCATTGGGCAAGATTCTCTGTCAGAGAATTGGTGTAGAATTCATGGGCCAAATATCCTTCTTCTTCCCTGTAGTGATTCTAAGAAACTCCTAACTTTTCTGAGGTCATGAGAGGCAGTGTGTATAGTTCCTGCTTTCAAGTCCTATTTCAGAACTTGAGGACTGTAGAGAGCACGTTCATAATACCACTAAACCTACTGATCATCAATCTCTGTGTCCTGTCAGTATGCCTACAGCAAGGCCGTAAGAGGGGTAGAGTCTCTTGGTCGGCCATTCTTTCTGCAGAGTGATGCTCCTCAAGTTATAATCTCCAGCTTTAGGCCAGCAAAATACACTGGTGCTTCAAATGCCAGGGAGCTCGGGACCTCCTAAACCCATTCTTTCTTTATGCCTTCCCCACATTCTCACAATCTGAATGCAGGTGATTCAAGTTCAGACAACAATTGCAGAGACAATGGCCACCTCCACCTCTTTAATTGGGTGTCTATACAACAAGGACATGGCAGCAAAAGCTAATACCACACTCAACTAATGTCCCAATGCACGGTCACATCTATCAGGTTTCCTCTGAGATTATACTTACTTCGATGCACTATCAAAGTAACTGCAAAGGAACTGCATTTTAATTTATCCCACAGTTTGTTGATTTAGTTTATTCTGTTAACCAAAAAAGGATCATCCGGCATAGATACTTGACCGTGAGCTGCTTTACGTGGATCTATGGAACAGAATCAGGCCATTCAGTCCAACCAGCCGTGGTGCTGAACAAAGAATACCACGTAACAAGATAAGGCGGGATTTTACGTCCTCGCTCAGGTGAGATTGTAAAATCCCATCCAATACCAATGGAGTTTCCATCTGGGAACCTCGCCCGCGCTGATTCTGGGTGGAGTGATATGGTAGAGTTTGTCCATAGTCTTTGGGCCATCAGCACTGTTGATGCTTGAATTACCTGATAAATTGATTGAATCTTTAAATTATAAACTCACAGGACAAAGTCAAACATGAATATTTGGAGATGCAGTGTGACTGGGATGAAGGGGGTGGCACCATGGCACAGTGGTTAGCACTGTGGTTAGCCTGGTCACAATGCCAGGGACCTGCGTTCAATTCCAGTCTCGGGTGACTGTCTGTATGGAGTTTGCATGTTCTCCCATGTCTGAAAAACATGCTAGTTAGGGTGTACTGACCCAAACAGGTGCTGGAGTGTGGCGATAAGAGGAATTTCACAATAACTTCACTGCAGTGTTAATGTAAGATTTACTTGTGATTAATAAATAAACTTTAAACTTTACCCAGGCCCTATCACCATAGCCCAATGTACTTGTCTTGTTAATCCCCCTAACATACATATTTTGGGACATTAGGGCACAATTTAATATGGCCAATCCACCTAACAGCAGTGTGGGAGGAAATCGGAGCACCCAGAAGAAACTCACTCAGACACAGGAAAGCATGCAGACTCGACACAGAGAGCACCCAAGGTCTGAATTGAACTCGTGTCCCTGTGAGATAGCAGTACTAATCACTGTGCTGCACTCCGTATTTACACAGTGCTTTTTGTGACCTCAAGCCATCGCAAAATGCATCACAGACACTACTATAATTTCTGCAAAATTAGGGTGGCCAACTCCCACAAACAGCAATGAGATGAATGACCAAATAATGCTACAAAAAGTCATGAATGTAGCCCAATGCATCACCAGCCTCCCATCTATTGACTGTCTACACTCTCTTCTGCCTCAGCAAAACAGCCAGCATAATTAAGGAATCCATGCATCCCAGACATTCTCTCTTACATCTTCTTCTTCCGGGAAAGAGATGTAAAAGTCTGAGGTCACCAACCGACTCAAGAACAGCTTCTTCCCTGCTGCTGTCAAGTCTTTAGAACGGACCTACCTTGCACTAAGTTGATCTTTCTCTACACCTTAACTATGACTGTAACTCGACATTCTGCAATCTCTCCTTTCCTTCTCTATGAACGGTATGCTTTGTCTACATAGTGCGCAAGAAACAATACTTTTCACTGTATGTTAATACATGTTACAACAATAAATCAAATCAAATAATCGGCTTTGATGAATAATCATTTGTGGACAGAACCTCAATGCACTTTTCTCCCCCAGCAGTAGGAATCTTTTACATTCTTGGGTTAACCTCTGATCCGAACAGCAGTACAGCACACTCTCACTATTCTGCAGGAGTGTCAACCTGGTTCACCCTTAAATCTACAACCTCAGTCTCAGATACGTGAACGCTGCCAATGAGCCAAGGCTTAAAACAGTATAGTGACGACCTCAGGATATCAGACATGTTTTAGGTTTACCCTGACGGGACCGTTTGTTGCAGAAGTGAAAGCTTGTCTTCAACCTTGTCTGCTCATGACCAGGAACTCTTATACAAAGTACAAGCAATGAATTACACCTCAACCCAGAGCACTGGACTTTATAGAAATTTCTGAGGTTTAAATCTCTTGACGCAGCCTTCAAAAGTGACAGGGGGAGGTGTGTGTGTGTGTGGGGGGGGGGGGGTTGAAGTGGAGATGGGGGGGATGTTGGCCGTATAGATAACAGTGTGCTTCACTGAAATCTCAGCATTTACTATTCAACATATCCGCCCTAGCCCCGGCACAGCAGCAGCAGCTGGCAACTGACGTGGATCAGAATTACCAATGGAACAATGGGCCCAGATACACAAACTCTGAAAGTTGCCGAGGTTAAAAAAAAAACTAATGTGGCAGGGTGGTACAGTGGCACTGCTGCCTCATAGCAGCAGAGGGTTCAATTCCGGCCACGGGTCACTGTCTGTGTGGAGTTTGCACAATACCCCATGTGCTCCGGTTTCCTCACACAGGCCAAAGATGTGCAGGTTAAGTGGATTGGCCATGCTAAACTGTCCTTTAGTGTCCAAAGATGTGTGGGTTGGGGGTGTGTGGGTTGGGGGGAAGAGAGAGAGAGAGAGAGACGAGGAAGGAAGAGAGGGAGGGAGATGGGAAATGCAAGGCTGATGCCTCAGTGTAGTACCAAGAAGTGCACAATGCTGTCTTTCATGGGAGGTGGGCATTACAGGGCATGTTAAGCCATCTCACAATTGTTGGGTCTGATGTGCATGGCACATTTCCTTCCCTAAAGGGCACTAGATGGTTCTTAAGAACCATCAGTGATAGTTATCATAGTCACCATTATCGAGACTAGCTTTATATTCCAGATGTAATTGATTTTATAATCATAGAATCCCTACAGTGCAGAACGAAGCCATTCAGACCATCAAGTCTGCACCAACAAAAATTCCACCCAGGCCCTATCTCCATAACTCTACATGTTTACCCTGCTAAGCCCCTAACACTAAGGGGCAATTTACATGATCAATCAGCTAACCCACACATCTTTAGACTGTAAGATTAAATCGCAACACCTGGAGGAAACCCATGCAGACACAGGGAGAATGTGCAGACTCCACCAGACAGTGACCCAAGGCCAGACTTAAACCCAAGTCTGTCAGTCAGCAGTGTAACTATTGTGCCACCATGCTGCCCTAAATTCCCCCAGCTGCTGTGATGGGATTTGAATGTCCCTCCCCAGAGCCTGGGCCCCTGGATTACTAGTTCGGCGACATCACCACTATGCCACCATCTCTCTCACTTCTTTCATAGAATCCCTACAGTGCAGAAGCCATTCAGCCCATCAAGTCTATAGCAACCTCAATCCTGTCTAGGCCCTATTCCCACAATTCCACACATTTATCCTGTTAATCCCCCGACACTAGGGTCAATTCATCATGTCTAATCAACTTAATCTGCACATCTTTAGACTGTGGGAGGAAACCAGAGCACACAGAGGAAACCCAAGCAGACACAGGGAGAATGTGTACACAGACAGTGACCCGAGGCCACAGTTGAATCTGGGTCCCTGGCGCTGTGGGACAGCAGTGCTAACCACTGTGCCATCATACTTTCTTTCCCTCATCATTCCCTCCCATGTGAAGTTCTCCACCGTACTATTTCAAAAACGAACAGGGGAGTTCTCCCCAGTGTTCTGGCCAATATTTAGCCTGTAATCAATGTCACAGAAACAGATAATCTGTTCATTGTTACATTGCTGTTTGTGTGTGTAAACTTACTGCTGCATTCTCTATATTACGACAGTTTAAAGATACCTCACTGGCTGTAAAGCACTCGGGAGATACCCAGTGGGTTGTGAAAAGCATTAGATAAATGCCAGACTTTATTTTCTCTGTTAAGTACTCCTCCACAAGATCAGTCAGATGACAGGCAGCAGTGGGGTGGCATTACAGAGTAATTAAGGTTGTGCCCCAAAATATGCAGACTGAAACCAAATATTTAAACAAACACATGGAGAAGAGAATTCCCTGGAAGTCAAACTGTGCTCAGTCAGAAATCTCCTCCTGTCCCTGACCCGGTCCTTTGAGGGTGGCTTGGTGGCACTGTGGTTAGCACTGCTGCCTCACAGAGCCAGGGACCTGGGTTCAACTCCAGCCTCATGTCACTGTCTGTGTCTTGCACATTCGCCCTGTGTCTGCATGGGTTTCTTCCAGGTGCTATGGTTCCTTCCCACAGTCCAAAGATGTGCAGGTTAGGTTGATTGACCACGGTAAATTGACCCTGGTGCCACGGGATTAACTAAATACGTGGGGTTACGGGAACAGGGGCTGGGTGGGATTGTGGTCGGTGCAGACATGATGGGCTGAATGGCCTCCTTCTGCACTGTAGGGATTCTATAACCTAGTCTTCTAAGATAACCCCCCTCAAAATAGAGCCCTTATGGCTTTCAGATGGTTACGTGTAGCTTAAAATGTAGCTTAAAAGCTACACTGCTACACTTAATATGGACCTAAGTTTGAGAAAGGGGAGGCAAGAATCCCCCAAAATTGTAACTGAGATCAGTTTAGGGAGAGGAGGGATGAAGATATGGGTTACATGTGGGCACTGGTTCACTCGCTGGGGAGACGAGACAATTTCACCCTACAATTTCGCTACAACGTAGCCCTGAGGGAGAGACTTCACTACCAAGCGGGGAAGCTCTGAAACTGACCAGGTAACTCACTGCTCCCTCACCACACAGCGCTGCGACTTCACCCACCGATGTCTCTGTGTCTCCTCTTCCGATCCTACTAGAGCAAAAAAAACCCACACACACACACACACTAGAAATAAAGCTATCGCGAGCGTTGAGAGGGCAAAATAATTAAAAGGGACATTGCACCTTCTCTTGCCCGCAAGCCTACTAGTATGCTGCAAATCCTCGTGTGCGTTTATTATTATTTTTAAGGAACCATCTGTGTGCTTTGGTGTGACATTTGGAAATTTACTCCCCACATTTAATTACGGTCCACAGACTGAAATTGCAGTGCCAGTTGCCTTCCTCCACCCCTTTTGCTCTTCTCGTCCTTGTAAAAAGAGGATTTGAGATTTGCTCATTCACCCCCACTCCCTCTACAGTTTAAATGATACGGGGATAACATACATCCCCCTCTCAAAGGGAATATGAAAGAGAAGATTAATCATCACTGAATTCTGCAGAATACAGACTAAACCTTAATGAACTCGCTGTTCACGTGCTGTGAGTGCGCAAGTGCTGTTCCTTTTTCATGTTGTGTTTCTCGTGAGAGAACTCTTAAGTGATCCTCCTTTTTCAAATGAGGCTGATTGGCTATCTCTTTCGATGGGCCGAATGGCTGACTTTATATTCAGTGTCTGTTTTAACAAAGTATTTCCAGCGCTTGTTGTCTATTTTTATACCCCTGTCCTTGTCGACTGACTTGGCTACCAATCCAACACCTTTAAAAACTCTGTCCTATACCCCTATCCCAAAGAATCATCGACTGGTACAACACAGAAAGGGCCAACGGCTCAGCTGTGGATCTTTCTCCTGTCATAGAATCCCTACAATACAGAGGGAGATCATTCAGCCCATCAAATCAGTACCGACCACAATCTCACCCAGGTCCTATTCCTGTAACTCCACATTAAGTCAGCTAAATCCCCCTGACACTAGGGTCAATCTAGTATAGCCAATCAACCTAACTAGCCCATCTTTGGACAGTGGGAGGAAACCCACACAGATATGGGGAGAAAGTGCAAACTCCACAGTCACCCAAAGTCAAAATTGAACCTAAGCGCCTGATGCTGCAAACCACTGTAACACTGTACTATCTTTAAACTTCACGAAAATTTACATTCATCTAACTGTTATATGCTTCTACTTCCTTCATGCCATCGCTTCTCAGTCTTTGGCTAAGATAAAGCGTCAGATGAAGCCCAAGATGGGGAGCAATGCCTTATCTTGCCAACTTCGATCTTGTTTGTCTCCTTGTTGGAACCATGAATTGGATTCAATTAGATTTTAAATTTTTTTTTGGAACAACCAAGGATTAGATTTGTGTTTGCCTGGTTCACTCTGAACATTGGCTTTGTAACTTTAAGTGTGGAGTAAAAAAAACACATTGGCAACCCTATCTCTAGTCACCTAAGTCTGAAGCTCTGGGATTCCTTACCTGATAGCACAGTGGCACAGTGGTTAGCACTGCTGCCTCACAGCACCAGGGATCAGGTTTGATTCCAGCCTTGGGTCTTTGCCTGTGAGGAGTCCACACATTCTCCGGTGTCTGTGTAGGCGTCCTCTAGGTTTCAGGTTTCCTCCTATAGTCTGAAAGCTGTACTGGTTAGGCACATTGGCCATGCTAAATTCTCCCAGTGTAACTGAACAAGTGCTGGATTGTGGCAACTAGGGGATTTTCACAGTAACTTCACTGCAGTGTTAATGTAAGCCTACTTATGATACTGATAAATAAATTTAAACTTGACTGTTCTGCTTCTCTCTCCTCTCCTTTTAACAGCTATCTAATTGACCAAATCTTTAATTATCTGTTCTTGTGCCTTCTTCCTTTAATTTATATCAATTTACATTTGTTTTTTTTAAGATCATTTTACTATTTATTGTCAATTTATGTATATCTGTGCTTTAAATCCTTGATGAATATAGTATCACACGAATCCTGTGCTCAATAGCCTTAGAAGGCGGGTTATTGCTGAACTTGGCGCACACCATGCCACTGTTTCCATGAGCACAGGTCACTTTACTCCAAATGACATGAGTCTTGTTCGGTTTACCGTCAGGAGTGACAGTATTGTTCTTTGCTTTGTAAACATAAGCACGTCTCTTGCCCAGGTAGAATTCTGTTTCATTGCGGCAATAAACACCCTCAATTTTGAGGAGAGCAGCACGCTCTCTTTGGTTTCAAAGGCCTCGTTTATAGCCAGTAAACACAGCTTTGCACCATAATCTTCCGGGCATTGCGAGAGCGCTGGGGGCAGCTGGATCGCCTGCCCTGACAACAAAATGGAGGAATTTACGTTTGGTTACACTCAACGACTTGTGTGCAGAAGTCAAGGCTGTTGATGATGTAGCACTGAAGGAGTGCTGCAGTGTTAGTTGTGTTGTCTTTTGTTAAAGCAAGGCTGTTTTTCTTCTTCTGTGGATGTAAAAGATCCAGTGTTATAATTTCAAAGAAGAGCAGAGAGGTTATGTGTTGTGGATGATATTTATCCCTTAACCAACAGAATGAAAAAATATTATGTGGTCACTATTTCATTGGGAGCATCCTGTGAGCAAATTGGTTGCCTTCTTTTATTTCTCCCCTGGAGGTGGGCTTCGTTGGTCAGGCAGATATTTACTGTCTGTCCCTAATGGCTTTTAAAAAGGTGCAATCCTGCATAATTACGCTTAAAAAATACTTCATTGGCTGTAAAGGGATGGCCTGTCGTTCTAAAGGCATAATGTGGAGTTGCCGGCATTGGGCTGGGACAAACATAGTAAGAAGACTCACAACATCAGGTTAAAGTCCAACAGTTTTATTTGGTTAGCAAAAGCCACTAACTTTCGGAGCACTGCTCCTTCGTCAGTAAGTGGGGGTTCTGTTCCCAAACAGGGCATATAAAGTCATAAACTCAGTTCACAAAATAATGGTTGGAATGTGAGTCTTTACAGGTAATCAAGACTTAAAGGTACAGACAATGTGAGTGTAGAGAGCATTAAGCACAGGCTAATGAGATGTGTATTGTCTCCACACAGGACAGTTAGTGAGATTTTGCAATTAGAATATAAGTCCCATTTATTTGACGAAGGAGCAGCGATCCGAAAGCTAGTGGCTTTTGCGACAAATAAATCTGTTGGACTTTAACCTGGTGCTGTGAGAATTACTGTGTTCTGAAAGGCGCCACAGCAATGAAAGATTGATGTGGTCCTCCAGGACAGGGGGCGCGCTGCGCGGGAGGACAGACGGAGCCGTCACTAGGGCTCTTAAAGGGGAAGGGTGGGCTGCTGTAGTCGCCCTTTAATGATTTAGCCGAGAGGTTGTGCGCGGATCTAGAGCTTTGGCCTCCCGAATGGGGAAGCGGGCGAGGAGGAAAAGTGGGGCCGAGGCCGAGATCGAGACCGCATTTTACTGCGAGGTTTGCAGGCAGACCTCCTTTAGGGGCCGGGGCCACGCGTACGGCCTGAAACACCAGAAGAGGATCGAGGCTCTGCTAGGCCGCTTCCTGCAGAAGGTAAAGGGGGAGGAAGGTGAGCGGGATGGGGACAGAGGAGAATTGGAGAGGTGGGAAATGGGGGTGGAGCGGGGTGAGCGGCAGGGATGGGGGAGATGGGGTAAGGATATGATGGTGGGTGGAGGGGGGAGCGATGGATAGGGAAGGGGAGAGTGAAGTAGGGGGAGGATGGGAGGGGAGAGTGGAGTGGGGGGGAGGATGGGAGGGGAGAGTGGAGTGGGGGGGAGGATAGGAGAGGGTGGGGGATAGGGGGGTTGCATGGGGTAGGTGATGAGGGGCACATCCTTGGACTATAGAAGGAAACTGGAGTATTTGGAGGAAATCCACAATGATATGGAGAGAACGTGCAAACTCCATACAGATAGTGACCTGAGGCTGGAATTGATCGTGGGTTTATGATACTGTGAGGCAGCAGTGCTTAACCATTGTGCCACCATGCTGCCCTACTGCCACTGTCATCAATATCACTAAAAGATCATTCACGGCCGTGCCTTGAAGATTTTGAGCTCTTTTGCATTAACAGTTGAAATCAGATGCAGAAAGGCACATGGTGTTTCACTCTTTCATAATTATGTAACAAATGCTGTTCTCATGTTGGAAAAAAGTACTGCTCCCAATTGCTGTGTAACTGATGTCTGTGGGCTGTGACTTTTTTAACAGTACTGTAGGTGCACGTATACTACAGATTGCAGCATATCAAGAAGATAGCTCATTCTCATGAAAGAGTGATAAAGACAGGCATTGTCAGCCACCAGTAACTAAATATAATTAAAAACTATGCTCAGACATCATCCAACGGTGAAACGTAAAACTAATACTTATCATAAAGTATAGCATTATAGTCTGGCTCAACCTGCTAACATAGAATTTCTACAGCACAGGAGGAGTCCTTTTGGCCCATTGATACTGCACTGACCACAATCCCATCCAGGCCCCATTCCCATAATATCATACATTTACCCAAGCTAGTCCCACTGACACCGGAGGAAACCCACAGAGAAATTCCACACAGAAATTGACCCAACCTGGGTCACTAGTGCTGTGAGGCAGCAGTGCTTACCACTGTTCTGTCCTTCAGGATATAATGAATTCTGCCACTTCATGTTCAGATCATAATTGATAAAGTATAATGCCAGTATTTGCAGGCTGAAGTGACCTTGACGCCTTTGCAACAGTGTGATTTGTGAGACCTAATTGCACATTCCACTTGCGCTGAGGACAATAGTTTTGCCTCTTGTACCCATTAGTAGTATTTTTTTCCTGTTGTTTAGTCTTATCAATTTAAAGTTTTTAAATTGGATTTTCAGGCATTTAAATTAAAATTATAGTTAAAATCATCTTCTGCATTGTTTTGTTTTAAAATTGTAATTGGGTTATTTGTTTTTTTTTGTTTACACAAGCAAATTAACATTCCTGAAAGCTCTTAATGTACCTTAATCAATGTGTAACTAGTTGCAAAGTCATTATTCAGCATTGTGCCTATGAGAATGTAGGTCAACCAAATCTATTATTACCTAATAGAGGATAACACTTCATTATAATTTGGGTTTGCTCCAAATATTCTATTGTGTGTGTTGTGAAAAGTCCGTTTTTAAGGTTAAACCTCATTTGTGGCAACAGAGTATGAGTTGGTGTGTGAAGTAATGTAGGATAGCAGGCCATTGGGTGAACAATGAATTGTTTTAACTATTCACCCTCTTACTGTTGTGATCTAAAATGATTTTGTGGGTTTCCTACCAATGCCCTCCATCTTGTGCCAGGTTCTCAATGAGAATAAATACTACAAAACAAGTTTGTGATAGTCATGATCATAAAATTCTATCCTGAACTCTTCAATGCTGTCAGTACGCCAAGGATAAGATGAAGTTGAATATAGAATAGTTTACATGTGATTGTGGGTATGATTCCATTCTACTGCCTTGGTTTAGTAACTGTGCCTAACAAAGTCCTTTCCATCTGTACTATTGACATTTTCAATTGATCTTCCCACACCTCTTCTTTCTTCCCCTGACATGCGCACACACACACACCCCATTAACTTGGGAAATTGGAAACTTTCAGGTTTCCACAATCTTTGTGTGAATGACAGCATTCACTGAACTGCCAAGTTATATTTGTTTGAGAATCATTTCTCTGTATCTACCCTTGCAAATATGTTTAAACATCTTAAACTTTTTTGGGATGGCACAGTTGTTACACTGCTGCCTCACAGCTTCAGGGAGCCAGGTTCAATTCTGGCCTCAGGTGACTGTCTGTGTAGGGTTTGCATGTTCTCCCCATGTCTGTGTGTGTGTGTGTTTGGGTTTACTCCGGTTTCCTCCCAAAATCCAAAAGTGTGCAGGTTAGGTAGATTGGCTGTGCTAAACAGCCCCTTACTGTCCCAAGAAATGTAGATTAGATGGATTAGCAATGGTAAATATGTGGAGTTATGGATAGTGTGGGAGAAAGGGTTGAGGTGCACAACCAGAGAGTTGGTGCAAATTCGATGAGCTAAATGGCCAAATTGGGATTGTTTGATAGTATCTTACTCTTACACTTTCACAAAAGAATGATACTGGAAGTGGTGTTTAGTGAGACAAAGGGAGGGATACTTGTCTTGCAAGTTCTCAACAAACAGAATTGCACTTAAACCAAGAACCTGGCAGGGAGATATTTAAATTGAAAGCTAAAGTTTATCTATAGTCACAAGTAAGGCTTACATTAACACTGCAATCAAGTTACTGTGCAATTCCCCTAGTCATCATAGTGCGGCACTGGTTTGGATCAATGCACCTAACCAGTATGTCTTTCAAAATGTGGAAGGAATTTCCTCTATGGAGCACCCAGAGGAAACCCACACAGCCATAGGGAGAACGTGCAAATTCCACATGGTGACCCATGCCAGAAATTGAACCCGGCTTCCTGGGTCTGTGAAGCAGCAGTGCTAACTACTGTGCCACCGTGCTGTCCCATTGTTTAACAGGCTTTCAAAAGGTTCCATCTCTCGTTTTTGTAAATGTGTATTTGCTGAGCATAATGTAGAGAGATTCACCAAAGCAGCGTCGTTTCCTCTGAAAGTGGTGGCTGTTAATCCCCAGGTAGAAGAAGCTCAGAAGTTTCTTAAAGAGGTGAAAGTGGAAAAATATGACTTCACAAAGCACGAGCAGAACTTCTGGTGTTACTGCTGCAAGAGGGAGGTGAAGAAACACATCACCAATGAGAGTCTCGCTGTGCTGTATGGAGGATTGCTGGAACACTTTGTAAGGTACTGAATCATCTCTTCTCCCACCTCAACCCATTATATTGTAAAGAATTTACTGCTGTAGCAAAGGACAATTTCATTGGTTGCTACAGGCAACCATGCTGCACTCATCGTTCTGATTTATATCTCAGCTGCTGTGATTGTCCTTTTTAAACGCTAACCTTTTGACTTTCTTGTGTAGCCCAGAACACTTGAAGCAAACCAATACATTCTGGTGGGAAAACAAAGCAGATATTAAATTGAAAGACAAGTTTCTGCTATCTGGTGATGCTTATGAGAAGTAAGTGATGACGTTTGACTCTGCAATCAATATTTTTATTATCTAAAATTGATCTTGCGCAACTGTAGAAACGAGAGAAAAGGGCATTCAATAAAATCTTCGTCAACCTCAATTCCACTTTCCTGTCTGCTTCCCTTAACCCCTTAAGGTTCTAACATCTGATCAATATCAGCCTTTAACGTGCTTAACTATTGAACTGTCTGAGTAAAAAAAAGGTTCTGCTTTTTTTATTCATTCATGAGACATGAGTGTTATTGGCTGGCCTTCCCTACTTGTCTGAAGGCAGTTGAGCTGTGGCACTGGAGAGGTATAGGCCGGACCACATACGGACAGCAGATTTCCTTTTCTAAAGAACATTAATGAACCAGATTGTTTTTCAACAATGGTTTCATGGCCATCAGTAGATTTTTAATTCTTTTGAAAAATTGAGTTCAAGTTCCACCAGCTGCTGTGGCAGAATTCGAACGTGGGTCCCCAGAACATGAATGAGTTTCTGGACTCGCAATAATACCATTAGGCCATTGTCCTCTGTCCTAAATAGTCAGCTCCTTATCCAGAGACTCTGCTCCCTCATCCTAGGGTCTTCAGCCAGGGGGAACAACCTCTGTGTGTACCTTTTCAAGTCCCCACTCAGAATCTTTTGTGTTTCAATAAAATCACCTTTCACTCTTCAAAACTGCAGACTTTATTTTAAAAGTAACAGGGGATTGGGGACCCATTTTGAAATATAGTCCTGCACTCATGCTCAGCAAGCTTGCACAAAGAATGTATGAAAATAAAGTTAAAGTTAAAATTTTTTTCATTAGTCACACTGTAAGGAAGTTGCTGTGGAAATCCCCTAGTTGCCACATTCGGGTGCCTATTCGGGCTCACTGAGGGAGAATTTAGCATGGCAAATGAGCTTAACCAGCACGTCCTTCAGACCGTGGGAGGAAACCCACGCAAATGCATGGAGAACGTGCAAACTCCACACAGTGACCCCAATCCCTAGTACTGTGATGTAGCAGTGCTAACCTCTGTGCCACCAGGCCACCCCTATGACAGGGAGAAAATGACTTGTGATCAATCCAGTTTGTCCCAGTCATGTTAAGCTAAGCATCCCAATCTTCAGTGATCCCTGTGCGCCATCTCTTAAAGGGAGAAAAAGTGTATATTTTTAATAAGATGGGAGATAAAAGGAATACTGGAAAATTCTGCTAAGTGCCCCCAACAAGGATTTATTTGTTTTGATTTTATTATTGTTGCATACATTGGGTTACAGTGAAAAGTATGTTTCTTGCATGCTATATAGATAAAACATACCATTCATAGAGTACATAGGGAGAGGAAAAGGAGAAGATGTAGAATCTATGGTGTTAAAAGTCATAACTAGGATGTAGAGAAAGATCAGCTTAATATAATGTAGGTCAGTTCAAAGATCTGATGGCAGCAGGGAAGAAGCTTTTGAGAAGATTGGTACGTAATCCCAGATTTTTGTATCATTTTCCCAATGGAAGGTGGTGGAAAGGAGTATATCCATAAGAAATAACAGCAAGAGAAGATCATCTAGCCCTTCAAGCCTGCCTTGCCATTTAATAAGATCATGGCTGATCTGAAGTGGATCAGTTCCACTTGCGTGCCTGCTCCCATAACCCTTAATTCCCTTATTGATCAGAAATCTACCTACCCATGATTTAAACATATTCAATGAGGTAGCCTCCACTACTTCAATGGGCAGAGATTCACCACCCTCAGAGAAGAACTTCCTCCTCAAATCTGTTCTAAACTCCCTGTCCCTTATTTTGAGGCTGTGCCGTCTAGTCCTGGTTTTCAAGTGGAAAGAATCTCTCTACCTCTATCCTATCTACTCCCCCTTCATTATCTTGTAAGTCTCTATAAGATCCCCCCTCAGTCTTCTAAACTCCAACGAGTACAGGCCCAATCTACTTGCAGAGTGTGTGGGGTCCTTGATTATGCTGGCTATTTTTCCAATGCAGCGGGAAGTGTAGATAAAGTCAGTAGATGTAAGGGGTAAAATAAGTCCCGTGAAACTATAGTGAATGTGAAGTAACAACAGCCTTCACTAGGCAGTGATATTGGCTTTAGCCTGAACTTTGTCCAGTTCTCTATTGAAGGTCTGCTGCAAAACTATGCTGCGTATGTGAGCTGATAACTATATTCTTTGTTTTTCACCATTAAATGTTTTTTACGCAGAGTGATATGTATTTACACTTTTCACAGAGTTAATGGGGCCCAACCTGCTTCCTTAAATAGTGTCCAATAGGGAACTCCCCAGTTCTGAGATGAAAAGTGAACTTTAAAATGATTAAAAACTAGGATTTATTTTTCCAGTTCTTCACAATTCTCTTTCCACTGTCTTATTTCATTAAGGTTCAAAGCAGCTGTCGCGAAAGCAGTGGAAAACTATGAAGAGAAGGAGGATGAATATATTAAACAGGTGTGTAGGTTAAATTGGTGTAAATGAATGAGGTTCTATGCAGTGTTATTATTAAGGTGTCAGCTGTGGGTAGCGTTCTTGTCTGAGTCAGTGGGTTGTGAGTTCACGTCCTACTCAAGGGAACTTAACAAAAATTCTACCCTGACACTCAAAATTGCAGTACTGAGAGTGCACTGCTTTGTCAGGGGTGCTGTTTTCTGAGTTGAGGCATTAAACTAAGGACACACTTTGCACCCCCTCCTCCACAACCACTGTTCGGATGGATGTAAAGGATCCTATGGCACTATTTCAAAGAAATGGAATTGTTTCAGTGAAGAGCAGAAGCACTCTTCGCTACCCACCCACCCACCCACCCCCCCTCCTCCACACTCCCAAAGCCACAAATAAAATATCTGGTTATTCTGTTGCTCCGTGGAAGCTTGCAAATTGGCTGCTGCGTTTTCTACATTAGAACTGTGATAACACTTCAGAATTACTTCACTGGCTGAAAAGCCACTTTGGGATGTCCTGAGGCTGTGAAAGGTGGTGTGAAACATGCACATCTTTCATTTTTCTGTGACTCAGCTATGTTGTTGTACAGTCTGGAGTGTTGCTGACTGGAGACTAAAGGCTGCTGCAAAATGTGGTCTGTGAGGATTGGTGGAAATATCATTGAACTTGTCCATGTAATATCTATTCATCGGAATGTTTTAAGGTTTAAAAGCAGATTGGCTGTCCGCACTTCACAGAATCTTAGAATCACTACAGGGCGGAAGGAGGCCATTCAGCACATCGAGCTTGCACTGACAACAATCCCACTCAGGCTCTTTCCCCATAACATAAGGGCCAATTTACCAATAAACCTAATTGCATATCTTTGAACTATGGGAGGAGAATGGAGCACCTGGAGAAAACCACATAGACATGGGGAGAATGTGCAAGCTCCACATAGACAGTGTCCTGGGGCCAGAATTGAACCTGGGCCTCTGGTGCTGTGAGGCAGCAGTGCTAACTTCTGTGCCATTGTGCCCCCCATAATTCCATACAGGAGGTATATGGCTGGGGGAGCATTGGAGAACAAAATGGGAGAGAATTTGGATGGAATAAAATCTTAGTTTGTGTAAGAGAAGATTGTTAATCCCTAACAAAGCATCTCTTTCTCAACTAAAATAATTAAATTCAAGCATACAGTAAGCCATGTTTATTTGTGTTTCTGTTAAAATTATGGAGCAGGTCCAGTTTTTGATTAAGAAAATCTAATGGTGTCACTCAAAGCCACTGAGATTATAAAGGTATATCTTACAACCAGTGCTGTTAAAGAAGATTGCAAAAGAAATTCAGAGAATTTTAGTGCAATCTTGGTGTTAATCCATTAATGTATCTATATGGGAATACTTCTGATCAGAAAGCAGCTGTTGTACCCTTCTGATGCTGGGGTTTTGCAAGGGACTGTCTTGGTTATTGCTTCAAAGAGGCTTAGTATTCATGAATGACAAAGATACTGGTTGATATCTCATTGAAACAGTAGTGTCATTGTTCACAATTTCAGCAGGAAGTCTTTTGTTTACTATTTTAACAAAGGAGCTAACTAACCTATTTGTCTTTTTTTAATGCTTGTAAGTGCAGTCATATACTTTAGTGTACTTGTTGCCAATAATGGGTGGCACAGTGATTAACACTGTTGTCTCATAGCATCAGAGACCTGGGTTGAATTCCAGCTCAGGTTTATGTGGAGTTTGCATGTTTTCCTCATGTCTGCATGGGTTTCCTCCCACAGTTCAAAGATGTGTGCATTAAATTGATTGGCCGTGCCAAATTGACCCTTAGTGTCAGGAGGATTAGCAGGATAAATACATAGTGTTTCAGAGATAGGGCCTAGATGGGATTGTTGTCAGTGCAGGCTTGATGGGTTGAATGGCCTCCTTCTGCACTGTAAGAATTATATCATTTTATGGATATTATTGATTTTATTTAAAGGCAGGTTTATGTTTTTCCCCCACTCTTGTTTAATGGATACTGCTATTTCTCTCATTTTTCACTCCAGTTATGAGTAATTATTTTAAATTTTCATTTGCTCAATTCTCTGTAGGAAGCGGAATACATTCGAGAAGTGGAACGGAGAAGACAGGAGGTGGTGCAGGCTGCCTTTGAGGTTGGTTTTACCTGGATGAACCTGAACAGTATCCATGACAACTGTTGTACTTAACACCAATTGGTCTCTATATTGCACAACAATTCTGAAAGATTTAAATGAAATTTCCTTAATGTGTTGGTTAAGATCGTATATTAGGCTACAAGAAGTTCCCAGATCTGCTTTAGCTGATCTCAGTGAGGGCAACATGTAGGAGTCTACAGTTTGCCTTGAGTAAAGGGATATTGGAATGGAAAGTCAGAAATGGGATAGTGGAGTGAGAGTGACAACAGTGAGTCAAGCCCATATTCCCATTTCTCTCTCTCTTCTCTTCTCTCCCCCCCCCCCCCCCCCCCCCCACCCACCCCCCCACACACACACCCCTTCGAGAACTGGAGCCTATAGAGAGGAAAGAAAAGGAATGCTATATTTTTCATTTTATTCACATGAATAAACCAAGAAATCTCCTATCTAAAGCAATTGCTTTAATTCACAGAGTGGAGTATTTTTGAATGTAGAACTAATTTATGGTAATGTCCCTGAGTATCGTTCTGCTAATGTATGAACAAATCCTCCTTCTGATCATTCTGTTCAGCTGATTTTGTTTATTTTGCTTCTCCTGTGTTGAGTGGAGGATGTCGTCACAACTTATTTTTTCCATTCTGTAAAAGTTTGCAGAAAAATGGGATTCAAGTGATGGCTTCAATTCATTGGGCTTAATGGCCTCACCCTGCAGTTCAAACACAGAAATTATCACCTCCCACAGTCAAAGTTTTTAAAAAGCCTTTCAAGAGATATGCTTTTCTCCAAACTAGTTAGGCCCAAACCTCAACTATATTGCCATATTTATTCAAAGATAAAATGTGGGTGTTGCAGGTGAGATTTAATGTTTTTGGGGCAATAAAAGTGATGCTGAGTAAAAACTAGAGGAACTGATTATGAATGCAACATCATTAATGACTAAGCAAAACTTGCTGTTAAACTCTGCATGGCACGGTGACACACTGGTTAACACATTGGCGGGGATCCGGGTTCAATCCCTGGCTTGGGTTACAGTGCGAAGTTTTCATGGGTTTCCTCCGGGTATTCCAGTTTCCTCGACAGATTGAAAGACCTGCTGGTTAGGTGCATTGGCCGTGCTAACTTCTCCCTCTGTACTTGAATAGTACACTTGAATAGGTGCTGGAATGTGGTAACTAGGGGATTTTTACAGTACCTTAGTTGCAATGTTAATGCAAGCCTATTTGTGACACGAATGACTAAACTTAGGTTGGGCATGTTTTGAGTTTTCTATCTGTGTATTTTGAGAATTGAACATCTTTGTACCCAGAAATGATTCAGTGCCATAAAGGAAGAGGAAATGAGGTTGTTCTTAAATAATGAATTAAATTTTAATACAAGTTGGATATCCTTTTGTCCATAACTCCAAAAACTGAACACATCCAAAAATGTATTGACCTCTAGTGTAGGAAGTCTAGTTTGTCTGTCTGCACTGTGATTTTTGTGATGAATATGTAGAAAAAACTTATTACAGCTACTCTGTGCTGCTTATTCAATAATGCATCTCACTTTTCTAGTTATTTGATTTACTTTAGACAATAGCTAGCCTAGGTTTCACCTATTGTAATATAAGTTTTTATATACTGCACCCAAAAACAAAATCATCTGAAATGCAATTGCCCCTGAAGATTTGGATAAAGGATACTCAACTGTATGTACATATTTTCCAGTCACTGCATTTTATTTCTCTTTCCCTGTTGAGAATAATTGAAAACCAATTCTTTGTTTTGGATGTTATAAAGAAAATGGGCATAGTAAAATAATCCATTGCAATACAGTAATTCCACAAATCAAACATTATTTATTTGGTTACAATGGCTCCAAAATAACGTATTATTTGATTCATTTAAATATTTGCTAAACTAGCAAATTTAATGCTCGTCTCCTTTTTTAATATGTGACCAGGAACGGGTATGCTTGGAAGTTGAAGCATTTGATTTCCTCTTAGTGTATTTCTTTGCTATTTCTCACAGTTCCTCACAGCCCATCCTCTGAATTAGGGAGATGGGGTTGTCGATTTCAGGCATTTCATATTGTAACCTGGTTCAAGCCATGTGAGGTTGCCTCTATTTGTAGGCCAGGAGGGCGGTACAGTGGTTAGCGCTGCTGCCTCACAGCACCAGAGATCTGGGGATCAATTCGCAACTTGGGTCACTGTCTGTTCTCCCTGTGGGTTTGCTCCAGGTGCTCCAGTTTCCTCCCACAATCCAATATGTGCTGGTTAGGTGCATTGACCATGCTAAATTCTCCCTCCGTGTACCCAAAAAGGCACTGGAGTGTGGTAACTAGTAACTTCATTGCAGCATAAGCCTTACTTGTGACTAATAAACTATTTCTCATGGAGACTCACAGCCCACCCTCTCAGGGTTAGGGGGATGGGGTTGTGGATTTGCATTTTGGGCTTTCCACGTGGCCAGTCTGGCTCAAGCCAGGTGATGTTGCCTTTGTCTATAGTAGCCAATTATAAAATGAAGGATACCCTCTGCATTTGTGTTGCTTAAGTGAGGAAAGCATTAACAATGCTTCAAACAGCATTAGAACAATGATGAAATCTCTGGGTACAGAAGTCACAATATAGGTGAAGAGGGTGTGAGTTTATAGCTGGAAGTCTGTTACCCAAATATCGCAGAGGGAGCACTTGTAAAGCCAAGTAGAACGACTTGTGGATTACATCCTATTCACCAAGAATCTTGGAGTTGAACATCTGGCTTCTGCACAGCTTTGTTACAATGCCTTTTACAGATGAACATTGGCTGCTTATTTATCTCTGTTGCAATAGTTACTGCTGATGCTATATTTTAAACTTTAAGAAAAAAGTGTTGATTTTTCCTGAATGAAAACCAGCCACAGGCAGAGCAGAATTCTATTGATGGATTCCCAGCGTTTGCAGTCGACCATCATGAGAGGTAAGAGAAAAGTGTTTTTATTTTGCTGAAATATTTTATTTTGCTTGAATGTTATTATTGTCGCAGCAGTCCATCCATGTGACTCCTTTCAATCTATATTGGAAACTGCATAAATGTGAATGTTGAGTGAGAGTCGGATCAAGCACTTCTGATCCACACTTGAACATTCCTTATCAATGCTTGCACATGAAGCTGGACCAGGTATTGCTTGACGTGATACTGGAAGATGGTTGGCTCTGATGGAATCATACTCCAGGAAGAATTGTGTAAATCAAGAGGCATTGCTATCATTCCAACAGTTTGTCCAACATTCCAGAATATCTCCATATCTAGTTCCTGGAGAATATGCTCCTTAGTATCTGTAAGTGCTACCTGTGCTCTATATGTCATGACTACCTGAACATCATCTTGTGGGGGTGAGTCTTAAAAGGCTGATATTGAAAGTTATCAACACCTGTGGAGAGTTGGCACTTAACAGCACACATGTAGGTTGCGTGTACTTCTCTGTCCCACTAGTGTGTAAATTGTGAAGCCAGAAGCTAGACGTATTCCAATTATGGACAGCACAGTGGTTAGCACTGCTGTCTCATAGCACCAGGGATCCAGGTTCAATTTCAGCCTCAGGTGTGGAATTCACAGCTTCTCCTTGTGTCTGTGTGGAATTCTTCCAGGTTCTATGGTTTCCTCCTGCACTCTAAAGATGTGCAGGTTAGGTTGATTGGTTATGCCAAATTGCCCCTTAGTATCAGGGGGACTAGCAAGGGTAAATATGAGATTATGTGGATAGAGCCTGGGTGGAATTGTGATCAGTGCAGAATTGATGCTTCGAATGGCCTCTTTCTGCACTCTAATGTGGAGTTGCTGGCATTGGACTGGGGGCTGGGCACAATAAATAATCTCTCAACACCAGGCTATAGTCCAACAGGTTTATTTGGTAGCACGAGCTTTTGGAGCACTGCTCTTTGGTAGCCTCTTGCTACCAAATAAACATGTTGGACTTTAGCCTGGTGTTGCGAGACTACCTATTCTGCACTGTAGGGATTCTGTGACTAGGGGAAAAACAATTAGCGCTGTGCTTTTGTGTATTGCAGCAGCTAGTTATACAGTAGAATTGCTGGGGAGAAAAATTTTGTATATCTTGCTGACAGCAGAAAAATGCAGTGCATTTTGATCAAGCATTAACCCCCCAACCTCATTGGATGTGATTTATTTTGTTTGTGTTCGCATAAGAACTAGGAGCAGGAGTAAACCATCTGGCCTCTTTGGCCTGCTCCACCATTCAGTAAGATCACGGACTTTTCATGGACTCAGCTCCACTTACCTGCCCATTCACATAACCGTTAATTCCTTTACAGTTCAAAAATGTATCTGTTCTTGTCTTAAAAACAATGAGGTAACATCAACTGCTTCACTGGGCAGGGAATTTCACTGATAGGGTTTTATTTTAAACAAATAGAGTCACCTGGCAATCTCAGGAAAGGCAGTGACACTGGTGATCTACTTTTTCATAGATTCCCTTCTTGTTTCATTTAATCTTTGAAATTGTTTTTCCCAGGAATGGTAGAATTGTTAAAACAGGGGGAGAGTGGTACACAACTAAAGTTGTCCCTGAGTTATTCAATAGACACAATTTCTGCTATTTCTTGGTGTTATTAAATACTCAACCGTGATGTACATGGGCAGAATTGAAAGGAATTCACGTAAAATACATTTGCTGTGTTATTCTGGCCTCCAACACCCACACCCCATTCAGCAATTCCGAGGACTACTGTGCATCTACTCCTCACCTCTGCCATTACCTATCCCAAATTAACCACAGAATGATCCTGACTCCCATCTCCTGTGGTCAAAACTCAGTTTCCCACCTCGTTTCTTCCTGACCATGTCAAACTTCCTCCCTACTTGGGAATTATTGATACAAAGACAATTTGCCATTATCAGTGCAAATAAAAGCTGTAGCAGAAGGAGATGTAACCGCGCTGGAAAGGGACATGTTTCTGACACCAGTAGTTGCTTGGATGTTTTTCCTCTAGTGTAGAGATGCTGACAGGAAGATGCATTATGAATGTGTGGGTAACACCATGAATTCCAGAGGGTCGAGGAGAAGGAGGAATGAAAGTAAAAATGTTGATTTGCCTTTAAGTTCCCAATCTTAATGTGTCTGGTAGAGTAAGGATATAGGTATATAGTATTTATAAAAGCAAATTACTGCTGATGTTGAAACCTGAAACCAAAAGAGAAAATGCTGGAAAATCTCAGCAAGTCTAACAACATATGTAAGGAGAGAAAAGAGCTGATATTTCGAGTCTTTGTCAAAGTGACAAAGGGTCATCTGTACTCTAAACATCAGCTGTTATTTCTCTATACAGATGCTGCCATGCTTGCTGAAATTTTCCAGTGTTTGCTCTTTTGGTTAGTATTTGGTCAGTCTAGAGTCAGAGGTTTACAGCATGAAAACAGGCCCTTTGGCTCAACTTGTCCATGCTGTCCTTTTTTTTTAAGAAAAACACCTAAGCTAATCTCAGTTGCCCACATTTGGCCCAAATCTATCTATACTCATTGTACCCATGTAACTATCTAAATGCTTTTTAAAAGACAAAACTGTACCCACCTCTACTACTACCTCTGGCAACTTATTCCAGACGCTCACCACCCTCTTTTTAAAAAAAAAAAAAAATTGGCCCTCTGGACACTACCTATGGGTAAAGATATTGACTATTTAGCTGATCTGTGCCCCTCATTATTTTTATAGACTTCTATAAGATCAACTCTCAGCCTCCTATGCTCCAGGAAAAAAAAAGTGGCAGTCCATCCTATCTGTCCTTATAACTCAAGCCATCAAGTCCTGGTAGCATCCTAGTGAATCTTTTCTGCACTCTTTCGAGTTTAATATCATCCTCCCTATAATAGGGTGACCAGAATTGCACATAGTATTCCAAGTGTAGCTTTACCAATGTCTTGTACAACCTCAGCAAGACATTCTAAATCCTGTATTCATTGTTCTGACTGATGAAACAAAGAATGCCGAATACCTTCTCCACCACTGTGACTCCACTTTAAAGGAGCTATGAACACATACCCCTAGATCTGTGTTCTGTAACTCTCCCCAACGCCCGGTATAATTTGGTTGCTAGAGGGAATTTTTTCAGAGGGTGGTGGGGGTATGGAATGCGCTGCCAAGTAAAGTGGTGGAGGCAGGAACTCTGGAGTTATTTAAGAAATACTTAGATGGGCAAATGAACAGAATGGGAATGGAGTGGTATAGAAAACTGATTTAAAATAGGGATCATGAGCCTTGGGAGTCCCTGGGAAGTGTGTAAATAGATGATGATATTGATGTACTTGTTTTTATCCTACAGGTGCTTTGGTCCACCTTTTGTCTAATGAGGGGCATACATGTGATGGGTCGTGAGAGGGCTGCTCTTAGATTTTTTTTGAGAGTATCCTACTGCTTCACGTTGTTAGTGTACGCTTGACCTGGACCATTTGATGGGCAACACGACAGCTCAATGACAATCGCTGTGCTGTGCAGCTACATGGATTTGGGCCTGTGTCTGTGGGAGTTTGTGCATTCTCCCCGTGCTTGCATGGGTTTTCTCCGGGTGCTCCCGTTTCCTCCACGTCCCAAAGATGTGCTCTTAGGCTAATTGGCAAAACAAATTCTCCCTAAATTGTCTCAAATTTGGTTTTTAATCCATAGTTCTATAAACATGGACAGGGATCATGGGTAGAGGTGGGAACATCGGGGTGGCGGCATGGGCTTGTTGGGCTGAAGGGCCTATTTCCCATGCTGTTTTGTTCTTTGATATTCAACCTGCTGTTGCTTGGGCTGCAGAGCCCTGCTATATTGCATGCTACTAGCGATGGTCAACCATGGTCTGGAGTAGTGATTTGGATTCATAATTTCAATGAAAATTTGTCTAGGTATTTGTTTGTTTGAGAGGATAGTGGAGGGAATGTGCTTTTCTTTTTTTAACAAAGAACTATTTGTCTTATTCTGTTGTTTCTCTGCAATTCATGGTGTTGGTACAGTGCTGAAGAGACAGAACCTGGACCGAGTGGAGTACGTTTTCGTCCTTCAAATGATGTGACAAATGGACAAACCTTGACTTTCGTTGGTAACCAGGTGATGTGTGAACATATAATGAAGTACTTCTGTGAAGTGTTGGTGTGTTTGGGTGCAGTATTAGATACTGCAGCAAAATCCATTAAAATGGAAAGAAAATTTGACGGGCAATGCTGATGACCCTCAAATCCTTTGTAATACAATGAATTCTTGATTTTACAGCAGTTTTGGGGAGAGAATTTGTACTGGCTCTTCCAATTTCCTTCTACTTCTACTGGGGATGGCACAGTGGTTAGCACTGCTGCCTATGGCAGCAGGGATGCAAGTTCTATTCGCGGTTTGGGTCACTGTGTGGAATCTGCACGCTCTTCCTGTGTCTGCGTGGCTTTGTCCGGTGCTCCAGCTTCCTCCCACATTCCAAATGACGGGTTGGTTAGGTGCATTGGTCATGCTAAATTGTCCCTCATTGTACCCAAACAGATGCCGGAGTGTGGCAACTAGGGGATTTTTACAGTTACTTCATTATAGTGTAAATGTAAGCCTATTTGTGACAGTAATAGACTCAGACTTGCTTTCTGAAGCTTTGCGGCATTTCAGTGCGGTTTCTTGCAGGAAAGGACTTGGACCTGGCCTGTTGTAACATCATACTCCCACTCTAAATATACCCATGTAGTAACAATAAGATCGTTTAAACTAAAGTCAATGTGTAAATACAACCTATATTGTTTGTGCTGAAATTGGATATGCTCCATATCACCTATCTGGATGTTTAAAAAGCTTTGAGAAAATGTTGCAGGTTTGATCTCTTGAGAATAAACTTCAGAGATTTAAAAGAGACTTTAGAAGAGATTTGTAGATTTTAAGAACTATAACAACGTGATTTAAATCTGAGCAATACAGTTGCATTTATGTAATGGTTGTGGTTTTGACAGGCTATCTTGGGGAGTTTGGTTAGCTGAATTTCCTGAACAGCTGGTGAGTGATGTGCAAGCACACTGATAACGTGGGTTCAATTCCCATACCAGCTCTTATTCGTGGAGGCCCTGTCTTCTCAACCTTGTACCTCGCCTAAGATGTAATGACTGTCAGGTTAAAATCACCACCAGTTAGTTCTCTCTTGTAAAAGAGGAGAAAGCCAATGGTCATCTGGTGACTTAATCATTTTTTTCAGTGCTGATATTGGGATGATGCAGTGGGTAGCATTGCTGCCTCTCAGCTCCAGGGATCTGGGTTTGATTCTCAGCTTGGGTGACTGTATGCAGTTTACACATTCTCCCCATGTCAGTGTAGATTTTCTCTGGGTGCTTTGGTTTCTTCCTATAATCCAAAGATGTGTGGGTTAGGTTGATTGACTATGCTAAATTGTCCTAGAATGCATAGGTTCAACGGATTTGTGTAATAAATATATGGGAATAGAGCCTGGGTGGGATTGTTGTCAGTGCAGACTCAATGGGCCTCCTGCACTGTAGAAATTCTGATATTGGCTAAGACACTACATAATTTTTTGTTGGTGTCATCACTACTGTTTTAAGTAACCATGATATAGCTGACCCTTGTGGTTTGGTCATATATGAAAAGATGAAAATAATACTGACGTTTACCAGAATATTCCATGCTTTTAAAACTATGCACTTTTTAAATTTAGGTTTGGTCTGTTAAGATTTGAAATTAATGTCTTGTCTTTTCCTACAGTTCCAGACGTCCAGACCAGAAACAAGGAATGTTCACACAGGTGAAGATGTCAATTTGTTCAGGTTTTCAGTGTGTAATGTAACGACTCATTTTGAAATGGGGTTTGGGCAAAGCTATTTGGATGCTGCTGTGATCATAGATTTTCCTTTAATGTTCACTAATTGAATATAAACCAGTTTATACTGGTGTAGTGACTTGAATGAATGCTGCTGATTAACATGCAGATGTACACAGATGCATTTATTAGCCACCTACGTTTATTGTACTGTAAAATCTGGTGACTAAATTTCACCTTGCCCTCCATTTGAGGGTTTGGAAGCCATACATAATATATGGCCCAACATACATATAATTAGACCATTTATATTTTATCAGACTGGATTCTCCCTTCTTCCTGTTCAGATTCTTTTTTTCCCTTCATATTTTGGGAGTCACTAGCAAAGCTGGTATTTATTACCTATTCCTAGTTGCAAAAAGCAAATTATTGTGGATGCTGGAAAATGTCAACAGATCTCGCAGCATCTGGTAGGAGAGAAGAGCTGACGTTCAAGTCCAGATGACCCTTGGACAGCTTTGACAAAGGGTCATTTGGATTCTCAACATCCACTCTTCTTGTTTTCTCCTTACAGATGCTGCCAGACCTGCTGATTTTCAGCATTTGCTTTCACCTTTTGAATTATTTGCTAAAGGTATCCCCACATTTCTCATCCAAGAGTAGCAGTATTCTTCGGGCCTTCAACAAACTGAGAAAAGAGATAATAAATCTGGATCTTTGTACTGTATCATGATTTCAATTACCCTTCCAGCTGAACTATTATTTAAATTTTAATACAGTAAATCATTTTACTCAATTTTCAGGATCAGAAGGCAGGGGGGGTGCTAAATCTTAGTAGAAATCTGCATCTTTATTCTGCAAAATCTCAAACTGCAAGCCTATTTGAACTTTTTAAAATAAATTAGACCAGAGTCTAATAAAAAATGCTGCTTTTCCATGTTACATATTGCCAGTTTCATTTTTGTCAGCCTTTAAAACCAAAGGAAAAACCTATTCTGAACAAGAGCATGCTCTAGTGATTTATACTTTTGTCTCCAGTTGATAATCTTTACATCTGACCTCAGGTGCTACTCCACCCTGGCTTATCGAGGAGGAAGATCCAGACACTACACCAAAGCCAATAGGGCCATCTTACGAGGAGTTTATACAACACAGTATGTGTCTATTATTCTGGATGACCACTTGATTAAAATGGGTTGTGATGTCATGAAATTGTTACTGTACAGAAAACAATTTACGATTATAAGTGCATGTGTGATAGTGTTCCCAAGATGATTCACTGGTAGCATATTAAACAAAATTTAACAAAGCCACATGAGGAGATTTTAGATCGAAAACATTGGCCGAAGAAATGGGTTAAAGGAAGTTTTTATGATCCCTATGGAGACTAACCGAATTTATGAATGATCCCAACAAAAAAAACTAATAGCTAAGATTTCACTTTTGTAACTTTATCAAATGAAAAACAAACACATTAAAATTGCCCATTAAATAGCAGCTGTAACAGAAGATTTCAATCTGATTTACTGGACAGTCCAGGTAGTGTTTATGGCACCAATTTCATCCACAGTCCCTTTAATATTTATGACAATATGGCATATTGTAACCATTGGAAAACATTTTAAACTGCCTATTAATTTTGTCTGAAATTTGTCTTGCTGCCCAAAGGAAACAATCTACTTATAACCCTTAAACTTTGAACATCAAGATCACTTCTTGGACGTTTTTTGGCCAAAAACACTAATGGGTCCCTGAATTGTGAATCCTCTCTTTTTTAGTTGCAAAGTTTTATAAAGGATTCTGTGTACACCATTTCAATTTTTTGTTATTAATCACAGCGTAGACTTCACTGGCAAGACCAATATTTGTTACTAATTACCCTTAAAGTTGCAGTCCTTTTTAGCATAATTGTGCTCTTAAGTAGCATTTTCTTTGAGAATGTTTCTGGTTACAGCATACATTTAATATGCAGCTTGAGAAAATGCTTAAAGTAGGCCAATAAATTAGATGAATTTCAGTGAGGTGGTACATTTTTAAATAAATCACTCAAGATTTGTTTTAATTTTAGAAGAGAAAGAGAAACTGAAGAAACTTCCTCCAAATAGGGTTGGTGCAAATTTCAATCACACATCAGAAACAGACGATTCCTGGTTACCTTCCTTTGGCCGAGTGTGGAATGATGGCAGGAGGTGGCAATCCAGGTTAGAGATCTTGCTTCTATAAGCTCCCTTACTTCCTTAGTAAGTGAGTTTTGCTGACTTACTTCCAAGGGTTTCATTCTTTTCTGGTTTGTTTCCTTGTACTTCATTGGTCTCTTTCTGCTAAGCATTATCCAACTTCTTGACATGACTTCTTTTTCATTTTATAGGCATCAATTCAGGTTAGAGGAAGGCAAAAAGAGAAAACGAGACAAGAGATGACCAGAAGAATATTCCAAGAAATGAATTTTGGAAGAGGAAATATTTTTGTAATATTTATTAGCTACTAACTCACCCTGTATAAAGTATTAGAATATTTTATATTGTAGTAAATTAGGCAAAGTGAAAATCTAGCTTTACATTCCAATGTAATAATTAGCAATTGCAAACTTATACTCATCACTAATGTACACTTATTTATATATTGCTGGCCTTGTATTGCAAGTCAAAATCCCACAATTTTATTAATACAAGACTTTTCCATTTCTATGTAAATAAAGCCTTCTGTTTGAAGTGGAATTGAGAGAATGAAGAGCAATCATTCCAGGTTCATCAGAGAAAGTGAAAGGATGGCATCCTGTAACATTGAGCACTTTTTCAAAACTAAGGAAAATTGCCATGTCAGTTGAGATTTATCACTTTCTACAGGTGCACCACAGAAAATATAGCTCATATGCCTCCTGCTTTGCCCATGACAAGAAACTGCAAAAGCTTGTGAATGTAACCTGTCTATCATTCAAACCAACCTTCCAGCCATTGCCTGTTTGACACTTCTTACTGCCTCAGAAAAGCAGCCAGCCTAATTAAGGACCCCATGATCTTCCACTGGGAAAAAGGTATACACGTATGAACTGACTCAAACAGCTTCGTTCCTGCTACCAGACTTTTAAATGGACTCTTATCACACTAAGTTGATCTTTCTCTTGACACTACACTCTAAACACAGTGCAAGAAACTATTTTTTACTGTTTAATACATGACAATAAATTAACTTAAAGGTGTTTACAGATCATAATCTGCAGAACAACTAAAATACCACAGCTTACAAACACTATATATACTTGAGCATAATGAACAGCACTAATTTTGAAAACATTCCTGGCTATGGATTTATGCTATATTCCATAACAAAACAACAACCATAGGAGTTACTCTGACAAGTATTTAGTCCATACCAAATGTACTGTTGGTTGATCCAACTAGTGAGATTTTATGGAATTCATATACAGGCCCTAAAAAGTACCTTAGGTCTCTGCAGTACTAATCCAGTGCCAATACCATTACTTCCCTGGCTTCCAGTCACCATCCTAAATTAGATTGGTCAAGGGGATAAAAAGCAATATTGGAATATCTTCACCCCCTGTGCAGGCAAACAGTCAGTGAGATTTGCATGTTTAATTAATCACAATACACAGTGTTGTAGTACAACAGTTTTATTTTACATTTGTATCTAAATATCTTCAGTTGGAATCCATTCCAGAATCTGAAAAAAAAAGAAAATATTTAATGTTTAACAGAAAATGTTGAAGTTTAAACACCTGAAAATTCTAAACCTAAATAAGGCTATTAAATCTTAAGAGTGCTTGGGGTGTGGAATGCACTGCCTGCTGTGATAGTGGAGTCAGACACTTCAGGAACTTTCAAACAATGGAATAGGCACATGAAGCAGATCAGAAATGATAAGGAGTGGGATAGCTTTACATTGGATTTGGATACAGCTTGGCACAACGTCGAGGGCTGAAGGGCCTGTACTATGCTGTACAGTAAGACACACCATTAAACCACACCACGTTCTTCGTAAGACACACCATTAAACCCAGGTTAAGTTCGATACCCAAGTACCACCTGCACACACAACATGCTTTTCATTCAGGTACTGCCCAATCCTGATGTCATGTCTACACTGACTTTCTTCCAGTAAAGGATCAATTTTAATTATCAACAGTAGACTGTAATCTTAAATGATGTTTCTCCATAATTTACTCTAAAGGCCCTGGATTAAATTGCCCCAAACAGTACAGACCAGGGATTGAACCAGAGCCCTCTGATCTGAGAGAGCTTTATTCCAGAATTGATAGGTTGAAGGGATAAAATAATGCCATAAACAACGCAGAAAATCATTCTTGGGAATTTTACCAAAAAACTGCACCGCTGGGAAGGATTTAGGGATGTACACTGCCTCACACAAACAACTGGGTGCCAGAAGTTCACAACTCCACTGTACTGTGTACTCAAAACACCAATGGGAGATGTGCACCCTAGCTCGTAGTTGGAAGCACTTCATTCCCCCAGAGTAAAGAACAAAAAAAATCACTAGCAACTAACTTAAAGCAAAACAGACCACCCAACTGACTCCATGAGGAAGAAACAAACGGTAAAAAGGATGATGGACGTCCAAATAGTACCTGTTTAAGCATCATCTGCAGCAGCAGGTGCATCCCCTCCCTTGGTGTTTCGCGTGTAGATAACCTGTGCTCTGTGTTTGCACACCAGCTTGATCATACCTGCCAAACAATGAGAGTTACATAAGTCAAGCCCTGGGATACAATTCAACTCTGAATTACTACCAACCATAAAAGATGAAACAGCCAGTTCAGGCTGATGTTCGTGTAAGAATAATGTAGGTTAACAGTGGTGCAGAAACTGACAATCTCCCGCAGCTACAAAGTAACCATTCATAGCCAAACAATTCTTCATAAATGGGCATGAACAAAGAAAAGGAAATGAAAGATCAACAGAAAACATTCAAGTCTTATACCTCCCCAGAACAAAGTACAGACCACAAATTTATACCTGCAGGGCATGAGAAGCAAGCGATACTCTTGCAGCAAGGCTCGTGAATTGAACAGCGTGTCAGGGAAATTGGGGACAGGAGGAGTTTGAGTAATAATCCAATGAAGTATCCACAACTTTTTGGTAAGATGTTGAATTCTTTTAAAAAAAACTTGCTAATTTACTAATTTATTAAAACCCAAACTAAACCATTGCTCACATGATGTAGCAAATCACTCAGCTGTGACTTGTGTTTCTAAACACAACTGTAATTATAACTAAAATACAAAAATGTTTTAGAACACTTAGAACATTTCCTGATAGTCCTCACCAAGGATAACAGCAGCCATGAAAGTATACATTGCAACCTCCAATCTGACCCTGACTGGGACATACATTATTTCATCATTGGGAATTCCTCGTGGAATTATCATAAGGACATAGCATTACGGTTGATCTTATGGTGGTCTTTACTGCACTTTCCTGCCAGTCAACTATAACCCTCAACTCTTGCAGATCAAAAACCTGCTGAACTTAACAACTCATTTGACTAAATGACCCAGCTTCCCTTGCTATTGATAATTATAATATCCTCAGAAAGCATTTCTTCATCGTGGTCTTAAACAGGAGACTCAACATTGTAAAACTATCCCCCCCTCCAGAGGACCATCAGAGAGGTAATGCATTGAACAGTCTACTCCTGTGCTGTAACCATTCCAAGATACCCAGTCAGTAGATGGAACCCCACAAACAATACCAAGAACAGATTTAACTAAATAAACAAATTGTTTGGTCCTGAGTAACTGTGGAGGGCAGTCAGAAGTCTACAGTGAGAGACATCTTTCTTTAAAAGATTTTTATTTATTAATGTCACAAGTAGACTTATTGTGAAAATCTCTGGTCACCATATCCAGTGCCTGTTCAAATACAGTAGGGGACAATTTAGCATGGTCAATGCACCTAACCAGCATGTCTTTCTGAACATGGGAAACAACCAAAGCACCCAGAGAAAACCCACACAGATACAGGGAGAACGTGCAGACTCCACACAGACAGTGACCCAAGCCAGGAATCCAATCCAGGTCCCTGACGCTATGAAGCAAAAGTGCTAATCACTGTGCCATCCCAAAAAGCGGCCACAGAAAATACAATCACAGAATCCCAACAGAAGGCCATTCAGCCCATCAAGGTATGCACTGACTCTCCAACACAGCATCTTACCTAGGCCCTTTCCCCACATATTCACCCACTAGTCCAAGTAATAAACATATCTTGGGACTGTGGGAGGAAGAGCACCCAGAGGAAACCCAGTCACCCAAAACTGGAACTGAATCTGGATCCTGGCACAGAGGCAGCAGTACTAACCACTGTACCACCATGCCTCCCCTGCCTTGAACAAATATAATTTAGCACATTTACAACTAAGCCAAATTAAAAAGTCAAAACGCTGATGATAATATGCCCACAAATCTCTATTCACAAGCAATCTCAAATTTCACTGACAGCAAACATATTTGTGCGACAAGTAGCCGAGTTGTTCCGAGTTCTGGACATGATCTCTTCCCGAATCTCACCACTAGCCACCATCACGTTAAAGTAGCCACCCAAATCTATGTGACAGTCTGTGATTACCTTTCGCAAGCAGCTCCTGCAGGGCAGCCCTGGCCAGAGAACCTCTGATCTTTAGTCTTTCAGAGACGACTGCAGGTGTGATGAGTTTGTAGTTTGGGACCTCTTTCAACAGTTTATCATATGTGGCTTTGTCAAACAGGATCAAGTTGTTCAGCTTGTCTCTCACTTTTCCTTTTGACCACTTCTACTCGGTTGTACAAAAACAAGGATTGCGGTTAGTAGGCTACGACTCATCAGCAGCTTTAATAAAACATTTAATTATCAACGCACTTGAATGGAAATACCAAAAGACAGAGACTGGTGACACACAAAGTAATTACAACCCCACAGCATGAACATGCTTGTTACGTGTGAACACGGTGGGTGGTACATCTATTCAAATGAAAACATTTTAACTGAATTGACCTGACCTAATGGTTCAATTATCGGCTGTCGCAGGTCTCCATATTTTGACCGTGCTGCAGCCAAAAATTGCGTCAGGCAGCATCACTCCAGTCACAAATAGCATGCCCCCTCTCTAACCCTGCAGTCTGGGAATGTATTTGTTAATGCACTTTATCATGGAAAGATGGGAGAACTTGTGGCAAGAAAGGTCTTTTACAGTAAGGTGAATTCAAATCAAGGTGATGCCTGAGGTATATACACTAGGGGCAGTACAGTGGTTGGCACTGCTGCCACAGTGCCAGGGATCCGAGATTGATTCCTGGCTTGGGTCACTGTCTGTGTGGAGTTTGCACATTCTCTGTGTCTGCGTGGTTTTGTCCCACAGTCCAAAGATGTGCAGGTTAGACCATGCTAAATTCTCCCTCGGTGTAACTGAACAGGTGCCAGGCAAATAGGGGATTTTCACAGTAACTTCTTTACAGTGTGAATGTAAGCTACTTGTGATTAATAAACTTTTACCTAGATGCCACAAGGTTCGATCTTTAGCTGGAAAGAATTATTGATTGCTGTCTGGAAAAGTGGTAAAGTGAACAAGTGGATAATCATAACTTTCACTCACTAATGCTTTACAATGACTGATGTCAAAAGTTGGCTGAATTTAAAGTTTTGGGAAGGATGGGGGGGGGTCCACTGTCACAGGGCCATGTTTTAAACAGAATGACAAAGTAGCAACACTGGCTCAGATTAGTCTAAGAACCCACAGACCAATCCCACTCACCATCTTTAGCAAGGAAAAGGGCAAAGATCTGAAAGGAAAAGATAACATTCTGATCCTCTCAAGATTTATCCTGAAAGGTATTAACCAGAAGCAGTAGCAACACGAAAATCTCTCCCATCAAGATGGTTGGCCTTTTAAGGTAAAACCAATTAAACAAACTCAAGTTAAATCAGGACAAAGTAAAAGGGGCAGCTTCCCAAAACGAGGGGGAACAGCCTGAACAAAGTACAAAGGAAACTTGGAAATATCAAATTAAAATGTGATTATTAGGGTTGAGAATGCACCCAAGCCTCTGCGGTGCCCAACGAATGCATAAGGCATCAATTGCACCCGTGGACACCAGATGCTCCCCCTCCAGAGACACTTGGCCACGAACGTAGCTGTGGTAGAGGGGCAGTCAGGATGGACCCCTCCTCCCCCCACTCTTCCAGATCATCCACTGCCTGAACCTGTAAATGGCGTGTTTCACCAGGCCCAGTAGGTGGTTCACAAGGCCACTGCCATTCCAAATCCTATTCCCTGCAGCAGGTGTCCGTAGATTAGGAGTGTGGGACTGAAGTGCAAACAAAACATTAATAAAAGGTTCTTCAGAAAAACGAAAAGGGAACAAAACCTAAGACACGAAACATAGACATGGTCCAAAGATCCACAGGCAACAGAAGGGGCAAGCTGCAGAGCCTGTGAACCACTGAATCCTATAGTTGTGCGGAACTGTTGCATTCATCACCCTCTGCCCAGGTCCCTCCCCTAGAACCTCCGCCACCTGATTGCAACAAGGCTCGCCAAGGTGTATCTGGGTGACAGACAAGGACGCAATAGTGGAAGATATGCAGCAGCAGCCCATACAGGAAATGCCTTGCGAGATGGAAAAGGGCACAGAGGACATTTCTGTGAGACAGCTCATGCTGTGTGGCACCTGACCCGAGGAGGTAAACAGTCTGTTTCTGAAAATCTGTAAACCATGGGCAGAGTTACTCTGGTCCTCTCCTGCCACAGAGGAACAGTGAAAACGCTCAAGAATTCACTTGTCTGCTTTTGCCAAAGACAAAGCTGGGGATTTATCTAGTGATCTCATTCACTAGTTCAACATTTTCTTCCCAACTATTCTATTTGTACTGTACATCTATCAATAGATCGCCTGACAGTGAACAACAGTCATTTCAACAAAACCCATTTAAATTGGGAGTTTTATTTTTCAAAAAGTAAGCACCATTATATCTTTATACAATCCTGCAGCTATACTTCCCAAGAAAGCAGAAGGCAAAAAGGTTCACCAGTCTTCGTACCAGATTCAAGTCAGAGTTGTAACACATCAATATAAAACAACCAAGATATCATACATACACTTTGAACAGTTCCTGTTATTTCTGAATATAATCACAGCTTTTATCAATCCCATCATTCCATAATCAAATACAGGTTAATCCTTCCAAAATGAATTTAAGTTTATGCATTCTTATACCTTGTAATATAGTTATAAAACAAAAAATCTAATGCAATTAACAAAATAAAATATTGGAAACTCTCAACAGAGCAGTTAGTACTGTCAGAAAGTTAACAGCCCTTTGCACCCAAACTGTTCAATTCCCTTTTCCAGTACTCTGCTTAGATGCTGACCTGAATGCTTTGGCTTTACAGTTCACAGGTGAAAATACAAGTTCGAAATAGGACATTCAACACTTTGAGCCTGCTTTCCATTTGATAAGATCATGATCTGATTGTGACCTCAATTCTACTTTCCTGCCCACCCCTAATATATTTTGACTCCCTCATCAATCACAAGTCAACCCACCTTAAAAAATATTCAATACCTACCTACCTTCACTATTCCAAGGAAGGGGATTCCACTACATAACGACTGAGGAGAAAAAATCCTCATCTTCATCGTAAATGGGAGACTCCATATTTATAAACAATGTCCCCTAGCTCTAATCTCTCTCATACAGTAAAACATCCTCAGCATCCATCTTGTCAAGTTCCCTCCCCTTACACTTCAATAAGGTCACCTCGCACTCTTCTAAACTCCAACTGATACAGGCCCAACCTGTCCACCTAACATAACCTCTTCATCCCCGGTATCAGTTGAGCAAATCAACTCTGACATGCCTCTAATATATTTATATCCTTTAAGTGAGATCAAGACTCTACACTGTATTCAGGAATGATCTCACCAACACTGTAGCAAAACTTCCTCTATTGTCCTTACAATAAGAAACGTACGAATAGTTTTCCTAATCACTCACTGTACCTTCAAACCTATGTAATGAGATTCACGTACCAGAATACCCCGTGCCCTCTGTGTCCAAGTTCAGAAAGCTCTAATTCAATAATTTACTGGTTTCTATTTGCCTTGAACATTTCCCACGTTATACTCTATCTGTCAAATTTCTGCCTAGCTCCTTAACATATCTATATCCCTCTGCAGACTCCTTATGGCTTCCAACTTATTTCTTACTTACCTTTATCATTATCAAATTTATCAACCTGTACATTCGGTCCCTTCATTCAAGTCATTGATATGGATTGTAAATCATTGAGGCAATCTACAGGAGGACATACCTTCTTCTTGGCCTTGCCTCCAGTTTTGTTCACTGGATCTTTATCCTTTTTGCCTCCTTTACCCCCATCTTTCTTCTTCTTGTCATCTTTAGGAGGCTAGAGCAGAAGACAAATTTCATTCAAAAAATTATATTAACTATACAACAGCAGCTCCCAATCATTAACACATTATGTGCAATACAAATCTTCTCAAAACTGGATTAACTTAACTGTCCAATTAAAAGTAATCATCTCCAAACCCAAAGGTAATACATGCTGGGAGATCAGATGCATTTCCATGGTTAAGTGAACAAAGGAACAGAAGGCTATTTAATGCTTCTCAACTTTCTGAGACCATACCTCATATGTGAACCAACTCCATTTATTAACCTTTGTTCATATCACTCTGGGAAAATCATTAATAAATAATGTTTAAAAATTATTAGATCAAGCATCCATTTGTGGAAGAATTCCAGGCTCCCAATACCCTTTCATTTCAAAATTATTTTTTAATTTCACTCCTAAGTAGGAGTTCGAATGTCTTCAATTGACCCCCACAATCAGCTAGACATTTCTCCCCATGTGCTCCCCTTACTATTATGAAAATATTGATAAGATCTCCCTTTTATAAAGGGGAAGCTTTTCATGCAGAGTGTGGTGAATGCTTGGAACACTGCCAGAGGCAGTGATGGAAGCAGGCACATTAGCAGCACTTGAGCCATCTGGCTACATGAATAGGGTTGGAATAGAGGGATACGGACCAAGAAAGGGCAGTTTTCTTTCAACATTTAATTAGGACATCATGATCAACACAGACTTGGAGGGTCTGTTCATGTTATACTTTTCTTTCTTCTTAACCATCTAAATTCCACAGTATACAGCCCCAAATTAAAAGGAAAATCCACAAAAGTGGTGACTATCAAAAAGAAAAAAAAGCATCTGTCTTAATCAGGAGATCAAACATAGACATTTTAAAACCAGATTCCCAGTCCTCCCATAAAGTGAGGCAGCCTCTCATGTCTCTTCATACACTGCAGAAAAGACCTTTCAGCCCAACAAGTCTGCAGGGCTTAATGTTAAATTTATTTATTAGTGTCACAAGTAGGCTTACATTAACACTGCATTAAGTTGCTGTGAAAATCCCACAGTGACCACACTCCGGCGCCTGTTCTGGTATACTGAGTGAGAGTTTAACATGGCCATTGCACCTAAGGTGCTGGAGATCTGAAATAAACAGGGAATGATCTAGGAGGGAGCCGAATATGATTCTAATTATTGTGTTAAGGTGCCTTGCAATACAGCGGGTGGGTGTTATTGTTAAATCTACACTATGCTCCCTCCAAGCTGGGTTAGGCTCTGACTGAGGTTTGCGGGGCTCAGCGCTGGGCGCTGGTCATCCAGGCCGGGGCTCGGGCGTTGCTAATCCAGGCCGGGGCTCAGCGCTGGGGCGTTCCTAATCCAGGCCGGGGCTCGGGGCGTTAGTAATCCAGGCCGGGGCTGCAGGAAACGTGGGCCCGGCCTTTCCCTGGCAGCTCCAACATGAGGAACCAGGGGAAGGGGGCTGAAGATTTAATTCTCCGTCTCCCCCGATCCTCTCCCCTCCTCACAGCCCGCTAGGCGGGCTCCCCGCCGGCTGGCTCCCCTCCCCGAGGCTCAGCTCCACTCCACTCCACCTCCTCACCATGTTGTCCCTTCAAGATGTCGGCGTCCAAAAGGAAGAGTCCCTGCTCTGACAGCCCAGGAAACCCCGGAGCAGCGGCAACTTCCGGTCTGTGCGGCATCTCCGTCACGCAACTTCCGGTTTCTATAGACCCAGCTCCTCCAGCCAATAGGATGTGAGTTTGACCCAAAGGAGTTGGAATGCCTTCAGTGGCTCAATGCTGAATAGAGTAAAGCACTAGCACCAACCTGATGTCCTGTGGGTGACACAGTAAGAAGTTTCACTACACTAGGTTAGAGTCCAACAGGTTACCCCAGCCCAACACCAGCATCTCCCCACCTTGTAGGTGGCACAATGGTCAGCACTGCTGCCTTTCGGTGCCAGGGGCCTGGGTTGGATTCTCAGCTTGGGTCACCATGTTTGCATATCTCCCCAGATTTGCATGAGTTCCCTCTGGTGCTCTGGTTTCCTCCTACACTCCAAAGGTGTGTGGGTTAGGTGAATTGTAAATTAACTCCAAAAAAAATTGTCCCTAGATAAATTGAGCAGGGTAAATATGTAGGACTATAGGAATAGGGCCTGGCTGGGATTGTGGTTAGTGCAGACTCGGTGGGCTGAATGGTCTCCTTCTGCACTGTACGGATTTCATGATTCATCAAGCTATTGAAAGTTATGAGCTATAAGAAGGGGCTGGACAAACTCAGGTTGACTTCTCATGAGCAATGGATGTTTCCTATCATAGAATTTTGACATTGCAGAAGGAGGCCATTAGACTCATTGGGTCTGTATTGATTCTTACCCAGGCTTACCCCATAAATCCTGTGTATTTACACCACTAATCCTCCAGCCTCCACATCTTGGGGCACCACAAGGGGCAATGTTGCATGGCTAATTCAACCAACCTGCAAATCCTTGGACTGTAATTTGATTTGATTTATTATGATCACAGTATTGATTTATTATGATCACAGATACAATGAAAAGTATTCTTGTTTCTTGCATGCTATATAGGTAAAGCATAAAGCATACACAAAGGGTAGTGGGGGTGTGGAATGCACTGCCGAATGAGGTGGTGGGAGCAGGCACGCTAGGGTTGTTTAAGGGTCTCTTGGACAGCCACATGAGCAGTCTGCAGATAGAGGGATATAAGAACTCAGTAAGAATTTAGCAACACCAATTTATAATCCAACCGATTTATTTGATAGTAAAAACGCGAGCTTTCGACTCCTGTGTCTTCCTCAGGCAAATGCAGTGTTCTGGTCTGCAATAGCATACATCAGCACAGACAGTCAGATTTCGCATTCTAATCAGCAATCTCTGACTGTCTGTGCTGATGTATGCTATTGCAGACCAGAACACTGCATTTGCCTGAGGAAGACACAGGAGTCGAAAGCTCGCGTTTTTACTATCAAATAAATCGGTTGGATTATAAATTGGTGTTGCTAAATTCTTACTGAGTCCTTACCACCCCAATCCAACGCCGGCATCTGTATATCATGATAGAGGGATATAGCAGGACTGTTTGAATATCGGGAGGACCAAATAGTAGTAGACTATCTTTTAGTTTCGTCTCGGGAATGTCTTAGTTTTTTTTTAGTATGTTTAATTAAGTCTTATTTGTTTCCGCAGGCAATTCGGTCCACCTTGTTGACCAACAAGGGGCATGCATGCGGCATGTCATGCGAGAGCTGCTCTTTGAGGTTGCTTCAGGAGTTGCCTAGTGCTTCACGTCGTCAGTGTATGCTTAAACTGGACCATCTGATGGGCAACATGACAGCTCAGAGGCTATCGCTGTTGCTGGGCTGACACATGGATTTGGGTCTGTGTCTGCGGGAGTTTGCGCGTTCTCCCCGTGGTTGTGTGGGTTTCCTCCGGGTGCTCCGGTTTCCTCCCACATCCCAAAAATGTGCTCTTAGGCTGATTGGGTAACAAATTGTCCCTATATTGATCCCTATATGGGAATCTTCAACAATAGGCATAGCCTAAAGACAAGGATATGTCATTAGGACGTTAGGACGGCGGCGTGGGCTCGTTGGGCCGAAGGGCCTGTTTCTCGTGCTGTGTTGCTCTTTGTTCTTTGTTCATACCATTCATAGAGAAGAAAAGGAGAGGGTGCATAATCTAGTATTACAGTCTTGACTCAAGAAAGATCAGTTCAATATAGGGTAGATTAAGACAATGAATGGTTGTTGTGATGGACTGGGCTTCGTTCACAATCCTTTACAGCTTCTTACGATCTTGGAGAGAATAGGAGCCATATCAAGCTGTGATAAAAATGGAAAGGATGCTTTCATCTGCAAAAGTTGGTGAGAATCATAGCAGACATGCCAAATATCCTTAGCCTACTGAGAAAGTTGATGAGCTTTCTTAACTGTAGCAAGTGTGTGGATGACCAGGACAAGTTATTGGTGATCTGGACACTTAAAAACCTGAAGGTTTTGACCATTTCTACTCTATCCCTATTGCTGTAGACAGGAGCATGTCCTCCACAATGCATGAAGTCAATGGTTATTTCCATTGTTTTGTTGACATTGAGGGAGCAATTATTATGTTGCACTGATTCTCAATCTCTTTCCTGTATTCCATCTTGTCATTGTTTGAGATCCGACCCACTATGGTGGTGTCATCAGCAAACTTGAAAACCGAGCTGGAGCAGAATTTGCCCACACGTAGGTGTATAAATATAATAAGATGCTGAAGACTCTTGTGGGCACTAGTGTTGAGGATGATCATGGAGAAGATGTTGTTTCCTGTCCTTATTGCAGTCTGTAGGTTAGAAAGTTCAGGATCCAGTTGCTGAGGGAGGAATCGAGCCCCAAACCACAGAGTTTGGAGATGTGTTTTATAGAAATAATGGTGTTAAAGGCTGAGCTGTAGTCAATAAATAGTAGTCTGACATACGTATCTTTGTTAACTAAATGTTCTAGGGTTGATATATAGGTGGATAGATCTACCTAGGTAGGTAGGTTATGGGGAAAAGGCAGGAGAATGGGGCTGAGAAACATTTCAACCATGATTGAATGGTGGAGCAGACTTGACGGGCTGAGAGGCATGTGCATGCCTCCTAATATTAGTACTTCATTGTCCACCTACAACAACAGAGGGATTTCCAGTGGAAAGTGCTACATAAATGCAAGATGTTCATTTTCATAGAAACCGTATTATGCAGAAAGTGGCTATTTGGCCCATCAAGTCTGCACCAACCACAATCCCACCCAGCCCTACCCCTATATATTTACTTGCTAATCCCTCTAACCTACTCTAAGGAGTAATTTTTAAGCATAGCTAATCAACCTAACCCACACATCTTTGGACAGTGGGAGGAAACCAGAACACCCAGAGGAACCTACTCAGACACAAGGTTAACTTGCAAATTCCACAGAGAGAGTGGGAGCTAAGTCAGAAATCGAACCCAGGTCCCTGGAGCTGTGAAACAGCAGTGCTAATCACTGTGCTACCGTGCTGCCCAATTTTCAAATTGGTTCATTGTCAATGCATATCTGCGAGAAGACTACATATCCCAGAATTCCGTCGCTCAGCGCGGTGCCTCTTGGGAGGTGCAGGCGCCTCACTACGCAGGAATTATAAAGGGGAAAGGGACTACATTTCCCGGCGTTCCCGTTCTCGGCGCAGTGTCTCCTGGGACCGGTGGGCTCTTCACTGCGCAGCCGCAGGAAGGGAGAAAGGGACTACATTTCCCAACGTTCCCCGAGGCGGTGCAGCTATGGTGGTTTACAGCGTTTATGTGGTGAATAAAGCTGGCGGTTTGGTTTATCAGTATGACAACTACTCACCCCGCACTGATGTGGAAAAGACCTTCAGCTACCCGCTCGATCTGGTGCTGAAGGTGTACGACGAGCGGGTTGTGGTGTCTTTCGGTCAGAGGGACGGTATCAAAGGTGAGGGCAGGCCCGGGAATGGGGCGTGGCCGGTGGCTACTGCTCTCAGGAAAGGCCCTGAAAGCCTGGGCCTGGCCCAAATAGTGGCTTTAAATAACACTTGCAGCTGATGGTCAGGCATTTTAACAAATCGTCCAGTGCACTTCATTAGTTATCCTTTTTCCATTACCTAATTCCAATAGTTTACTCTTAAATCATTCACATTTGACAAAGTAAAATTAGGGGCACAATTCTTAAGGAGTGCAGGAACAGAGAGACCTGGAATGTGAACGTGCAGAATTCTTCTAGGTAGCATTAAAACTGACAAATCTCCAGGGCCTGATGGCATTTATCCCAGACCGCTTAGAGAGGTGCGAGGTGAAATTGCTGGGCCTCTGACGCAAATCTTTGTCTCTTCCTTGGACACAGGTGAGGTCCCAGAGGACTGGAGAATAGCTGATGTTGTACCGTTGTTTAAAAAGGGTGGTAGGGATAACCCTGGAAATTATAGGCCAGTGAGTTTGACGTCAGTGGTAGGGAAGCTGTTGGAGGGGATTCTTCGAGATAGGATGTACAGGCACTTAGAGCGTTGCAATCTGATTAGGGATACGCAGCATGGATTTGTTAAGGGGAGGTCGTGCCTTACAAATCTGGTAGAATTTGAGGAGGTGACGAAAACGGTGGACGAAGGGCGAGCCGTTGATGTGGTCTATATGGATTTTAGTAAGGCGTTTGACAAAGTCCCTCATGGGAGGTTAGTCGAGAAGGTCAAGGCAAATGGGATACAAGGACAGGTAGCTAGATGGATAAGCAACTGACTTGGTAATAGGAGACAGAGAGTAATAGTGGAAGGGTGTTTCTCTAGCTGGAGGTCGGTCGCTAGTGGTGTGCTGCAGGGCTCGGTACTGGGACCTCTTCTATTTGTAATATATATAAATGACTTGGAAGAGGAAGTAAGTGGAGTGATCAGCAAGTTTGCAGACAATACAAAGATGGCTGGACTTGCGGATAGTGAGGAGCATTGTCAGGCGATGCAGCAGGACATAGATAGACTGGTAGCTTGGGCAGATAGATGGCAGATGGAATTCAATCCTGATAAACGTGAGGTGATGCATTTCAGGAGAAAGAATGTAGGGGGGAGGTATATGATAAGGGTAGACCTATTAAAAGTATAGAAATGCAGAGGGACCTGGGGGTGCAGGTGAACAAGTCTCTGAAGGTGGCAGAGCAAGTGGAGAAGGTTGTGAAGAAAGCATATAGTATGCTAGCCTTTATAGGAAGGAGTATAGAGTACAAGAGCTGGCCTTTAATGTTGCAGTTGTATAAAACGTTGGTTAGACCTCATTTGGAATACTGCGTCCAGTTCTGGTCGCCTTACTACCAGAAGGACGGGGAGACTCTGGAGAGAGTGCAGAGGAGGTTTACCAGGATGCTGCCTGGTATGGAAGGTCTGAGTTACGAGGAGAGGTTAGGCAAATTGGGACTGTTTTCCTTAGAAAGACGTAGACTTAGAGGAGATCTAACAGAGGTGTACAAGATTATGAGGGGTATAGATAGAGTAAACAGGATTAAGCTTTTTCCTAGAATGGACTCAAATAGCACGAAGGGTCACGGGCTTAGGGTGAGGGGGGTAAGGTATAATTTGGATGCTAGAGGGAGTTTTTACACACAGAGGGTGGTGGGGGTATGGAATGCGCTGCCAAGTAAAGTGGTGGAGGCAGGTACTCTGGAGTTATTTAAGAAATACTTAGATGGGCACATGAACAGAATGGGAATGGAGAGGTATAGAAAACTGATTTAAAATAGGGATCGTGAGCCTTGGGAGTCCCTGGGAAGTGTGTAAATAGATGATGATATTGATGTACTTGTTTTTATCCTACAGGTGCTTTGGTCCACCTTGTTGTCTAACGAGGGGCATACACGCGATGGGTCGTGAGAGGACTGCTCTTGGATCTTTTTCGAGAGTATCCTACTGCTTCACATTGTTAGTGTATGCTTGACCTGGACCACTCTGATGGGCAACACGACAGCTCAGTGACTATAGCTGTGCTGTGCAGATACATGGATTTGGGCCTGTGTCTGTGGGAGTTTGCGCATTCTCCCCGTGCTTGCGTGGGTTTTCTCCAGGAGCTCCGGTTTCCTCCCACATCCCAAAGATGTGCTCTTAGGCTAATTGGCAAAACAAATTCTCCCTAAATTGTCTCAAATTTGGTTTTTAATCCATAGATCCATAAACGTGGACAGAGATTGCGTGTAGAAGTGGGAACATGGAGGTGGTGGCGCGGGCTTGTTGGGCCGAAGGGCCTGTTTCCCATGCTGTTTTGTTCTTTGTTCTTTGAAAGTTAGAGAGATCAGTTGACTATTTTCTAAATGGGGAAATGCTTTAGGAATTTGATGCACAAAGGGACTTGGGAGTCCTGATTCTGAACTTTAATATGCAGGTTCAGTTGGCAGTTAGGAATGGCAAATTCAATGTTAGCATTCATTTTTAGAAGGCTAGAATACAAGAGCAGGGATGTACTGCTGAGGCTGTATAAGGCACTGGTCTGCCCCCATTTGGAGTTTTGTGAGCAGTTTTGGACTCCACATCTAATGAAGGATGTGCTGGCCTTGGAGATGGTCCTGAAAAGATTCACAAGAATGATCCCATGATTGAAAGTTTTTAATTTGAGGAGTCTAAGCTAATACTCAATGGAGTGTAGAAAGATAAGGGGGAGATAATTGAAACTTGCAGAATACTGAGAGGCCTATTTAGAATGGCTGTAGGAGGATGTTCTCGTTAGTGGAAAAGATGAAAACTCAAGGGCACAACCTCAAAGTGAAGGAATGCTCCTTTAAAACTGAGATGAGGAAGAATTTCTTCAGCTGGAGAGTAGTGAATCTTTAGAACTCATTATCACAGAAGTAAGGAAAGATAGAGGCTGAGAGGAGACCTGATGGAGGTCGAAAAATTGAGGCATAGACAGGGTGGACAGTGAGAGGCTTATTTCCAGGTGGAAGTGTCAATTACAAAGGGGTGTAGATTCAAGGTGAGAGGGGGCAAATTTAAGGAAGATGTGTGAGGAAGTTTTTCAGTGTGGTGGGTGCCTGAAACATGCTGCCAGAGGAGTTGGTAGAAGCAGGCAAATTTGCAATATTTAAGAGGCATCTGGATGGGTACATGAAAAGAGAGGGAATGGAGGGATATGGACTGAGTAAGGCTTTTTTAGTTTAGTTAGGACTTCATCAATGGCACAAGCATGTAGGGCCTATTCCTGTACTGTTCTGTGTTCAAACATCCTCCACACTCTGAAGATGATGCTCCCTCTTATCTTCTACCAAGCATCTTAATCTGTGCCTCTTGGTAATTGACCTCTCTGGTAGGAGAAATAGGGCATCCTGTCTACCCTACCGAGGCTCCTCAAGATCTACTTTTCCATAATTGTGCTAAATGTTATATAAGATCTGTTTGGCTAGCTCAGGAAGTAGCACACTTGCCTTTTGAACCTGAAGATTGTAGGTTTAGTTTGGGACTGAATCACATACACTAGGATAATGCCTCAGTGTAACATCAAGGGACTGAAGTGTTTGAGTGACTGGCTTTCTGGTTAGCGCTTATGCTGGGCTCTGCCTGTTCAGATGAACCTTTAAACTGTCACCTGCCATTAGGAACTCAAACAAAAAGAAATCCCACAACACCAGTTTAAAGTCCAAACAGGTTTATTTGTAGGAGAAGCTGCAAGCTTTCAGGACAGCCTATCCCTTTGTCAGGTGGCTGGGAGTTCTGATCATAAAAAGGACACAAAGACACAAACTCAATTTACATGTACAATGATTAGAATGTGAGCTAATCAATTCTTAAAGGTACAGACAATGAGAGTGGAGAAAGTTTTAAGCACAGGTTAAAGAGATGTGTATTGTTTCCAGACAGGAAAGTTAGTGAGGTTTTGCAAGTCCAGGCAAGTTGTGGGGGTTACAGATAGTGTGACATGAACCCAAGATCCCAGTTGAGGCCGTTCTCGTTTGTGTGGAACTTGGCTATCAGTTTCTGCTCAGTGACTCTGTGCTGTTGTGTGTCATGAAGGCCGTTTTGGAGAACGTTTAGCCAAAGATCAGAGGCCAAATGCCCATGACCGCTGAAGTATTCCCCAACAGGAAGAGAACAGTCTTGCCTGGTGATTGTCGAGTGGTGTTCATTCATCCATTGTCATAATGTCTGCATGGTCTCCCCAATGTACCAAGCCTCGGGACATCCTTTTCTGCAGTTATCAAGTAGACACTTTGGCTGAGTTGCAAGAGTGTATACCATGTACCTGGTGGATAATGTTCTTATGTAAGATGATGGCATCCGTATCGATGATCCAGCACGTCTTACAGAGGTTGCTGTGGCAAAGTTGTGTGGTGTTGTGATCATTGTTCTCCTGAAGGCTGGTAGGTTAAACTGGTGTTGTGGGATTTCTTTCTGTTTTATCCCCAGTCCAACACTGGCATCTCCACATCATTAGGAGCTCAGTTAGTGTCCTTGCCAACATTGAAACCTCAACCAAAATTATGTTCAAATTTTTTAAAAGCTCTATTTCATCACTGGTTTACGGGATCTTGTGCTGTACACTGCTACAAAAAACACCGCATTTACAAACACCTTAACATAAAATGTCACCAGCTTGTGGAACAATAGTGAGTATACTTAAATGTTAACTTTTAAGCTATGAAATGCTTTGAAATGTTGGGAATATAAAGATACTATGTAGATCATATTCGTTTTTTTTTTTGCCTTCCACTTGTCACAACTCTAAGAGCTATAGCTCTTTCTTTTCAATTTTTCCATGTATTGAACCCTGTTCAATGCCAAGAGAGGTCCTGAATTTAAACACAATCCAAATTTAGCAGTTTAACAGTGTAGACTTTGTCTGTGTTCGTACCAGAAAGTCTCATGTAATTATTCTTAAAAGTACTTTCTCCCCACATGTCTGCATGGGTTTCCTCTGGGTGCTCCAGTTTTCTTCCACGGTCTGAAAGATGTGCTGGTTAAGTGCGTTGACTGTGCTAAATTTTCCCTCAGTGAGCCTGAACAGGGTGCTGGGGTGTGACAACTAGGGGATTTTCACAGTAACTTCATGGCAGTGTTAATGTAAGCCTACTTGTAACACTAATAAATAAACTTTTAAAGAAAACTTTTGACTGTTGAATTTAAAATGTTTTATTGACAATGATAGTTCGAACTATGTCGCGTGTGTATGCAAGCTTTGAATATTGTTACTCTGGTATTTGAATTTTGTTTGGTTTTTGTTCCCTAGTTGGATATGCTGTGCTTTCAATTAATGGGATTGATGTCAATGGAAGGTATTTGAATGATAACAGGGATGTGCTGGAGTATCTGAATACCGCTTTCAATTATCCTTTGGCAATTCGCTTTGGACGTCCTCGTCTGACATCGAATGAGAAATTAATGCTGGCCTCCATGTTTCACTCGTAAGTTTCAGAATAGAAAAAAAAATTAAGTTCAGAAATGCAGCATGTCACATTAGGGCAATGGATGCCAGTTAGCTTAGCTGGCTGGCAAGTGGATCAGTTGATGCCAACAGCCCTGTTTTAATTCCCATTCCGGTTGATGTAGTCTCCTCTTCTGCCCCTGACAGTGGAAGGCAGTAGCAAGCCATCACTGAAAAAGGCTGCCGGGTAAATGGTTTAGGTTGAAGAGTCTAAAGTCAATGAGCCACGGACCAGCCTTTGGATACAGTACATGTGAAGGAATGAATGTTGTGGGTGTACTTTTGTGTTTATCTAATACTATCTTGCTGTGTTTTTTTTTCCCTGTAAAATTAGTCTCTCGGTTCATATAATTCTAGACTTTCCCAACTCTGAACTAGGGACTCTTTTGGATCATAGATTGAATGAAGAAGGCTATTTCTGTCCTTTAGATATGCAATGCCTGTATGCCAGTTTTCTATTAAAGTTTTTATGTCCATAATATTTATGACCTTTGTTAAAGGTCTTATCTGAAGACCAATAGAAGTGTTAATACTTTGTCCATCTATACACTGGAATGCCAGCCTTGATCATACACCAAGGGCTAGTTTCTGTTACTGGGCCTCAAACGTTCAACTATCTGACTAGAATTGAGTATGCAGTATTGTACTGCCCTGTTGAGGTGAGGATTTGGATTTAATATCACTTGGATGTGCCATGTAAGAAGGCCAGGCTCTTCCCAGACAGCCTCAAGTATATCTTGTGTGCCGTGTAGCAGCATTGACGGATAGAACTACTTTCCAGAAAGACTCAATGAGCTATCTTTATTAAATTGCCACACAAAGAATGAAGTCAGCTGGTACTAATGCTAACTTTTATCAGCTTGAGTTCACATCATCTCACTGGCAGGTGACTGCTAATTGAATGTTACTATTGTCTCAAGTCCAGAGTAACTTGTGAGAAAGGGCAATATAGTCAGGAAAGTCATTTAATCTAATCATTTCACTGATCTCTGTAAAGCTTTTATGATAATGCACCCATCGCTGACGTGCTGGATGTCTCTGTACATTCCTCAATGTTAAGTGATAGAGATTATGCTGGAAATTAATGCACTATTATGCTGTGCTCAGAATGATGAAAGGTGTGAATTTAACAAACCAGATCTGTTCAAATCTTGACCTGAACTGTTTAGAGAGCGGAGGCAACATGCACACACGCAAGCATGCAAAAGGAATAGAACCTGAAAGGAAAGGTAACCCATTTTCTCCCTAGTATGTCCTGTTTGTTGGCTACAGAAGGTGATTATGCTGTTGTTCCCTCCCCCCCTCCCTTCTTGCATAGATATCGGCAGTAAGAAGTCTCACGACACGAGGTTAAAGTCCAACAGGTTTATTTGGTAGCAAATGCCACTAGCTTTCAGAGCGCTGCTCCTTCATCAGGTGAATTCTGATTGCAAACAGAGCACATAAAGGCATAAACTCAATTTACACGAATAATGATTGGAATGCAAGTCTTTATAGCTAATCAAGTCTTAAAAGATAAAGACAGTGTGAGTGGAGAGAGCTTTAAGCACTGGTTAAAGAAACGTGTATTTGTCTCCAGACAGGACAGTTAGTGAGATTTTGCAAGTCCAGGCAACTTGTAGGGGTTACAGATAATGTGACATGAATCCAAGATCCCAGTTGAGGGTGTCCTTGTGAGTGCAGAACTTGGCTATCAGTCTCAGCTTAGTGACTCTGCACTGTCGTGTGTTGTGAAGGCCACCTTGGAGAACGCTTACCCGAAGATCTTCTAGGTTTTTCGAAGATCTTGGTGCACATGAGGATGGCTTCAGCTGGGATCTTGGGTTCGTGTCATATTGTTTATAATCCCCACAACTTTACCTGGACTTGCAAAATCTCACTAACTGTCCTGTCTGGAGACAACACGCGTTTCTTTAACCTGTGCTTAATGCTCTCTCCACTCACATTGTCTGTATCTTTAAAGACTCGCATTCCAATCATTATTCATGTAAATTGAGTTTGTTCTTTTGTATGCTGCAGAACTCCCACTCACCTGACAAAGGAGCAGCGCTCCGAAAGCTTGTGGCATTTGCTACCAAATAAGCATGTTGGACTTTAACCTGAGACTTCTTACTGTGTTTATCCCAGTTCAATGCCAGCATCTCCGCAGCATAGCTATCGGGCCAGGCAGGTGCTCATGTTCACATGGTAGCCCTGGTGGAAAAAACATGTAACTGTCGGGATTAGAGTTAAAAGGGGAAAGCCTGCACTTCTTGAAATAAAGATAGACCATAGTGAAAATGTGCAAATTGCATTTCAGCATCAGAAAATTGGTTAATGTTTCAGATAGAGAAACTTTATTAGAGGCAACACAGGATCTCTGCTTGAAATATTGAACTGTTAGTTCAGCTTCTGAAAGGACATGTCAGCTCCCAGCATTTTATCTGAACTTTAATGTAGCAATACTCTAGTTAACCCCAAAAATTCCTGACTGAATGCTGTTACATTAACACTGATGCAGATAAAATATTGTCTGCGCAAAAGTGGAAATTTGTTTTTGTCTTCACCTCTGGTATGACATTGGATGCTGTTATTAGTTTAAAAACAGAGAATGGTTCATGTACACTGTGCATATATAACATACATCCATGATACCTACATTCATATATGTTATAATATAGGCAAATGTATCCATACCATATTGCACTCTGCCATTAAAGCACTTGCAGTTAAATTAATAAAGCTAAAGTGTATTTATTAGTCGTTAGTAAGGCTTACATTAATACTTCAGTGAAATTCCCCTAACAAAAACATGATATTAAATTATTGAGAACAAAAGATCTTTTGAATAGATTTTATTTCTTGACAATAGGCATTCTAAGGTGCCTGCCTGAAGGGAGGTTTTCAAATTGATATGATATAATAAAAAAAAATGAAAAGGATTACCAACAATGGCCTGAGCTTTCCTCTTAACTTTGTTGTTAAGTAGGTTATTGGGCTTTGCTTGCTCTCTGCCAATGATTTCACCTGCAATGTTGATGATTCAAGCCAGCTTACTTTTTTGCATTTCATGTTCTGATAAGTGAACCAGAATGTCAAGGTACTCTCTCTACCAGATTTTTGTACACCCTGTCTAAAATGTCTTGGCTCACTCTAAATCCTTTCAGTTTACTCATTAAAAGCAGACGCTGGCTAGCCTTTTCACGAGAACGTTTGGTATTCTCTGTGAAGCTTGGCTTCTGGTCTAAATTTGTTACAAGATGCTTGAAACGCTGTACAATCTCTACCAGTTGGTCATTTAAAATACAGAGATTTGCACAAATGCAGGCCATTGTGATATAAAAATAGTTCTATGTAGATTAAATCAGAGCGCTCGATTGACAGCATGCTCAAAGTAATTTCCTTCAGTTGTCATTTTTTAAAAATAGACCTAACAAAGGCACAATCATTTACATCTTTGAGTAAATAAGTATTGGTTCCCTTGACTTTCATCTTGCTAGTGTATATGGAAAATAACAGAACACAGCCGTGAAGAGCATCTGCATTTATAATCTGGTCTTCAGATTAAAAAGCCATTCGTACAAACATGCTGAAGGTGGTCCAATGGATTAGGCCTCCATTCACATTTAAAATAAAAATCTTTTGTAACAGGGTGTGAATTTGTGTTGTGTTGAATGTTGGGTTATGAGGCCCACTAGAGAAAGGATAGCATCCTCAGTTCCCCTGTATGCTTTACAATCAAATTGTAGGACTTTCATAGAATCCCTGTAGTGCAGAAAGAGGCCATTCAGCCCATCAAGCTTGCACTGGAAACAATCACATCCAGTCCCTATCTCCATAATCCCACATTTTTATAATCCCTCTGACACTAAGGGGCAATTTAGCATGGAGAATCAGCCTAACCTGTACACCTTTGGAGTGTGGGAGTACCTGGACAAAACTCATGCAGCCACTGGGAGAACATACAGACTTCACTCAGTGACCTGAGGTCCCTGACACTGTGACATAATAATGCTAACCACTCTACCACTGTCCTGCCCAAGGAAATCAAGATAATCTGATACAGGCGAAGTTAGATGGTTATTATTTGTATAGTTAGCCAATAAGGACATGAGTCCTTATTGTCTAAAATCATTGTGATTTGGCCCCTGGCCTCTTAGGCACAGACATGAGGTTGATGCTTTCCAAATATTTGAAACAGTGCATACATCCAATAAAAATTGAAATGAATGTTTAAAACATCCCTTTAAGCTGATGAGCGTGTTCTTTTAGTACTTTACCCCATAGTTCACCAGGATCAGGAGCTTTATATGGTTTGAATACGGGAAATACATGATGCAACCTCATTCTCTGATAACTGCACAGTTATCAATCACACATCTTGCTACATTCATTCCTAAACTCAACCACATCAAATCTTACATAAAATTGATTAAGATAATTCTAAAAAGTTCTAACAGGACCAGACAGAGTAGATGCAGGAAGGATGTTCCCAATCGCAGAGGAATCCAGAACCAGAAAGGTCACAATCTTTTTCCCAGGACTGAAATGGTCTGTATGAGAGAACACAAGTTTAATATGCTGGGGAGCAGGTACAGAGGAGATGTCAGGGGTAGGTTTTTCACTCGGAGGATGGTGGGTGAGTGGAATCGGCTGCCATCGGTGGTGGTGGAGGCAAATGAATTGAGGGTTATAGGTAAGTCTAGTAGGTCGCGATATGATCGGCGCAACTTGTGAGCCGAAGGGCCTGTTTGTGCTGTAGTTGTTCTATGTTCTATCATTAATAAAAATAGAACACTGCACAACCACATTCCGTTTTTACTTTTGCCTGCCCATTACTGTGTTAAGCTCTCCCCGTGCCTGCCTGGATTGCCTGTGCTCTATTTTTAAAATCAATTGTTGCTCTTCTCATTTTGGATTTAGGAGCAGGAGTAGTCCATCTGGCCCCTCGAGCCTGCTCCACCATTTAATAAAATCATGGCTGATTTTTTTCATGGACTCAGCTCCACTTGCCTATCTGCACACCACGTCCCTTTGTTCCTTTACTGTCCTTGACAATATCAGTTTCACCTTTTAAGAAATGTCAACTTCTTCTCATTCAGAGATTTTTTTTTTTAAAAACCCCTTGGCACCCAAGGTTTATTGTTTGGAATTACTTTAACTGCTTTGTGTCCATACAAAACTGGATATATAATGCTGAAGTCACCACACCAATCAAAAAATACTTGCCAATCAGAGACATCAAAACAGTCCATAAACTCCTTCCTCCTCCATCGCATCATAGAAACTCTTCAGTGTAGAAGGAGGCTATTTGGCCCATCGAGTCTATACTGACCACACTCCCAGCCAGGCCTTATCCCCATTACCCCAAGCATTTATTCTAGCTGGTCCCCCTGACACTAAGGGCAATTTAACATGACCAATCCCCCTAATCTGCACATCTTTGGACCATGGGAGAAAACTGGAGCACTCGGAAGAAACTCATGCAGACACGGGAAGAATGTACAAATTCCCCACAGATAGTGACCCAAGCTGGGAAACAAACCCGAGTCCTTGGTGCTGTGAGGCAGCAGTGCTAACCACTGCGCCACCATGCCTTGCTTGCCTTTGTCCACACCTCCTTTCACATTTCACACAGTGTCTGTACGTTGATGGGATATGGATAACTTTATGATCCAATTTCTCAAGAGGTGGTTTGCACACTGCCTTGTACATATCCTCTCTATTGCCTTAGTATTAATCCAGAATGTGAGTTGAATGAGTTGGACAGGTGACACACTGCTGCAGAGGGGGAAGGTACGCCAAGAGGTAAAGAGTACTGAAATCCCCAAGTATAAACATGGGCTGATGATGAAAGCACAAATTTAAAACTATTCACAATCCTTTCAGCAGCTTCTTTATTGTTTGGTACAGGTATGTAAACCAGAATAAGTTATTTGACCAAATTTTCATGGTAAATAAAAGGACCAGAATGATAGTAAAGATCTTTTGAATCTAGTGCACACTTGGTTTATGTACCTAGAATTGCATTGTCCAGCCATCTTCAATCCAGCCCACCACCACGTGATTTGTGTGATGTTTCTTTATCTCAGTCTGCTCTAATAACAGTGTAACCCTCGATGTCAACATTACTACTGTCCTTATGGAACTGATCTCCATGAAGCAAATGAAATTACTCAGTATATAATCTTCAAATATAACTTTTACTGCAAATTTATTCAACCCTCTCGTTGTTTAATGACAGCAAATTTGACACAATCACTGGAAGTGAATGTCTTTGATTTGATTTATTATTGTCATGTTTAATATACAGTGAAAAATATTGTTTCTTGCATGCTGTACAGATAAAGCATACCATTCATAGAGAAGTAAAGCAAAGTGCTGAATGCAATGTTACAGTCATAGCTAGACTGTAAAGAAAGATCTGCTTAATGCAAGGTAAGGTCTGTTCAAAAGTCTGATAGCAGCAGGGAAGAAGCTGTTCTTAAGTCGGTTGGCACATGCCCTCTGACTTTTTTATCTTTTTCCTGACGAAAGAAGTTGGAAGAGAGATTGTCTGGGGTGCGTGGGGTCCATAATTATGCTGGCTGCTTTGCTGAGACAGCGGGAAGTGTAGACAGTGTCAGTGGATGGGAGGCTGGTTTGAATGATGGACTGACCTCCGTTCACAATCTTTTAATTGCAGTTTTGGACAGAGCAGGAGCCATACCAAGCTGTGATACAGCTTGGTGCATCTGTAAAAGTTGGTGAGAGTTGTAGCAGATGTGCCAAATTTCCTTAGTCTTCTGAGAAACTAGATGCATTGATGGACTTTCTTAACTATAGCATCAGTATAAAGAGACCAGGACGGGTTGTTGGTTATCTGGACACCAAAAAACTTGAAACTCTACTTCTTCTTCATTGATGTAGACAGAGGCATGTTCTACACTACATTTTCCAAAGTTGGTGACGATATCTTTCGTTTCTCGACATTGAGAGAGAGATTATTGTCGGTCACACCAGTTCATCAGATTCTCTCTCTCTTTCCTGTACTCCATCATTATTCCAGATCTGACCCACTACATTGATGTCATCAACTTAAAAATTGACTTGGAGGGGAATCTGGCCACACAATCATAAGTGTATAATAAGGGGCTGAGGACACAGCTTTGTGGAGCACTGGTGTTGAGAATGGTCATGGAGATGTTGTTTGCTATCCTTAACAATTGCAGTCTGTGGGTTAGGAAGTTCAGGATCCAGTTGTAGAGGCAGGAGCCGAGCCTCTTGGAGTTTGCAGCTGAGTTTTGTGGAATAATGGTGTTAAAGTCTGAGCTGTAGCTGATAAATAGAAGGCTGACATAGATGTCTTTGTTATCTGTGTGTTCCAAAGTTGAGTACAGGGCAGGGGAGATGGTTTCTGTTGTGACCTGTTGCAGTAGGCAAACTGTAGTGGATCCAGGTAATCTGGGAGGCTGGAATTGATTCATGCCATGACTAATCTTTTAAAACACTTTGTAATGAAGGATGTCAGAGCCACCGGGTGATACTCATTAAGATACTCTGCCTGGCCTTTGGTACCGGGTGAGCCTCTGCAGTCTGTTCCTCAGTCCTTCTCTCGTGCCTCTTAATCTTAATTTTTCTTTTGCTGTTTAGTTTTCCACAACAATGTTTGGGCAAGACAATGTTGTTATCAGGAGTGTATGTCTTGTCCCCAATGTTGAGCAGGAACTCTTAAAAATATGTGATAATCAGAGGGTTATAGTGGTACTCACTCACTGTATAACCTCTAGTTGTAGTTTCAAAGTTTCCTTGTGCTACCACAGTAAAATGGACAGCGCCACACCTCACGGTAGATGTCCACTTTAATAGTTGCCACCTGCTCAAACGCCAACAAAACAGCTTAATACAAGTTAAACAACCAACTTTCACAGGTAAAATGCAGCAAAGCCACGACCCTTTTTAGAAACAACACACTGTACAGATTCTTGTATCAGTAACAAACTTGTGAAGTCCGCACTGCAATGTACTGTGTGAAAAATCGACAACACAACCAATTCATGCTTAGTGATTTCAAGTACAACAAAAAAGCACATCCTTTACAAATTCTATTCTGGGTGATCAATTGTAGTAAGGCATGGAATTAATAGCCTCGCTTTATGTCTGGGCTTTGTGAAAGATAGTTTACTGTACCCTAATAAAGTTTTGTTTATATTCTCAGGCTGTTTGCAATTGGATCCCAATTATCACCAGAGCCTGGAAGTTCTGGGATTGAAGTTCTCGAAACGGATGCCTTCAAATTGCACTGTTTTCAAACACTAACAGGTGAGTCATAGCCTGCCGTTTCTTCAGATTATTTCATCAATGCTCCCTGTCTCCATGGTAAAGATAATGTGGTTTTGTTGTCAAAAACAGTTTTGTTGATGATGAGACAGAGATTTTCAAAATCAGAAATAGTTTTGGTAAGAGTAAATAAGGAGAAGTTTTTTTTGGTGACCAAACCAGAGGAGACTGATCAAAGGTAATTGCTAGAAAGACGCCGGGAGGAAATATATACTACATGTCAACAGGGTGGAGGTCATTTAGTCTCAAATCTGTTTGCCATTCAATGGCATTTCTTTATTAGTGTCGCAAATAGGCTTACATTAACATTGCAGTGAAGTTACAGTGAAAATCCTCTTGTTGCCACACTCTGGAGTCTATTTGGTTGAGAGAAAGGTTAGCACGGCAGATGCATCTAACTTACGTATCTTTTGGAGCACCTGGAAGAAACCCTTACAGACACAGGAAGAACGTGCAAACTCCCCACAGACAGTGACTCGAGCTGGGAATCAAACCCAGGTCCTTGGCGCTGTGAGACAGCAGAGCTAATCCCTGTGCCACCATGCTGCCCATCCATATTTATTTTCATATATTCATCTTTGACCCAAATTCCTTAATACATTTTGGTTAACAAAAATCTTATCAGTCTCAGATTTAGAGTTAATAATTGATCAAGCTGTTTGTGGAAAAGGCTTCCAATTTCTACCATTCTTTGTGTTTGGAAGTGTTTCCTAATGTTTCCTGAAAAGTCTGGTGCTAGACTGTGTCCCCGGTCCGAGATCTCCCCCCAACATTGTGTTTGTGTCTCTCTGTCTATACTATTTGTTCTCCTTTTAATGTCTTGGAAACGTAAATCAAACTGTCTCTTAAGCTCTGAAATTCTGCTTTAATTACTTGGTGAGCTGTTGGAATGCACAGTTTGAATGGATAGCAGCCAGCAGATTTGATTGGGATTTTCAGAAGAAAATTGGCTAATTACTAGGGGGAACAAATAATGGATAATAGGGAAAGAGCAGATGAGTGGGATTAATGGATAGCTGTCACAAGTATGATGGGCCGATGGGCCAAATGGCCTCTTGTGCTGCAGCATTTAGTGACTCTGTGCGGTGGAAAGTGATGAAGTGTAATGTGGTTGAGAATCAATAATAGTCATGTTCCATTCTGACTGGATTTTCAATAGAGTATCAAGTAGTTCTTGTAACTCGTAGCTTATTTATGGCTTATGGGCTGAAGTTGCTCTTTAGAGTGAGTTATTCTGATTGCTTGTTCTGTGTTTAGTTTTTTTTGTTCTTTACTGTTAAAGGAATTAAGTTCATCGTGTTGGCAGACCCTCGACAGGCTGGCATCGATTCTCTCCTTCGGAAGATTTATGAAATTTATTCAGACTTCGCTCTTAAAAATCCATTCTACTCTCTCGAGATGCCGATCAGGTATGGTTATAAACTCGATGTGAATAAGGAATTGTAGTGCCCAAATTTGGTAGCTTGGAAAAGACACTGCTGGCACAATGGTCAGCATTGCTGCCTCACAGTGCCAGGGAATCAGGTTCAATTCCTGGGTTGGGTCACTATCTATGTGAAGTTTGCACATTCCCCCAGTGTCTGCGTGGGTTTCCTTCCACAGTCCAAAGACATGCCGGTTAGGTGTATTGATCCAAACAGGCGAAAGAGACTGGTGACTTGGGTAATCTCACAGTAACTTCATTGAAGTGAAACGTTAGTTTTATTTGTGACAAATAAACTTTTAAACTATATATATATAAACACCAGTTTGCCACTGATCTGTAGATTTGGACCCACATCTGTGTATTTCGTCAGCTTGCTGTTTGATCATAAACTAGGCATTAGCTTCAGGTAAAACTACCTCTGGGATGAATTTTACATTAAACTGAGACAGAAGTGGCACAGTGTCAACAATAGTTGGATTCACTGCCTTTGCCTGCTGCATTGCTCCTTTAACATGCCATCTGTTCTCTTTTTCCTAATGACAGTGGGGCTTATTTTCTGCCTTTTAGCTTTGCCCATTGTTAACACATCTCTTTGAGAAAGTAAACCCTGCTGCTTTGGAGTAAGTGCCAAATAGATGCTAGGCGCTACCATAGGGAAGGGAAGTTTTGAGGAGCAGGCGTTTGCTATACATAGACTTGCTGCCACTCACTTGAGTGGAATTAGCAGAGATTGGGGAGGATCTTGCCCTAATGCCAGGTGCTCAATAGGTATAGACTATATTTGCTACTGAATTTAAAAGGTTGGCATGTTTGTTCGTTTGATGATTGCATGTGAATGCGAATCTATGTTGTCATTGTAATTTTTGGGGTGTTGTGCTTTTCTGGGACGGTGGGGCAATCTGTTGTTTTGACAGCCTAAATGGCAACTTGCTGTCCCTCGGGTGCAGAGGTACCAGATATGGCGTGTGAGTGAAGATAAAGGAATGTATATTTTTGAATAAGTTTCAGGTGCTGTGAATGCAGGGAACTGGTGGATCTACTCAGATTTTCAGAAGGCATTTGATAAGGTGTCTTGCCAGAAGTTATAATGGAAAATAGAAACTCATGGTGTAGGAGTAATATTGGCATGGAAAAAAGATTGACTAGCGAACTGTAAACAGTGAGTAGGCATAAATAGGTCCTTTATTGGTTGGCAGAATATGACAAGTGGTGTACTGGGATCTCAACTCTTTAAAACTTATACCAACAATTTGGATGAAGGAGCCTATGGTTTGGGGCCAGAGTTTAAGGGGTTGCTCATTTAAATCAGTTGAGGATTTTTTTTTTGAGAGTCTTTGGAATGCTCTTCCTCTGAAAGTGGCTGAGGCAGCTTCTTTAGATATCCTTAAGATTAAATCCTTAAACAAGGGGCAAATGGTTATTGGAATAGGTGTGCATGTGAAGTTCAGATTAAAATTAGATAATGAATGGCAAAGCAGCTCCAGGGATAGATTGGCCTACTCCTTCTTCTAATTTGTATGTTTATATGACAATTAGGAGAATTCCATAAACCTCAATTTACAAAAACTATGTAGGTGAGACTGCAGTGATGCTTCAGTGTATTATCTAATCCTTGTATGAGAACTGTTAAAAGAACACTTTGGTTCAAATGACCCTTTTGGAATAGTACGAGTTCAACATCTGCCCTGAGCATCACAAACGCCAACTGGAAATCACCATTCTAAGTAACAAGGTTTAAAGTGGATATTTAATTTCTATTGATGGTGTTGTTTCATATCCTGTACCAGGTGGTGCACAAGGTGAAATTTAATCTGCTCCCACAGCAAATTCACCGGAGACTGGTAGCTTGAGAGATGCCACTGTGCAACAAACATGGCTGACAAGAGGTCTCTGCTCTTCCCACCAGCCATTAGATGGTTGGAAGGCTGATCTGTTGGCTGTGTTCTGAACGCACCTTCCTTGGCCGTCACTTGAGAATCAATTGAGAGTGTTCAAAGTTAGTTTATTTATTAGTCACAAGCAGGCTTACATTGGCACTGCAATTAAGTTGCTATGAAAATCTCTTAGTCGCCACACTCCGGTGCCTGTTCAGGTACACTGAGGGAGAATTTAGCGTGGCCAATGCCCCTAACCAGCGTGTCTTTCGGACTGTGGGAGGAAACCGGAACACCTGGAGGAAATCCACGCAGACTCCGCACAAACAGTAATCCTAATCCGAATCGAACCCAGTCCCTGGTGCTGAGAGGCAGCTGTACTAAGCACTGTGCTATCATGCCACCCAGATCACAACATGAGTATTTACTCAGTTGTGGGTTATTGGTTGAAACGGTGTACTTGAATTTGAAATAATTCTCTTGATCTATTTTGTATTTAGAACTGTCTTTTATCTGCAGGTGCGACCTGTTTGAACAGAATTTGAAAGTGGCTTTGGAGATTGCAGAGAAGGCTGGAACTTTTGGAGCGGGATCTTGATCTCATCTGGGAGGCTGCCTAACCTTCCAAGTGTTTGGAATATTTAGTTACTATGTATATATTTTGTTAATAATCAAAGGTTTTGGAAATGTAAACTCTTATGGAACAGAACCCTGAATCCGAGAGAAGTGTAATGCAGGCCAGGAATTGCAATCTGTATATATGGGAAATAAACAAACTGTTACAACAAGTTTTCATCGCGTTTTTCTTTCCCCACCCCCCCCTTTATGTACTCAGATATTCTTTCCTTTGTAGTTCAGCATTCTGTGATCATTAAATGGCCATCGTTTATGACAGTTGATAGGTGTTGGTAAACTAGTGAACTGTGGGCAGAGGGGAATCGTGGTTGTGCTATGTATGTTTTGTTAAAGCATCTCCTGCATTTCAAACGTCTCGTGCAAATTTCTGCTGCTTCTAAAAAGCTCATCATTTCCAGTCAACCCATAAGCTTCCATGACCACAGAGAATGCCTTCTAATTATCCTTTGACTGCCCCTGAGGGCGAGTTATCTCAGGATATTGCAGCAGACTATCATTACCAGGAAGGAACAGATTGTCAAATTCCAGTTCCTTAGCAGAATAATAAATTCTTACGTGGTGTAAATTCCTGTTCTTTAAAACATGAATTGCTTTGATACCAGTACCAAAAAGTCTCCATTCCTTAATGGAAAGGCTCTCATTCGCCCTGCCATTCTCAGCACAGTTGCTAATTTATAAAATTGGAAAGTGAGGCTATTCTGGATCATAGAATCCCTACAGTGCAGAAAGAGGCCATTCAGCCCATCAAGCCTGAACCGACAACAATCCCACCTATACCTGTATCCCCATGTATTCACCCTGCAAATCCCCTGACACTGAGGGTCAGTTTAGCATAGCCAATCAAACTAACTCTCATATCTTTGGTGTGGGGGAGGAAACCTACACAGACATTGGGAGAATGCACAAACTGCACACAGACAATATCCCAAGCTGGGTCCCTGGCGTTGAGGCAGCGGTGCTAAACACTGTTCTATTGTGCTGCAAAATTCAAGATTTGGCAGATATTGTCCCCCATTTTTCCACCCATCTGTGTTCACACGATACATCCACTGTATTGTGCATGTGGATCCACTGCACAATATGCATCCACTGCAATACTCGCTCAAAGTAATGCTCGACATCATTTTCCCCCTCCAAATCTAAGAACAATTTTTAATTCCTGGTGGCTGCTATGTGGTTAATGGAAGCTAAAATCCTATTTTTCCAACCTCATTGGAGATTGACCCTGGAATGTCCCTAAGCTATATGGCTAAATAGCTTGTGCATTGAGAAGTTGTGGTTCAGAGACTGTCTAATTCTAAAGCAGTTGTTTTCTACATTATCCTACCATGGGAGTTTAAGCCAAGTCAGATAGATAGATGTCTTGCACTTGTTTCCTGGGTACAGCATGAAACTCCCACAGTTTAACACTGATGTGGAGGGTTAGTGAAGATGACCAGGCAGAAAATGACACTGCCATGCTGGTACAGCAGGTTTGGCTTTTTCGAATGTGGAGTGGAATTTTGATTTATTGTTGTCACATATATTGGTATACAGTGAAAAATATTGTTTCTTGCATCCTATATAGACAAAGCATACCATTCGTAGAGAAGGGGAGTGACCTCAGACTTTTGTATCTTTTTTCTGATGGAAGAAAATATGTCCAGGATGTGTGAGGTCCTTAATCATGCCGGCTGCTTTTCCATCATCGCATCAGGAAGTGTAGGCAGAGTCGGTGAATGGGAGGCTGGTTTGCATGCAAAACCCTTCTTTCTACGGATTTGATAGTGTGAAATAAACTAAATTTTGTAATTAATCCTAACACGAGTTTGCTGTGGGATTATTACTAAAATTGAGCAAAAAACCGAGGTGTTGAGAACATACACCACTGCTCGTTTTAAAAAAAACTCATTCAAAAGACCTCTTTACAGGCAGGTTACAAGAGGAAATCAGTGCAGTTTGAACTGATTTCCCCCTCCTGTCTGTAACGTAAGGTACATAGAGTTTTCACTCTTGATCTGAAGTGGAAGCTAAATTCTGTACTAACTGCAATGGTCTCCCATTTGAAATAAAAATGGGTAAGGGTCCGGACACACAAACCGTGTGGTCAAAACGGGGTATAGTGAAAAGGAGGTTTACAGCACAAGGGCCAAAAGGAAAATGAATATTGGTTCATGCGAATTCCAGGCTTCCAAAGTCAGCAGCAAGTGGGGAATCTTTCACGAAGACCTTCAATGGTCAGCTGGCTGTTGGCTGGTGTTGTAAGATTTGCTCCCTCAGGTGGCGTTGATGTTTCAAGGTACACAGAGATGAGGTCAATTCTGTAGATAAACAAAACAGTAAATGGAATTGATAATGTGGACATTGAACAGATACCCCCCCCCCCCCAACCGCTGCCACTTCTTTCCCCCTTTGTGAGAGAATCTAGAACAAGAGGTCATAGATACAGAGTGAGGGGAGGTCGATTCAACACTGAGATGAGGGGAAACTCCTGAGGGTTATGTGTCTGCGGAATTCAGGGCCCCAAAATGCAGTGAAGGCAGATTCAAAAAAGAGATATATATGTTTCTGATAAAGGGCTATGGGGAGCAGGCAGGGAAGGAGTTGAGACCACGATAAGATCAGCCATGATCGTGTTAAATGGCGGAGCAGGTGCAACGGGCTGTATTTCCTATTCCTGCTCCTAATTCCTGCGTAACTAATGATAGAAAATCTTCCAGTAGTCAGCCTAGTTGAGCTGATGATCCAGCCTGGATATAACTGGTTTCTGTGTGACCTACTAGGTAGATGTTAAAAGCAGATTGGCTGTACAGTTCAGAAAGGTAATATTAAATTGCCCAAAAGGCTAGTAAATTGGGTGATGTGACCTTACTTCTCCATTGTGACCTTAGTAAAGGCTGGTTATCCAACACCTGAGCTTTGGTTTTGTTTTCAAGACTGATAATATCTCGGGCGTTACGGGCTGAAGGGGGTGCGTGTGAATTGAGGGGCTGGTGTATAGGCAGCCATTGTCTCGAAAGATCCACGTGCCAGAATTCTATCATCCCACCCTCCACGGGAATCAGAGCGAGCAAGCGGCGGAAAATGGGAAGGTTTGTTAACCTTGGGTTGGGGCTGTAAAATCTCACCCATGGATACCCATGGTTGGCTTATACAGTGCAAATGGAATTCATGTAACTCATTTTAAGTGAGTCTATACAGTCCCAGATAGTCTGTGATAAGCTCCTCACGCATATTGAGGTGACATTCCCAAAACTAAAATAATTTATTTGTTCTGGGGATAATTTCCTGACAGACGGTCAGTCATTTTGATATTCTTTGTTGAGCAAAAAAAAAGGTTTAAAAAAATAAGAAATAGCAACAAGAATAAAGTTTTAAAACACATACAGGGTTGAGTCTCTATTCCATGTTAGGTTGGGTTGATTAGCCATGCTAAATTCACCATGGTATCAGGGGGATTAGCCGAGTAAATATGTGGGGTTATGGGAATAGGGCTTAGGTAGGATTGTGGGCAGTACAGACCTGATAGGCCAAATGGCCTCCTTCTGCACTGTAGGGATCGCATTGGCTTGTATGATTGATGTTGGAGAAACTCAACACTTACTACATGTAAATGGGTGGCTATATATCTTAATAAATTAAAATCAAGCTGTGTTTTCAAGAATGTTGTACACAAATCAATACTTTAAAAATTTAAAGACTAGTCTCACCTGCGTAGCCACAATATCTTTTGACACCCGTCACAAACTACAAATTCCATGGCCTGGGCCTCAGCTCCTCCCTCTGTGAGTGCATCCTGAACATCTTAACCCAAACACCATAATCAGTAAGGGTAGGCAACAACACTTTGCCACAATCATCTTCAACAATAGTGGCCTACGAGGCTGTGTTCTCAGCCCCCCTTATACACTTATGACTATGTAGCCAAATTCCCCTCCAACTTGATTTTCAAATATGCTGAAGACATCACCCTAGACTTTAGGAGACATAGAGGCAAACATAGCCTTGCTTATGTCAATGGGGAGGAAGTAGAAAGGGTCAAGAGCTTCAAGTTTTTAGGTGTCCAGATTATCAACGACCTGCCCTGGTTTTCCCCCCCATGCCAACACAAGAAAGCCCCCCAATGCCTCTACTTTCTCAGAAAGCTAAGGAAATTTGGTATGTCAGCTACGAATCTCATCAACTTTTACGGGCGCACCATAGAAAACTTTCTTTCCAGATCACAGCTTGGTATGGCTCCTGCTCTACCCAAGATCACAAGAAACTGCAAAAGATCATGAACGTAGCCCAATCCATCATGCAAAATAGCCTCCCATCCATCCAGTATTGTTTCTTGTGCATTATACCGACAAAACACCCCATAGAGAAGGAAAGGAGAGAGTTCAGAATGTTGTGTTACAGTCATAGTTAGGATGTACAGAAAGATCACTTTAATACAAGGTAAGTCCATTCATAGGTCTGATGGCAGCAGGGAAGAAACTGTTTTTGAGTCAATTGGTAAATGTCCTCAGACTTTTGTATTTTTTTTCCCGATGGAAGAAGGTAGAAAAGAGAATTTCCAGGGAGCATGGGGTCCTTAATTTTGCTGGCTGCTTTTCTGAGGCAGTGGGAAGTGTAGACAGTGTCAATGGATGGAACCCTGGTTTGTGTGATGGACTGGCCTTTGTTCACAGTCCATTGTAGTTTCTTGCAGTCTTGGACAGAGCGGGAGTCATACCAAGCTATGATACAACCAGAAAGAATGGTGCATCTGTAAAAGTTGATGAGTCGTAGCTGATGTGCCAAATTTCCTTAATCTCCTGAGAAGGTAGGTGTGTTGGTAGGCTTTTATTACTAAGTGTCAGCATGGGAGGACCAGCACAGGTTGTTGGTGATCTGGACCCTTAAAACATGAAGCTCTCGACCAGTTCCACTTAGGTTTTGTTTCCAATTTTTATCCACGCCTTTTCCAGTTTCAGGTTTTGAAAGTTACTATCGCAGGGAATTCAACCTGTTTATACAGTGATGAGGAAGTAAAAAGGAGAAGAGAGAGAGAAACTAACAAACTGAATTAAAAAGAGTGAATGGTACTTTATTTTCCTGTAATACCTGTTTCCACCAGGGTGTGGCAATCTTGTACTTCATAACTCATGATTATTCAGGGCAGAAAAGTTGCCTGAAATATTATGTTGTAAATGATTGTTAGGCTTACATCTCTATAATCCGTGTGTTTGTTAAGTACGTTCTTCCAACTTTATATCAGTTTTGTTATGTGTGAGTTTTTAAATGAGATTTTCCCCTCTTGATATTCAATCATCGTACTATTCTCATCTAACTGAAAGATGTGTGGGTTAGCTGGGTTGTCCCTTTGTGTCGGGGGACTGGCTAGGATAAAATACTTCGGGTTATGGGGATAGGGCTTGGTGGATTGTGGTTAGTACAGACTCAATGGCCTCCTTCTGCACTGTAGGATTTTATGATCTTCATTTTCTAATTAATTTATATCTTTGACCTACTTTATAGAATCCCTGTAGTGCAGACATGGTTTTGCAGCCTATCATGTCTACATGACTCTCTGACAGGGTATCTTAGGCCCTCTTACCCGTCCTACGCCCATGTTCTACACATTTTGGGACACTAAGGGGCAATCTGGCATGGCCAATCCACCTAATCTACATGTTGTGGATTGTGAAAGGAAACCGGAGCACCCAGAGAAAACTCCCACAAATATGGGGAGAATGTGCAAACTCTACACAGACAATCACCTGAGGCTGGAATTGAACTCGCGTCCCAGGTATTGTGAGGCAGCAGTGCCAACTACTATGCCATCATGCTGCCCATATATTCTTGTTAATTTTCTTCATACATTGCTGCCTCATGTATAATGATTTTTGAAACATTTCTGGCTCAAGAGCAACTTCTTCCCTGCTGCCACCAGACTTTTTAATGGTCCCTATCGTACATTAAATTGATCTTTTCTAACGGTAAATTTTTAAAGAAATATTGATTTGTGGGGCCTGGGCTTCGCTGGCATTTATTGCCCGTCCCTCTCTGCCAGAGGGTAGTTGAGAATCAACCACATTGCTGTGGTGTCACACGTAGGCCGGACCAGGTAAGGATGGCAGATTTCCTTTTCAATAGTGAACCAGATGGGTTTTTCCAACAATGGTTTCATAGTCATCCTTAATTCCAGGTATTTTTTATTCAATTCAAATTCCACAACTACTGTGGCAGGATTCGAATCCAGGTCACCAGAACATTAGCCAGGTTTCGAGGTTAATAGTCTAGCGATAGTACTGCTAGGCCGTCCCTATATTACACTCCGTATATTTTGCATTCTCTCCTTTCCTTCTCCTCTATGTACTCTATCAACGCTATGCTTTGTATCAGCTCACAAGAAACAATACTTTTCACTGTAGGCTAATACATATGACAATAATAAATTAATTCAATCAATAGCTGATGTCCATGGTATTTTTTGGTGGATAAATGGTGGTATAGTGGTGATACAGTTGGATTATTAATCCAGAGGTCTGGGTTAGTGTGCTGGCTACAGCACTCAAATCCAACCCCAGCAACTGAATTCAGTTATATCTGGAATTTCAAAGCTACCCTCAGTGACAGCAACCGTGAAAACATCATCAATTGTCGTAAAAATGTACTTGGTTCACTAATGTTCCTTCGGGAAGAAAATCTGCTTGGTCTTACTGAACTGGCCTACGTAAAAACATAGACACTAGAAGCAGGTGTAGGCCATTCAGCCCTTCAAACATGCCTACTTTGATCATGATTGATCATCAACTTCAATTTCCTGATCCCCCCCTTTCCCATATCCCTCATTCCCTTTAGTCCTAATAGCTATATCTAATTTCTACTTGAAATCACACATGATTTGTCCTCAACTACATTCTGTGGCAGTGAATTCCACACATTCCATCACCCTCTGGGTGAAGAAATTTCTCCTTACTGAACTGAGATTCAAAAAGGTTTATCCCTTGTTCTGGATTCTCCCATCATTGGAAATGCTCTTTCTGAATGTACCCTGACTAACCCTGTTAGAATTTTCATAAGTTTCTCTGAGATTCCCCTCTCATTCTTCCAAACTCCAGTGAATATAATCCTAACCAACTTACTCTCTCCTCATATGACAGACCTGCCATCCCAGGAATCAGCCTGGTAAACCTTCACTGTACTCCCTCTGTAGCAAGGACATCCTTCCTCAGATAAGGACATCAAAACTATTCAGATGTGGCCTCACCAGTGCCCTGTACAGTTGCAGCAAAACATTCCTCTGCCTATATATGTGAGTCCACAGCAATATGGTAACTGCCTATGAAATAGCCCACTAACACACTACACCCAGGGGCAATTAGGGATGGGCAAAAAATGAGCAACATTTATATCCCATCAAAAAAATAAAATAAATCCTGTTTTCTGTCAACCAGCCTCTTAATTTTACACTCTAAACCCCAACAATTTGATTGCCTACACACTTTGATTAATCTTCAAAATAAACCTGTGCTAGCTTTGACCTCACTTCTGTTCCTCTTCCTTCTCATTCTCAGTTCCTTCTTTTAAGTTCTTTTTCTTTCTGTGTGGGTTAGGTGGATTGGACATGCTAAATTGCCCTTCAGTGTCAGGGGGATTAACAGGATAGATATGTGGGTTTACGGAGATAGGACCTGGGTGGGATTGTTGTCAGTGAAGGCTCGATGGGCCAAATGACCTCTTTCTGCACTATGATTCTAGATATAAGTGGCATGGTGCATCAGCAACGATCCTGGGAGACAAGGTTCAATGAGCTTTTTACAATTAGGGAGAAGTTGGAACAGGCGAGAAACCTTTTTTTTGGGAAAGATGATGGTTGAAATGATGGGCAGCACAGTGTTTAGCACTGCTGCCTCACAGCGCACGGACCTGGGTTTGATTCCTGTCTTGAGTCACTGTCTGAATAGAGCTTATACATTGTCCCCGTGTCTGTGTGAGTTTCCTCCGGATGCTCCAGTTTCCTCCCACACTGCAAAGATGCGTGGGTTAGATGAATTGGCCGTGCTAAATTACGCTAGTGTCAGGGGGATTACCATGATAAATATGTAGGGTTATGGGAACAGGACCTGGGTGAGATTATAGTCAGTACAGATTTGATGGGCCCAATGGTCTCCATCTGTACTATAGGGATTCTATGATTCTATGAATAACAATAAACAATTAGCTAAAAGGACTGCTACAATCACCATTACTATCACATCACTTGCTCCTTTACAAACTGAATACAGATAACAAGATGCAAAAAGTTATATTAAAAAAGGTGTCTTCATAGTTTCTGTTCTGAGAATACTTTCAGCAGTCATTGCCATGGTCACACTGCTGTTTATTATTTTGAAAATTTCCCTTTCTACTTTCTGTGAAAGTATATGGTGTTACCGAAGTGGTGATAGACATGTGGATAAGACTCAATGTAAGTTTAAATTTATTTATTAGTGTCACAAGTAAGCTTACATTAACATTGCAATGAAAATCCCCTAGTCGCCACACTCCAAAGACAAAATTGAACTCGCCTCTATTACTACCTCTGGCAACTTGTTCCAGACACTCTGTTTGAAAAAATTGCTCCTCTGGATCCTTTTGTATCTCTCTCCTCTCATCTTAAACCCATGCCCTCTAGATTTAGACTCCCTGATGTTGACTATCCAGTTGATCAATGCCCCTCATTATTTTATAGCTCTCTATAAGATCACCCCTCAGCCTTCTACACTCTAGGGAAAAAAAGTTCCAGTCTATCCAACCTCTCCTTATAACTCAAACCATCAAGTCCCAGTAGCATCTAATAAATCCTATTCTGCTTGACAGAGTCAATGCAGATCCGCCAGCACAGAGTGATAGGTGAACAGGGCTTGATCCTAGTTAGAATGGGAGCAGTTTTGGATGACCAAAGTCTATGAAGGGTAGAATATGGGAGACCAGCATGATTTGCAAATCAATTTGTTTTGGCCCTGCAATACATTGGATAACTGGGGGCCCTTGTATCACTGGAATATCAGTCTATAAGTGATATGTCAATAATTTTATAATTTTCTCACTGGCGGTGTATATGTTTCCATATCTGATATCTACATATTTTCGCAGTAACTTCATTGCGGTATTAATGTAAGCCTACTTGTGATAATCATAAGTGAACTTAAACTTAGTGAAATAAAATGTGGGAATGCCCAGGGGGCAGAGGAGGAGGAATGGTGACAGCACTCAGGTCTAGAATGTCAACCTTACATTTCCCGACCAGTGTGCAATTCCACACATTCCGCACTCTCACCCCGAGCCAGAGGCTTGTGGGTTCGAGCCTCACTCTGGCCTGAGAGAAAATAGAACAATGGTGGCAAAAACTCTGGAACTGATTGGGTGTTGCCATGGTGAAATTGTGGATGTGGATGTACTTAGGTGGTCCACATACCTTTGCTGCTCTCAATCAGCAGGAACACTTTGTATAAAATCCCCTCTTCATTTATTTAAGGGCCAGTCCAGGTAGATTGGTTGGATTTAAAATTGGTGTTGTAAAACTTTACTCAGTCCAGGTAGCTCAGGGATGCAGAGAGGAACAAGGACACTGATACTACAATAGGGAAGCTTCATAAGGTACTGAGCAGATGGGGAAGGTTAAAACCAAAGCTGCACTCATGGACAGACCAATGCAGCAGAACAAAATAGCACTGAGTTGAGGTTGTGTTAGTTAATTAGTTTATTTATTTATTAGTCAAAAGCCGGCTTATATTCACACTGCAATGAAAATTAATCTCACACTCTGGCGCCTGTTCGGGTACACTGAGAGAGAATTTAGCACAGCTATTGCACATAAACCGCACGTCTTTTGGACAAAACCGAAGCACCCAGAGGAAACCCATGCAGACATGAGGAGAATGTTCAAACTCCACACAGACAGTGACCCAAGCCAGAATTGAACCTGCTTAGTACCTTATGAGGCTTCCCTCTTGTGGCATCAGTGTCCTTGTTCCTCTCTGTGTCACCGGACTGGACCTTAAATAAATGAAGAGGGGATTTTATACACAGTATTCCTGATGATTGAGTACAGCAAAGCTATATGGACCAGCTAAATACATCCAAATCCCAATCTCACCAAGCCAGAATTGAACCCAGGTCACTGGCACTGTGAGGCAGCAGTGCTAACCACTGTACCACTATGCCAAAGGAAAGTCTAAGAACAGATACAGGTAATATTTATTTTACGAAGAGCAAAAAACAATCAGGACCGGTTGTTGGCAGCCACTGGACTCATCCAAGAAATAGTGACTTGCTCTAACAGTGAGATAGTTGAACCTAAAGAACTTACATGGAGAATCACTGATTGACCGCCCTGTAAGGCTCTTAGAGTACGAGCTCCCTGGTGATTGGTAATTAACTCACCAGGTGGAGCTCATATGCCAAGCCCTGATTTAAGCAGGCCCCTGAGTGGGTCCATTATTCCATTGTCCTGACTGGGATCTATTTGTATTCAGCATAGGGATTTTGCTTTGCCTTATCTTGTGCAATAAAGCTCTGCTCCTTTATAGCGACACATAGTGGCACAGTGGTTAGTATTGCTGCTTCACTGGGGGGGGGAATCAGAACAACTAATGATAAGATAGATGCATTTGGTATTGATAATGTGCTAACTCCAAAAATAGGCTGTAAGGGAACAATGCTTTATCGCACAAAATAAAGCAAAGCAAAAACTCATCTTGAACACTAACAGGTTCCAACCAGGAAAATGCAATAATGGATCTGCTCAGGGGCCTGCTTTTATACAGGATTTGGCACCTGAGCTCCACCTAGGGAGGCACAGTGGTTAACACTGCTGCCTCACAGCAGCAGGGACCTGGATTCATATGCCAGTTTGGGTCACTGGAGTTTGCATGTTCTGTGTGGAGTCTGTGTGGAGTTTGCATATTCTCTCCTGTGTCTTCATGGGTTTCCTCCAGGTGCTCTGGTTTCCTCCCACAGTCCGAATGACGTGTTGGTTAGGTGAAATGGCCATGCTAAATTCTCCCTTAGTGTACCCGAACAGGTGCTGGAGTGTGGCGACTAGGGGGATTTTCACTTCATTGCGGTGTTAATGTAAGCCTACTTGTGACTAATAAATAAACTTCAACTTTAAACTGCTGAGTTAATGACCAATCTCCAGGGAGCTCATACTCTAAGAATCCTATAAGGAGGTCAATCAGTAATTCCCCAAGCAAGTCCTGGGGGTCACTGTTAGTAGGATAGGATGAAATGAGCTTAAACATATTCTGTAAATCTGCATTGGGAGGTACAGAGGGTGCATGCAGAGAGGTAACTGAAGTTTAGTGCAAATTATTGCTGTTGCTGTTCTCTAGTTTGGCCGCAGTTTTTAATATATGAGCAGTTTGGAAACACTGCACTCTCAGATCTCGGTAGGAAACTCTCTGGAGCTGAAATTACCCTGAACTTGCTGACAAAAACCTTGACTGCAAGTCAGATTTTTAATTTTGCATCAGCACACAAAAGAAAACTCATTTTGAATTGTATGTTAATACTGAATTTATATTTTAAGCCTTTAATCTCTCTCTCCCTCTTTCCCACTCTGAAATTTTAATTAGAATTGGATTTAATTCTGTGCTTTTGGGTCGGGTACAAATGTCAAAGAATAATTCCAAAATGATTTTGTTGTTTGGGTTCACTGACACTAGGGGCCACTAGGCACCCTCCTGATACAGAGCCACACAATCGCATCTCTACAGTAAATTCAATGCAAGCCTACTTGGGTCACTAAAATATTTGTAGGATCAAGATAAATCAGAAGAGGCTACAAATCTGAGACAGGAAAGTACCAAATAATCTGGAAAAAAGCAATTCTGCGGTGAACACACGACTGAGTTGACAAAGGTTGGAATGGGTCTGACGAAAAGGAGAATGTAATTTTTCTCTTCCCAGGTACAGCTTTACCTACTTTGCCTCTCCCATTTGTTTTCCTGCTTTTATTCCTGATTTATTTGATACCACACTGTCCCACAAACCCATCGATGGCTCAATATGTGACATAATTGACAAATAGTTCCGCATTGAAATTCTTCGATTGTTATTTTAACAACATTTTTAAAATAGAATCATAGGGCAGAGTTTTACCAGTTTGTACGTCCAAGGCCAATACGGGATGCTGTTCTCCAAGCTTTTCCCCCGGAATTGAGGGCGGGTGTGCCAATAAAATTCCAGCCATAGAATCCCTACAGTGCAAAAAAAGGCCATTCAGCCCATCAAGTCTGCATCAACCATAATCCCATCCAAGCCCTATCCCCATAATGATGTGCATTTAGCCTAGCCAGTCCCTCTGACCCTAAGGGGCAACTTAGCATAGCTAAAGCATGGCACGGTGGCACAGTGGTTAGCACTGCTGCCTCACAGCACCGGGGACCCAGGTTCGATTCCTGGCTTGGGTCACTGTCTGTATGGAGTTTGCGTGTTCTCTCAGTGTCTGCACATTCTTCCTGTGTCTGCATGGGTTTCCTCTGGGTGCTCTGGTTTCTTCCTACAGTCCAAAGATGGGCAGATTATGTGCATTGGCCGTGCTAAATTGCCCCTTAGTGTTAATACATGGGGTTATGGGGATAGGGCTTGGGTGGGATTGTGGTCGGTGCAGACTCGATGGGCCAAATGGCCTCCTCCTGCATTGTAGGATTCTATGATTCAATCAACTTAACCCGCACATTTTTGGACTCTGGGAGGAAACCTGAACATCCTGAGGAAACCCTCGCAGACATGGGGAGAACATGCAAACTTTGCACAGACAATGACCCAAGCTGGGAATCAAACTCAAGTCCCTGGCGCTGTGAGGTAGCAGTACTAAACATCACACTGCCTTACATTATAGACAAATATTTTGAATGAAAGCATTAATACATTTGAGATCAATAAAGTTGCCATAGTCCCAGGCGATCATAAGCTGCTCTCCCCTTTGAGGGATAGAGCTGACTGTGGTGATTTAACCTCAAGTGAGGGGCAAGGTTGAGAAGGTGGGGCCTTCATAAATAATGTCAGCCAGTACAGAAATTGAACCCGCAATGTCGACCTCACTCTGCTGCCCCTGCCCCAAGGCACTGAAGCTTAGTCTATGCTTTCCGACAACAGTGTTCTGGGTCAAGGTTAGTTAAAGCACCACAGAATTGTGCACCTTCCTGCTTTCTATCACTCAGTTCCACATCATAACTACAAACTGAACCATTGGAGGGAAGTTACCCTTTCCAAAGCTGCAAATCCTTTGAAAAGGTTCAAGAAAACTGAACAACCTTTGGCTGAATCCATCGCAATGTGTTGGTTTATTTTCCCATGTAACTAATATTTCCCCTGCACGTAATTCCAATTTCTGTCTCACATACTTGCTGCCACATACCATGGAGACTGGGAGAGTCTGGTTTATTAATTCCACTGTGAATATCACTGCAGTGGATTTACTCAGCAGGAGGAACAGAAAATTTAAAAATGTCAGTATTTTCCTCCCTCGGGAGATATGTGAATTGAGAAACCCAGATGAAGGGCCTAGTCATCAAGCTGTAAAGAATAAAGTTTATTTATTAGTCGCAGGTAGGCTTACATTAACACTGTAATGGAGTTACTGTGAAAATCCTCCAGTTGCCATACTCCAGTGCCTGTTCAGGACAATTTAGCATAACTAATGCCACACACGAGGCAGAGAATGCAGATCACAAATTGGACAATCAATTATCTTGGAACCTCTCAAACTGGAGAGAAGACAAGTCATCCTGGGACAGCCTATGAAGAAGGAGGATTTACAAATGAGGTTATAGGAGGAAGGTACTAAATGACGTAGAGTCACATAGCAGGAAAGGAAGGGTTTAGAGTGGACACCCGACCACAACTCATCAAACCCCATCCCCCCCCCCAAACACCTTGTCATGACCTTAACGAGGCAATTGGCCTCCTTTTGCACTGTAGCGGTTTCAGTGAAATGAAATCAATATCCCTGTCTTCATCTTCAGTGTGGGAATGGTTTATTACCCCGGAGAGGGGGTGGGGGATGGGGGTGGGGGTACGGGTTGGGGGGGTGGGGGGGTGGGGGGGTTGGGGTGGGGGTGGGGAGAGGGACCTTAAAGCAGATGTAAAGAAAATAAATAAAGCTGAAGTGAGGAAGGAAAGCAGGAATGTGAGCGAAGGTTTCCCCTGCCAAGTGTGTCTATTGTGGCGGAGATGCAGAGTGATTCAACAGCTGATGTTCAGAGACAACATCAAAGCAATCATTTCCACATTAATCCCGCATGCTGTAAATTAAGCCAAGTTTGTTGAAAGCTTTTCAACTGTGTGGACACAGAATGGAAGAATGCGTGGTCTGAGATGAGGTTACTTTCACAGTCGAAGCGCATTTGTCATCTTTGTGAACAACCCATTTGCCAAACATTAATATTGACCTTCAGAATCTGCCTTCAAAACGGCCTCTTATTACCCCACTCCTTTCAATTATCAATATTTGTAGGTGTCGCAAAACAGTAAAAAATGTCTGCGACACCAACTATTTGCAACGAGAATGTTGGTTTCATACAGTATTTTTTCTAATTAATGGGTCTCATTATTAAATTTTTCAAAGCCTAAAATGGGAAGGCAGTGATGGTGTGGTCTGTCCCTCAGGGCTGTGACAATTTTCTTTTTTTTCACTTTCTGGCAAAGTTCCTTCCTGCCAGGCCTGGAAAAGCAGAAAACAAATTATACCAGCTGTTTTTCTTTAAAAAAGAATGGACTGTCGACAGTAACTGTAACACAGGTGGGAGAAGCAGGAGAGATGGCCCCTGAAGTAATGACCTCAATTTCATTTATTGCAGAACCGGAAACAATTACTAAAGGCCAGCCGTATGTCATTTTAATCTATAGAAAGGTGATTTTAATTCTACCCAGCATATTGAAGTCTTCGTGCTAAGCTTAATGATTTTTTTTTCTCCTTGGTGCCGTTTTCAATCATGATAAACTTTGCTACATTAAGGAATTTAACATTATTGTAAGTGGTCATTTTAAATGAATGGTTTAGTTCAAAGAAATTTAGAAGCAGGAGTAGGCCATTCGGCCCTTCGAGCCTTCTCTGCCATTCATTTTGATCACGGTTGATTATCAAATTCAATATCCTGATCCCTCCTTTTCCCCCATTTACGAAAAGATACGAAAGTCTGAGGTCACGTACCAATTGACTCAAGAATAGCTTCTTCCCTGCTGTCATCAGACTTTTGAATGGATCTACTTCGCATTAAATTGATCTTTCTCTGTAACCTAGCTATGACAGTGACACTATATTCTGTACTTTCTCCTTTCTTTCTCTATGTACGATATGCTTTGTCTGTATAGTGCGCAAGAAACAATACTTTCCACTGCATGCTAACATGTGACAATAATAAATAAAATAAAATCATATCCCTGGATTTCTTTAGCCCCAAGAGCTATACCTAATTTATTCTTGAAATCAGACAATATTTTGCCTCATCTGCATTTGGTGGTAGTGAATTCCACACAATTCACCGCCCTCTGGGTGAAGAAATTTCTCACCTCAGTTCGAAAAGGTTTACCTCTTATCCTCAAAATATGACCCCCTGGATTCCCCCATCATCAGGAACATTCTTCCTGAATCCACCTTGTCTAATCCAGTTAGAATTTTATCAGTTTCTATGAGATCTCCCCTCACTCTTCTAAACTCAATTGAATATAATCCTAACCAACTTAGTGTCTCCTCATATGACGGACCAGCCATGCCAAGAATCAGCCTGGTAAATCTTTGCTGCACTCCCTCTGTAGCAAGAATATCCTTTCTTAGATAAGGATACCAAAACTGCACACAACAGTCTAGATGTGGCCTCACCAAGACGCTGAACGATTGTGGCAAAACATCCTTATCTCTATGTTCAATGAATATAGTTCAATAGAGATAAGTGTGAATGGTGTCTGTGCCTGAGACTGATTCTTTACTACAGGGATGTTGGAAATGGTGGCAAGTTTTTTGGAAGGACTCGACAGGTCTGGCAACATCTATGGAGAGAGAAACAGAGTTAACGTTTCGAGTCTGCCTTATGGATTGATTCCTTCCAGTATTTTCTGTTTTGATTTCAGATTTCCTGCCTCCGTATTATTTTGCTCTAATGACATTGTTTATTGCACATTTAAAATGGTCCCGAGAAGGGGGGATCTTCTTGAACTAATTTTGAATTAAACTAGTGAGAATCTTCTGAAATTAATGATGATGGTGCCTCCGTCTTAAAGTTTTAAGGATCTCTGGATGGAGCATGGTGTTAATGGGAACATGCTTTATGTCAAAAAAATGATTGTTGACCTGATTTGATTTATTATTGCCACGTGTTAGTATTCAGTGAAAAATATTGTTTCTTGCATGCCATACAGACAAAGCATATTCTTCCTAGAGAAGGAGAGAGTGCAAAATGTAGTATTAGAGTCATAGCTAGGGTATAGAGAAAGATCAACTTAATGCGAGATAGGTCCATTCAAAAGTCAACAGCAGGGAAGAAGCTGTTCTTGTGTCGGTTGATATGTGATCTCAGACTTGTATCTTTTTTCTGATGGAAGAAGAGAGAATGCGTGGCATCCTTAATTATGCTGGCTGCTTTGCCGAGGCTGCAGGAAGTGTAGACAGAGTCAGTGGATGGGAAGCTTGTTTGCTTGATGGACTGGGCTTCGTTCGTGACCCTTTGTAGTTTCTTGCAGTCTTGGGCAGAGCAGGAGCCATACCAAGCTGTGATATAACTGAATCTTCTGGCTGGAAATCCTTAGTTGATTTTTTTTTTAGAAAGGTAAACTGAAGTTGCATCCCAGCGACTTGAGCTGGCACTGAAGATAGTTGCACAATTTGTGTCACTCCTCCTTCCATGCTCCATCACCATTGAAGTGGAGTCTACCTGCATCCAAATTCAATGACCTCAGGGGAATGTGTATGAGCCCCATCCCCTATCCCATTATCACAGTGACCAGACACTTGTCTGTGTGGAGATGAACCATTAGAAATAATGAATAGGATCCCTGGTTGAGAGAGGAATTCCTAGGCATGTCCTAATCAAGCTACAATTGGAAAACCCTGGCCACGACCATACATTCTGGGCTGTGGGGGAGAGAGAAGGTCATCTGATGATCCAGTTTTTTGTGATTTTTAAGCACCTTTTTTCTCTGCAGTACACAAGTAGCCAAAATGCTGAAGACACTAGATCCAGTGTGGTTTCCTACCTCTCTCTCTCCACCCAACTTACAAATCTTTGAATCCTTTCTGCTGCTAACCCAGGAATCAATCCAGCACTACAGTCACAAGGAGAAAAGATACATCATCCATCTGTTCCTTTAGATTATCCAGACACTGGCAGCATCAGGGCCACCAAACTCACCCTAAATCCAGCCAGGTCACCAACCTTCACAACCTGTTTAGCCCTTTAATTTTTTTCTGGGTTCCTTCCCCACTCTCTAATTTAGCATTTTCTTGTCCCTCCCATCAGTGGAATCTTCTTATTCCACCAAAGTTGACCCCTCGTGGTGGCTTTCCTGGCTACTGGGTGGGTGGGCAAGCCACACATAGACATTCACCAGATCAAAAAGATTCAGTTGGCTCACCGAATCCACTGTGAGGCAGAGACAGGGGGAATTCTAGCCAATGTCTATGCGAACTTTGTGTGTAAGTGTGTGTGTATATCTAACTGTGTGTGTGTGTGTGTGTGTGTGTGTGTGTGTGTGTGTGTGTGTGTGTGTACGTCTGAGTGTGCATGTATGTATGCATATAAATGTGTGTGCGAATGTGAATGTTTGTCAGAGGATATGCAAGTGTGTGTGTGTCTATGTGTATGTGTGCATTGTGTGTGTGTGAGTATGTGTGTGTGTGAGTATGTGTGTGTGTGTGTGTGTGTGCAAAATTTAGAACATTTTACTCAGAAAGCGTTAAGTACGATAAAAACTACCTTCTTTTCTTTGTTAAATGCAATAAAACCTGTCCGAATGTGTCTTTTGTCACAATGCTTGAAAAGTTTATCACTTGCTGAATTAATAAGTATATCTCCTTTAACACCAATCTGTTACAGTCAAAGGTTGAGAGAGAAAAGAGGGGAGCCAATGACTCCTCTTCATCTGATTCTAACAGGAATATTGGAGCTTGTCCAAGATCGAAATGGAAAATCAGAAACCAAACTGACCCTTAGAAGTAGATTAAAAAACTTCCAAGCAGGTTCTTTTGCAGTTTAGAGTTAAAAATGTCCAAGTTGAGGTCAGTACCCTCTTAGAATAGAGTGAAATAACTTGGGACAGTTTAAAAGCCCTATCCAGTAAGTGGGTTGGTTGAGACCGATGTCAGGGATGGGTCTGACTTTTGGAAACATTTTTTCCAACTGGATCACTGGAATATGCTTTCAACCTTCCATCACAGCAAAGAGACATATCAGTGAAGATAGGAGCTTAGCTTTTAAAATGTTTAGGACATAAAAATAATTGAGCCCAAGGGAATTTGCTCTATCCGTATTAATTTTAAGTGTGTCCGCACTATAGCAGTCTGTTCTTCCAAGATACTGTGCGTTGGCTTAAAGGTGACATTGATATCTTATTACAGCACAGCTAAAAAGCCTGCGTGATATCATACTTAGCCATATATACTGGGAAATAAAAGGTCAATATATAAAAGATTATGTTTGAATCCAGCCTGGCCTCAGTTGCTGATCTGAGCTGGGCTGTTGGTGGAAACATTGCAATGGGCTTCGTCACCATTGATCTAGATGCCGAGAGCAAAGTTGCCAAGATTGTTGGTTCCAATTTTTAGCCAGTGACTCATAATGTGCAAGGAATGTCAAATAAAGATAGGAGCAGCCATTGTGACAGACACAAAGTTAATCTAGCCAGCAGAGGGGAGGTGATGGTGGCCTAGTGGTATTATTGCTGGACTATTAATCCAGAAACTCAAACAATTTGGACCTGGGTTCGAATCCTGGCACAGCAGATGATGGAATTTGAATTCACTAAAAGATATTAGGAATTAAGAATCTGCAGATGACCATGAAACAATTGTCGGAAAAGCCCCATCTGGTTCACTAATGTCCTTCAGGAAGGAAATCTGAAATCTTTACCCAGTCTAGCCTACTTGCTATTCCAGAGCCACAGCAATCTGATTAGCTCTGAACAGCCTCCAAGGGCAACTAGTGATGGGCAATAAATGCCGGTCCAGCCAGCGATGCCCACGTCCCATGAAGTAATAAAAAGAAAGTTACCATCATCTTGAAGGGAGAAGGGTTGAAGGGAAAAAAATTACAAAGGATAAAATTGCTTTGCTTATTATTAAGAGTATGGGTCAGACAATTAAAACCATGATTAAAAAAGGAAATAAGTTAACCCTCAGATTTTGTTAAATATTGTTAACAGAAAACAAGTTTCTCCCTAAGTATTTACCAATCTTTGCAGCTATATAAACACGTAACAGTGAGCTCTCTCCTCCAAGTACAACCCTGTTATTTATCTGCCTAACACCCAATAGGTCTGGATGAAGAGGTTTATTTGAAACATTCTAATTCATCACCCAGCAGGAACTTATTTCATAGGTGGGAGTTTATGGCCTTGCTCGCCCTGAAACCGAAAATCCTACCTGAGGTCAACGGGCCTTTTCGTGTTCTGCCCCTTGCCCACTCTGACTCCCATGGTGGGTGGAACGGTAAAATTTGCCTCCCCCCCCTTCCCCCCAGTCTATTCTTCCACAGGATTTGGGCATCACTGGCAAGACCAGCATTTACAGCCCATCCCAAATTTTTCTTGCTGGACAGACTTTGGGGCGTCAGGCAGTGAGTTTCCCGCCACAGAATCCGCAGCCTCTGACCTGCTCTTGAAGCCATAATATCTATATGGTTGGTCCAGTTCTGATTCTGGTCAAAGGTAACCCCTCAGGATGTTGACTATCCTCCAACAAACTATTTATCAATGATTTTTGATCAACAACATTTGATAAAAATGTAGCTCAATCCATCACAAAAACCAGCCTCCATCCATTGACTCTGTCTACACTTCCCACTGCCTCGGCAAAGCAGCCAGCATAATCAAGGACCCCACGCACTGCAGACATTCTCTCTTCCACCTTCTTCCGTCAGGGAGATACAGATAAAGATACAGAAGTCTGAGGTCACGTATCAACTAAGTTTGCTCCTGTTAGACTTTTGAATGGATTTACCTTGCATTAGGCTCATCTTTCTCTACACCCTAGCTATGACTGCAATACTATATTCCTCATTGTTTTGTTTCCTTCTCTGTATAGCACACAAGAAACAATACTTTTCACTGTATACGAATGTATGTGAAAATAATAAATCAAATCAAATTCTCCCTCAGTTTATTTATTTATCTGTGTTACGAGTAGACTTACACTAACACTGCAATGATGTTATTGTGAAAATCCCCTTAGCTGAATAGATGCTGGAGTGTGGCAACTAGGGAATTTTTCCAGTAACTTAAAAATTTATTTATTAGTCACAAGTATGCTTACATTCACACTGCAGTGAAGTTACTGTGAAAATTCCCTAGTTGCCACACTCCAGCGCCTGTTTGGGTACAGTGAGGGAGAATTTAGCATGGCCAATGTACCTAACCAGTACATCTTTCAGACTGTGGAGCATCAGGAGGAAACCCACGCAGATACAGGGAGAGCGTGCAAATCCCACACAGACAGTAACCCATCTCAGTCATAAACACGGCGACAGCGCTAACCACTGTGCTACCCACCCCCAACTCCATTGCAGTGTTAATATAAGTTTACTTGTGAAACTAATTAAATAAACTTTAACTTTTAGAGATGGGCAATAAATTCTGGCCTAATTAGCGATGCTCACATCCTGTGAAAGAATTATTTTAAAAATGTACAAAACTGGAACAATTCCTTATGTACCATTTTGTGTATCCCTTTCTCATAAGTGATGGGTCCTAACACTACTGAAAGATGGTCCTGTTCAAATTCTTGGATAGCAACTCATTTAAAAGACGCCAAGCAAGCATCACTGTGAATGAAACTGACAGACGTTTGGCTGAAATACCATTTCACAATACAGGGTGGATCCAGAGTGTAAAGAAAACAGTGCGGTTCTCAAGAAACTTGCCCAAGGCCTCGAAACTGCACCATATTCAGAAATGCTTCATATTCCTGTCTTTTTTTATTTTAGCTGTTTTATATTTTGAACAAATGAATTTGCAAACAAAGCCCAAACATTCTGACAGTCAAGGGCCCAACCTTTCAGATCACTTCGCAAAACCGCAAATCTTCTTTAAAGACCCAATACTGCTCAGGTTAGGCCCTGTCTCCCAAATTAGCTTAATGATATATTTTTCTCTCGTACCTCTGAGACACCTTGATATGTTATTTTGTGCTGAAAGTGCTTGTTAATATACATGCACCAACTAAAGTCATGAGAATGCAATTTTTCCCAAGAATGTCATGTATATTTTTACTCCCATAGTAAGCTGATAGAAGAGTGTGAAGATTTGTAATATAACTTGGTTTATTTATCTTTGCTGACCTCCATTCTGACTCTCTCTTCTGTCACAAAGAATTAACAACCTTCATTCTCTTGTACAATTCTTTTTCAAAGCCCGTGTTCTCTCTAATGTTGTGGCTCCTCCAACTCTGCAATCTCTCCAGAGCCCTTTACTTCTGACCTTCTGTGCCTCCCTCTGCACCCTCTTTTCTCCCTTCAATGGTACCCATGCTTTGGACTCCCTTCCTAAACCCCTTTCACTTTGCTACTCTTCTCTTGCATATCAAAGTTAGCCGCATTGATTAGGGTTTATGAGGGGTGCCTGGAAAATATGGGACCCTTCTGGTACCTTGGAAGTTATCCTTCACAAAAAGATCAACAAAGAAATCCAGCATTGTCTGAAATCTGCTGATGCAGCCCTTGATCCTGAGGAAGCGAATCTTTGAAGACTGCAAGACCAAAACTGATTCCAAGCTCTTGATCTATCCTGAGGTCCCGATCAAAAAAAAATAAAGTTTATTTATTAGTCACAGCTAAGACTTACATTAACACGGCAATGAAGTAACTGTGAAATTCCTCTAATCGCTACAGTCCGGCACCTGTTTGGGTCAATGCACCCTAACCAGCACATCTCTCAGAACGTGGGAGGAAACCGGAGCACCCGGAGCAAACCCACGCAGACACGGGGAGAATGTGCAAACTCCACACAGACACTGACCCAAGCCAGGAATCAAACCCAGGTCCCTAGCGCTGTGAAGCAGTAGTGCTCACCTCTGTGCTACCATGATCACTTCCTTACTGGATGGCGTTGAACAAACAACAATGTATAGGAGCCACCAGTCATATCAGCAATGCTGCCTGTGTGCAAGATATTAAGTGGGAGGAGCAGCATTGTCCTCGCACTTGTGTCAAGGCTTCGATCATCCACCATCAGCTTTATGGGTTGCTTATATCATTTGTAAATCAGGTACCAGGCTCCCAAAGCAGGTCTTCTCCTTGCAGCTCATAGGATAGATGGAGCAGAGAAGGACAGAAGTGCTTCAAAGATGTGCTGAAAGCCAACATGAAGGCTATCACCTCGGACGAGATCAGATGGTGGCAGAGTCTGGGAAACGATCTCAGCATTTAGAGACCCAGTGATGACAAAATGGAAAGGAAAAGCGATAATGCTGGAAAGAAAACACCCTGACGTACAACCAGACAATCCACATGACAACAAATCACCACGGGCCAGAGTCTGCGGATTCCAAATTGGCCTCATTTGCCATCTTCATACTCGTGGAAGACAATTACCCTCACAGGCAAAGGATAGCCAATAATGACAAAAAGTTTTGCCTGGATGTGGTGGTGCCTGAGGCAACTCATCACAGGAAGAACCATAAATTCTCTACAGTGAAGTCATTCCTCCCATCGAGTCTTCACAGAAAACACTCCCACCCAGGCACTAACCTTGTAACCCTACATATTTACCCTCTTAATTTCCCTGACACCAATGGGCAATTTGGCACTGCCAATCAAACTAACCTGCACATCTTTGGACTGTGGGAGGAAACCGGAAGAAACACACGGAGACACGCGAAGAACATGCAAACTCTGCTCAGAGAGTTCCACCAAGGTCAAATCTGAACCCAAGTCCTTGGCACTGTAAGGCAACAGTACTGACCACTGTGCTACCGTGCCACCTGAAAGAAAGCTTAAGTGTTTAATTGACACTGTCCAGGGCAAAGATTACTTGTCTACCAATTTTGTTAGGGGGACAAAATGTAGCCTGGGAAGAACCAAGCAGAAAAAAAGAAAGCATCAACATAAAATAATTAAAAGGAGTGATGTGGGAGTAGAAGAATATCAATGAAGGAAAATGGAAAATGCTGCAATGTACAAGATAGCTCTGTCAACATATTTAATAAATGAAGACTGGCAACATTTTCCTCCAATTATTTATGCTCTTTTGAAATACAGAAGGGCACTGGTTTCTGGTGAATTGAATCTCAGCATGAATCAGTGTCTTCAGGAAGCAGAAGAGTAAAAATTAGGGAGGGTGAATCCGAGAAGGCAAACTCTGGTTTTGGATGGCGAAAATAATCTGTTTCAAGTTAATTTATTAGTCACAAGTAAGTCTTACATTAACACTGCAATAAAGTTACTGTGAAATTCCCCTAGTTGCTAAACTCTTGTGCCTGTTTGGATCAATGCACCTAATCAGGACATCTTTCAGAATGTGGAAGGAAGCATAGACATAGATAGGCTGGTAGCTGAGGCAGATGGATGGCAGATGGAATTCAATCCTGATAAATGCGAGGTAATGCATTTTGGGAGAAAGAATGTAGGGGGGAGGTATATGATAAAGGGTAGACCTATTAAGAGTATAGAAACGCAGAGGGACCTGGGAGTGCAGGTGCACAAGTCTCTGAAGATGGCAGAGCAAGTGGAGAAGGTTGTGAAGAAAGCATATAGTATGCTAGCCTTTATAGGAAGGGGTATAGAGTACAAGAGCTGGCCTTTAATGTTGCAGTTGTATAAAACGTTAGTTAGACCTCATTTGGAATACTGCGTCCAATTCTGATCGCCTTACTACCAGAAGGACGTGGAGAGTCTGGAGAGAGTGCAGAGGAGGTTTACCAGGATGCTGCCTGGTATGGAAGGTCTGCGTTACGAGGAGAGGTTAGGCAAATTGGGACTGTTTTCCTTAGAAAGACGTAGACTTAGAGGAGATCTGATAGAGGTGTACAAGATTATGAGGGGTATAGATAGAGTAAACAGGGTTAAGCTTTTTCCTAGGATGGACTCGAATAGCATGAGGGGTCACGGGCTTAGGGTGAGGGGGGTAAGGTATAATTTGGATGCTAGAGGGAGTTTTTTCACACAGAGGTGGTGGGGGTATGGAATGCACTGCCAAGTAAAGTGGTGGAGGCAGGTACTCTGGAGTTATTTAAGAAATACTTAGATGGGCACATGAACAGAATGGAAATGGAGGGGTATAGAAACCTGATTTAAAATAGGGATCATGAGCCTTGGGAGTCCCTGGGAAGTGTGTAAATAGATGATGATATTGATGTACTTGTTTTTATCCTACAGGCGCTTTGGTCCACCTTGTTGTCTAACGAGGGGCATACACGCGATGGGTCGTGAGAGGACTGCTCTTGGATCTTTTTCGAGAGTATCCTACTGCTTCACGTTGTTAGTGTACGCTTGACCTGGACCTTCTGATGGGCAACACGACAGCTCAGTGAGTATCGCTGTGCTGTGCAGATACATGGATTTGGGCCTGTGTCTGTGGGAATTTGCGCATTCTCCCCGTGCTTGCGTGGGTTTTTCTCCGGGTGCTCCGGTTTCCTCCCACATCCCAAAGATGTGCTCTTAGGCTAATTGGCAAAACAAATTCTCCCTAAATTGTCTCAAATTTGGTTTTTATTCCATAGATCTATAAACATGGACAGGAATTGCAGGTAGAGGTGAGGACATCAGAGTGGCGGCGCGGGCTCGTTGGGCAGAAGGGCCTGTTTCCCATGCTGTTTTGTTCTTTGCTCTTTGTTCTTTGTTTAAATACTTAGATGGGCACATGAACAGAATGGAAAAGGAGGGGTATAGAAAACTAATTTAAAATAGGGATCATGAGCCTTGGGAGTCCCTGGGAAGTGTGTAAATAGATGATGATATTGATGTACTTGTTTTTATCCTACAGGTGCTTTTGTCCACCTTGTTGTCTAACAAGGGGCAATACATGTGATGGGTCGTGACAGGGCTGCTCTTGGATTTTTTTTTCGAGAGTATCCTAGTGCTTCACATCGTTAGTGTACGCTTGACCTGGACCATTTGATGGGCAACACGACAGCTCAGTGACTATCGCTGTGCTGTGCAGATACATGGATTTGGGCCTGTGTCTGTGGGAGTTTGCGCATTCTCCCTGTGCTTGTGTGGGTTTTCTCCGGGTGCTCCGGTTTCCTCCCACATCCCAAAGATGTGCCCTTATGCTAATTGGCAAAACAAATTCTCTCTAAATTGTCTCAAATTTAGTTTTTAATCCATAGATCTATAACATAGACAGGGATTAGGGTAGAAGTGGGAACATCAGGGTGGTGGCGTGGACTCGTTGGGCCAAAGGGCCTGTTTCCCGTGCTGTTTTGTTCTTTGTTCTTTGTTCTTTGAAACCAGAGTAAACCCACGCAGACATGGGGAGAACATGCAAATTCCATACAGGCAGTGACCCAAGCTGGGAATTGAACCTGGGTCCTTGGAACTGTGAGGTAGCAGTGCTAACCACTGTGCCACCATGCCACTCTCTTAAATTAATTTGGATTATTAGTCAGATCACACGAAAGGTTCAGAATAGCCTCATTCTTCACAAATACAGCCAAAATATCTTCCTATTACAGCATCTAATCTATTTTCTTCTGCAAATTCTTCTAATTTTGTTTGTTTTTCATATCTATTTATAAAGAGACTATGCAAATTATCACTCGGTATCTCAAGAGGTACATACTAAGTTTGTCACCATGTTTTGTACTTAACATAATCTCAAGGCAAATCGAGTTAATTCAATAACTATTTGCAGGATTTAGCTAGTTCAGGAACTATTATGTGCTTCATTTTCAGATCCTTCTATGGTTTTGCCCCCCTCTTTCTATCTCTGTAATCTTTCCAGCTCCACAGCCTTCCTCTAATTCTGGTCTATTGCGCATTCCTGATTGTAACCACTTCCCCCTTGGTGGCTGTGCCTTCAGTTGCCGAGGTCCGAAGCTCTGGGATATCCTTCCTATGTCTTTAGGCCTCTCCAGCTCACTTTCCTCCTGTAAGACACTCATTAAAACCTACCTCCTTCGTCAAGATTTTGGTCATCTAACCTAATTTCTCTTTATGTGCTTCGGTTGTAATTTGTCTTATACTATTGCTGTGAAATGCATTAGGATTTTTATTATTATCTTATTTATGATGTTAAAGATGCTACATAAATGTAAGTTGTGATCATTCTGGGGATTGTATCCTGTAGGTCATCTGCCATCTCAAGGATCTATCTGCAGCGTATACTCCAGGCAAAGGAAGTGGAATTCCCTTATACAATATAAGACTCCAGGTGGAAAATAGAAATCCATAATTTGGCGTGGTATAAAAAGCCATAGTATAAAGATGAGTTGTGCAATGTGTAGGTTTGTTGGATAGATGCATTGAAACAGCTACAACTACATAATGATAATTTCAACATTGATACAGCTGCCTCATAATGCCAGGGATCCAAGTTCAATCCCAGCCTTAGGTCATTGTCTGTGTTGAGCCTGATGTGGAGATGCCAGAGTTGGACTTACCTGATAAAGGAACAGTGTTCCAAAAGCTTGTGGCATTTACTATCAAATAAACCTGTTGGACTTTAACCTGGTGTTGTGAGACTTCTTACTGTGTTGAGTCTGCACATTCTCCCTGTGCCTTCATGGGTTTCTTCTGAGTAATCCAGTTTCCTCCTCACTTCAAAAATGTGCAGGTTAGATAGGTTGGCCATGCTAAATTGCCCTTACTGTCAGGAGACTAGCATGATAAATACATGGGGTTACAGGGATAGGAGCTGTTGTTGATGCAGACTCAATGAGCCAATGGCCCCCGTCTCGACTATCAGGATTCTATGAAAGTAATTTTATCAATCAGGGATATACCATTCCTGAGTCATGAGCTATAAAATGGGTGGCAGAAAGTAAACTTAATCACAAAGCAATCATTCACTCTCACTTCTGAGTCAGAAGATTGTTGCTTTGAACCCTACTCTCTAGATTTAAGATAACAATCTACCTGACACTTGAGAATCTCAGAGCCAGTCTGTCTTTTCAGTTGAATGTGAAAGATCCCATGGTGATACTGAAAGTGAGGTCTCCCTTATAAAAACGTCACTAAAACTGATCACTGGTCATCATCTCGTTGCTGTTTGTGGCTGCAGATTTGCAATGCATAAATTGGCTGCTGAGTGTCCTACTTCACAACAATGCCAGCAATGCAAATGTTGGTTGGAACGTGCTTTGACGCATGCCAAAGCCACGGAAGACTCTCAAGTGCACGATCTTTCATTCTTCAGCCTGGTTGCATTTGGATTTCTGAAAATGGTAAAAATCCTCAAAGAAATCAGTTGGACCATGCTTCAGACTGACCTGAAACCAGATCGCGGGCAGTCGCGAAACTGTAAAATCCTGTCAATAGACCATTCCACGTTCCATCCCTCACCTGTCGCCCGCTCTGATTCCTGTGACAGGTGGGCTGGTAAAATTCCAGCCCATTTCCAATGAAATCCAATGCTGAAATTCAGGCTTGGTGTCAAAATGCTTTGAGGGTGAAGCTGTGCCATTTATATTTTATTAGTAGCATGGGCATCTACATTAGATGTGCATCCTTGTCACAGGTTGTTTGTTTTTTTTCAGAAAGCCCCAGGACCTATTCATTATCACTTTGAGAAAGCTCTATACAGCACTATCACAGTTCCCCAGATAGGTCAATGGGTGCAGGAACTGCCTTACATGAAACTGAACCAGGTAGATCAGAAGGTCTCATTTTTCTTAGTTTATTGTTCACAGCCAGAGGAGCAGGTGGAAGGCAACAGTTGGTCTCAGCATCCTTGGGTTAAGAAGGAAAACTATCTTGCACCTTGCTGCTAGCCATTGCTGGAAAGTGTGTGTGTGTGTGTGTGTGTGTGTGTGTGCGCGCGCGTATATACATATCTACAGTGCAGAAGGAGACCATTCAGCCCATTAAGTCTGGACCAACCACCAACCCGACCCAGGCTCTATCACCATAATCCAAAGCACTTACCCTCGCTAGACCCTCTGACATTAAAGGGCAATTTGGCCCAGCCAATACACCTAACCCACATAGTTTTGGAATGTGGGAGGAAACCAGAGCACCCGGAGGAAACCCGCACAGACACGGGGAGAATGTGCAAACTTGAAACAGACAGTGATCCAAGCTGGGGATCAAACCTAGGTCCCTGGCACTGTGAAGCAGCAGACCTAACCACTGTGCCACAATGCTGCCCATAATTCACCACCATTGTTGATGATAATTTATCATCCTCAGCTACATAGAATGGTTTGCTGATATTTACGATCTTGTCACACTTCTGAAGAATGGGTATGTGAGCTAGATTGTGGTTGAAAGCCAACACTGGGAGAGTACATTCCAATATCAAACAATGACTTAGAAAGACAGAATGAAGGGTAGACCCTATCAAAAAACCTCTACCTTAAGGGACTTGGGAGTGCGACTCTGAATACAGAACTTTATCAAATAACCTTTACCTTGAAGGACTCAAGCACTTAACTAAATATAGGTTTATGGTAGATATTAAGTAAAAAGCACAGGGATATTTTGTGGAAAATAATCAGATAGGAATGCCAAGATGATGTATTATATTTCAGAATATTCTCAGTTAAATAATTTCTTGAGGAGGTGGGACCTTAGTAAATGTCACCAGATACTCATTAAGTCAGGTAAATTCAAAATCCAGGTGGGGTCCATAAAAACTGGTCCTGCTTCTTTGTGACCTCATTCTCATTTCCTATTTTGAGACACATTGCACTAAAGCTGTAACAATTTTCAACACGACATTCACTGTGGCTGAGAATTCTCCGTCAAAGGATGGCTCCGACATACATGATTCCCTAGCGCAGTGTGCTGGGTGGCAGGCAAGGTCCTTTGTGTATTTAACCACAGGTATTTCTTGGGAAAAGAAAGTAAATGCTTCCATTTCTGTGGAATCTTATCGTATCATCAAATTGTCCTAAACCATTTTGCACAACTGTTGGGTTTGGGAGAGCAGGGATTGTTGTGATGCTGGGTCAAAATCCTCGAATTCACTCCCTAATGGTGTTGTGGGTCAACTCACAGAACATGAACTACAGCAATTCGAGAAGGCAGCTCACCTTCTTGAGGGCAACTAGGGATGGGCAGTAAATACTGGCCAGCTGGCAATGCCCATTAGGATTGAATAAAAAAAACAGAAATTCTGTCCCCACAAACAACAAGAAGATGTCTGACAACTGGTTAATCTTTTAAGTGCTGTTGAGAGGATATGACCATCAGGAAAGACTAGGTTCAATTTCTTCCCTTTGGTGACCCAATAGATAATGATCTGATAGAGGTCTTTATGCTTACAAAAGGATTTGCACAAACAGTGAAGACATTTCCACCTGGGGGGGAAATCAATAAAAGATAAGTCAACAATAAATCGGAAGGGAATTCAGGAGAAGCCTCTTTATCGAATGAGCGGTGAGAAACTGGATCTCACTACTACAGAGTGTAGGGCAGATGAATAGGTAGATTTAAAAGTAGAACTAGATAGGTATATTAGAGAGAAATGAATAGAAGGTTATGCTGTTAGGGTAAGAAGATGAATGGAAGGAGGCCTATGTGGTGCATAAGAAGTAGCATCTATCCTTAAATACTATGTTTTGGTGGAGAGTGGGGAATCGAACAAGAGAACAAAGAACAAAGAACAGTAGAGCATAGGGACAGGCTCTTCAGCCCACCAAGCCTGCGCCAACACATGACGCCTTTCTAAAGACTTCTTGCCTCCGAGTGGTCATGTATCTTTCAAGATGACTCTTAAACATTGCTAGTGTTGGCCAAGAAATCAGGATAACCACTTTGTTTCTTCTTCAAATACCGTTACGTGATTTTAAAAGTTGAACAATAGAGGTAGATGTGACCTGGGTTAACCATTTCATCAAAAGGAAGAAGTGCATCGGTGGTGAGGTAGTAGGGTCTGGCACATAATTTGTTAATGTGCAATTGAGTACAGTACCAGCCTTACAGTGATGTAAGAAGACACATAGCCCAAAGCCAGGGTCAGTTTAGAGATGGTCAGAGTTGGGTAAACTCTCACAATGGAGTCAGCCCCGTGCCAGTGCCCTCTATTGTAAATATGTACATGGTTATGAGTTATTAGTAAAGATTTGCTATTATACATTCAAGACTATCAAGCCTACTTCATGGTGTTTGAAGCAAGATTCTTTACGAGGCTTTCTCAGTGAAGACAATGTTATGGAACATTGGGAAAATGGAGCTGTAAACAAGCCAGATTTTGTTCAGACACTTCCTATTGTCCATAGGATAATGTCGGACGACGCTGGCAGGCCAGAATCTTCCCAAGGTCTGCACCGGCAAGATTTTCCCATCCTGCTACAGTGAAAGGAGATTTTGGCTTGGCTAGCTGCCAAATTTTCTAATCTCGCTGCAATAGGATAAACTGTTGGAAAGATCGTGCCCTGAGGTTCAAATTTCATCAACTGACAAAGATTTTGGGGAAGGGTTTTGACTCTTTTTTTAATTCATTCATGAGATATAGGCATCATTGGCTGGCCAGCATTTATTGTCCATTGTCCATAATAAGTGTGTAGAGTATAGGGCTAATGGTAGGATTCTTAATAGTGTTGATGAACAGAGGGATCTTGGTGTATTTGTGCATAGATCCCTGAAAGTAGGCAGTCAAGTCGATAAGGTTGTTAAGAAGGCATATGGAGTCTTAGCTTTTATTGGTAGGGGGATTGAATTTCGGAGCCGCAACGTCATGTTGCAACTGTACAAAACTCTAGTGCGGCCGCACTTGGAGTATTGTGTGCAGTTCTGGTCCCCACATTATAAGAAAGATGTGGAGGCATGGGAGAGGGTACAGAGGAGGTTTACCAGGATGTTGCCTGGTATGGAGGGCAGGTCTTATGAAGAGAGGCTGAGGGATTTGAGGTTGTTTTCGTTAGAAAGGAGGCGGCTAAGAGGGGACCTAATCGAAACATATAAGATGATTAGAGGTTTAGATAGGGTGGACAGTGATAGCCTTTTTCCTAGGATGGAGAAAGCTAGCACGAGGGGACACAGCTTTAAATTAAGGGGTGATAGTTATAGGACGGATATCAGAGGTAGGTTCTTTACCCAAAGGGTGGTTCGGGAGTGGAATGCCCTGCCTGCAGCAGTTGTAGATGCGCCAAGTTTGGTGGCGTTTAAGAGGTTAGTTGATAAGTATATGGAAGAGAAGGGAATGGTTTAGTTTGGAGGGTCATTGCTTTTCATATTGGTCGGCGCAACATCGAAGGCCGAAGGGCCTGTTCTGTGCTGTAATGTTCTATGTTCTATCTCTAGTTGCTCTTAGTTGAGAGTCAACCACATTGCTGTGGCCCTGGGGTCACACATAGACCAGATTTCCTTCCCCAAAGGACATTAGTGAACTGGATGAGTTTTTCTAACAACTCATCAGCAACAGTTTCATAGCCATCTTTAGATTCTTAATTCCAGATTTCTTTTAAAACCCAGAGCCCCAGAATATTTGCTTAGTTTCTGCAATAATACTGCCTCGCCAAATCATAATAGAGGGGTTAAAAATGGAGAGGAGAGAGGAATGTAAAGATAATAATGATTGAATAGTTAGTCAACACAGGATGAGTTTCTGCAAAACTTCAATCTGTATTATCATGTAATTATAGAATCCCTGCAGTGCAGAAGGCAGCCATTCGGCCCACTGACCACAATCCCACCCAGGTCCTATTCCTGTAACCCCACATATTTACCCTGTTAATCCCCCTCACACTAGAGTCAATTTAGCATGGCCAATCCACCTAACCTGAAGATATTTAGACTTTTCTATTTGATATATTTGAGTGAAAAGTCAGGTGAACTGAATTTAATGTCCCCCGCTGCCCCGCCCCCACTGCCCCCAACGTCCCGGCTACCCGATCAGCCTATTTTTATGGTAGCGTGTATTGGGATCATGATGAACATTCTGTTACATTTGACAAATAAGCACAGACCATGTGTAATAGATTACATTGGGATCTGTTGGGAATAATCAACTGTGATAGAACCCTTGTTTTAGAATGAAGTAAAGTAATTAAATGAATAATAAATTAAAATGTGTGTAGCTAGTTGTTCCCCATCTCCTATTTTCTAACCTCCTGTTGTGGCTCCTGTTGTGCTACATGCCTCTACATCATGCATTGTTCACTGTCTGTAAACAGCAAACAATCTGTTCACTGGGAGTTGACATTCTCTCTTAAACAGGGTGTTGGGAGGTGCTTGTTATATGAGCTGAGAATCCCTCTAATTGCTCTTCCCTCCATCTAAATCTCCCTAGACGGACTGTTGAGAAATGATGTGTGACCATTCTATGCCTGAGGCACTAGTGCGTCAGCATGTTGCAAAGTCTTTTGATGGGAAATTATATGTTCCATTAAAGACTGTGATTGTTCTTTGGTTTCAACACATTGCTATATATTACACTCCTGGTGTACAGTGTACAAGGTACAGTGTGCATGGTACAGAGTATTGACATGTGAGCCTTACCAAGTGGCTTATGAGTGACCCTGGAGACTGATATTGGGGATTATTAGTGCACTTGTTTGTTTAATATGATATTTATCTTTTTCTATTCAGCTTTACCGAATGGCACGGTAGCACAGTGGTAAGCACTGCTGCTTCACAGCTCCAGGGATCTGGGTTTGATCCCTGGCTTGGGTCATTGTGGAGTTTGCACATTCTCTGGGTGCTACAGTTTCCTCCCACAGTCCAGCGATGTGCGGGTTAGGTTAATTGGCCATGCTAAAATTGCCCGTTAGTGTGCTGAGATGCGTAGGTTAGAGGGATTAGCAGGTAAATGTGTAGGGATATGGGGATAGGGCCTGAGTGGGATTATAGTCAGTGCAGACTCAATGGGCCAGATGGCCTCTTTCTGCAGTGTAAAGTTTCTTTGATTCTATTAGAATGTGCCAGTGCATCATGCTTTCTTGGCCAATAGGATGAAATGGAGTCACTTTTTACCCCACACTAGATGGGTCAGTAAAAAGAGCACACAAAAGCTTCTGAATAACTGGTGTCAGATTACCAAAACCCCTTTGTTCACCCATAACTGCATGCCTAAGATCAGGAATTCAATGAGTGGAATGACAGGGTCAGGTAATGGAGGCTGGAAACTTTACAATCTTTAAAAAGTATTTGGATGAGCACTTGAATCATCATAATATTCAAGGACATGGGACAAGTGTTAAAAAATGGGATCCATGTGACTTTATCAAAGAATCCCTACAGTGCAGAAGAAGGTCATTCAGCCCATTGAGTCTGCACCGACACAATTTCACCCAGGCTGTAACCCCATAACCCCATGTGTCTTCCCTAGTTAGTCCCTCTGACACTAGGAGTTAATTTAGCATAGCCAATCCACCTAACCTACACATCTTTGTACTGTGGGAGGAAACTGGAGCACCCAAAGGAAAACCACACAGACACAGGGAGAATGTGCAAACTCCACACAGACAGTAACCCGAGGCTGGAATTGAACCCAGGTCCCTGGTGCTGTGAGGCAGCAGTGCTAACCACTGTGCCATCGTTGCCCATGCTGTTTAGTGGTAGTTATTGTCAGTGCAGACTTGATAGGCCGAATGGCCTTTTCTGTCCTTTACATCTCCATGACTCTATATTCAATTGCTCTATAGTACCCTGAGACAGAATCATTGAGCCATACAGTGCAGAAAGGCCCTTCGGCCCATTGAGTCTGCACCGACAATCAGTACCACTAAAGTCACACTAATTCCATTTTCCAACGCTTGTCCCATGAATGTTGAATGTTATGATGTTTCAAGTGTCCCTCCAAGTACCCGGCCTCCATGACCTTCTCAGGCAGTGCATTCCAGCTTCCCACCACCCTCTGAGTGAAAAAAAATGTTTTCTCAAATTTCCCCTGAATCTCCTGACCCCTTATCCTAAAGCTACATCCCCTTGTGATCAACTCCTCAACCAAGGAGATTGCAACCATCCTTTAAAATTGATCATTTTCAGGACTTCAGTCACGTCTTTCCCCTTTGGCTTGCTGTGCTGATAATGATGAGAAAGATCTGGTTGTTTCAATCCTGGTCTTGGGTAAATTAAATACCATCAGTGAGTTGATAGCAGGACTTTGCAATTGCCCTCAGCATCACATAGCCTACCCAGGAGGGGAAAAATCAGACTGGTTTGCCTCCTCTGATCACTTTGATTTGATTTGATTTATTATTGTCATATGTAGTAGTATGCAGTGAAAAGTATTGTTTTGTTGCACACTATACGGACAGAGCATACTGTTCATAGAGAAGAAAATGAGAGAGTGCAGAAAATAGTGCTGTAGTCATATCCAGGCTGCGGAGAAGGATCAACTTAATTGCGAGGTAGATCCATTCAAAAGTCTGACGGCAGCAGGGAAGATGCTGTTCTTGAGTTGGTTGGTATGTGACTTTAGACTTTTGTATCCTTTTCCTGACAGAAGAAGTTGGAAGAGAGAATGTCCGTGATTATGCTGGCTGCTTTTCCGAGGCAGAGGGAAGTGAAGACAAAGTCAATGGATGGGAGGCTGGTTGGGAGGCACGATGTTGCACTTACTGCTGGAAAATGCATGCAAGTATCAGGTACAGACAAGACTGAGCCTGTCTGTGATGCTACCACAGTCTAGTAGCCTGACAATATTTAGGTAAATTATGTGTACTTGAAAATAAAGGATTCAGAGAACACCTTACCATATCTGGTAGAACGATTCATTGCTGTTTGGAGACTTACAATGTGGGCAAACTATTGACCAGAATTCTAGAGTGTTCCTTAATGACTATGATCTGCCATGATAAAACATGGTCACAGACAGGAGCAAGTAAACAACTCTTCATCGTCCAGAGCAAGAACTGCATCCCAGTGAGAGTCAGTGCTTTCTAGAAAGGAGTGGAGAAATGGGAAAGTGGAAAAAAAGTTAAAACATAAAACACAAACAGAAGTTCCTACAAAGCACTTAAGACAGGAGAAATCAAGTGCATCACATTGGGATCTTGTTAGACCATAAGACATAAGGAGCGGAAATAGGCTGTTCAACCTATTAAGTCTGCACTGACCGTTCAAAATAGCATTTTACCCATGCCTATCCCATTCCCGTAATCTTGCACATTTACTATCGCTAATCCACTTAACCTACACAACTTGGTTCACTAAGGGGCAGTTTAGCATGGCCAATCCACCTAACCTGCAGGTTGCTGGGAAGAAACTGGAGCATCCAAAGGAAACCCATGGAGACACAAGGAGAATGTGCAAACTCCACATGGACAGTCATCCAGGTCCATCATGCTGTGAGGCAGCAGTGCTAACCACCGTCCCACCCCTTAAACCTTTATCTGTACAATCCTTGATTCCCTTACTGATTGAATATCAGTCTATCTCAGCTTTCAACGAACTTAATGACCCAGCCTCTACAGCTCTCTGTGATACAGAGTGCCACAGAGTCAGTACCCTCTGAGAAAAGAAATTCTTTCTCATCTCTGTCTTAAATGGCAGGCCCCTCTGGTGCTAGGCTCTCTCACAAAGGGAAAGCAATCTCTCACATCTACTCTCTTGAACCCCCTGTTGAACCCCCTGAGAATTCTACAAGTAATGACAAATTGATGCCTTCTTCCTCCTGTCTATGATTACACTTCACCTTGGCCTGATCACAGACATTAAGGACAGGAACTTAACTGAACCATCTAAGAGAGCAAAGCTCTGACATAGGGTTATCCAGGTCCCAAGTGTTGGATCTATTCTCTCCTACTCTCTCTCCACAAATGCTGTCAGACCTGCTGAGACTTTCCAACAATTTCTGTTTTAAATCAAAGGTGGGGTTGAGGGTGTGTTTTTGTGTGTGTGTGTATGTGTGTGTGTATGTGTGTGTGAGTGTGTATGTGTGTGTGAGTGATGGAAAGGTGGTGGTAGAGATGGAGGGCTAGTATTTGGAGATCGAGAACACTGAGTAATAGAGCACAGCTAAAGCCATGTGAGCGAGAAGAGGCGGGAGAAGCAAAAAGACTGCAGAACGTTTAAAGTAAAACTGGAGCATTAGAAATGAACTGTTACTGTGGAACAAGCAATGTTGGGGGAATAATCCAAGAATGCTGCAGAATTTGGGTATTTTTGAAGATGGTGAAGAATCATTCCGTCTCCCCCTTCAACATTGCCACCAGCCCCCTCCACCGTCCCCCCAACCCCCACCTGCCCCAACCCTCCAGCCTCTCTCCCTGAAATGACTTGTTGTGACTAGAAGAGAAGGTCCTGAGTGTTGTGTGTGGTCTACAATAATCTCAGAGATTACTTCAACATGTACACCTCAGGGCTGTGGCTTCAAGCCAGAGAGGATCTTGCAGAGACATTCCATGGAAATGTTAGAAGTGCTTCCATAAGTAAGAGAGATGACGCTCACTGAAGAAAGCGTTTGTTGTGTGGCTGCCACTAATCTCAATTTGCGTAACCATTAAAAAAAAATTGTCTTACTTGGCTTTTCTTCATGTGAATTAGTTCTTGAATTGGCCACCGAAAGCAACAGCCACTCCATGTCAAGATTACTTAATTAACTTTGCAGCGTTTTTGGGATGCCATTCCCAGTTTCCCACTTCAGCAATGCAGGCTAAACTGGCAATCAAATAAATGCTGTTAGGGAAATAACTCAGCCAGATTTCCCAACGCTGAGCAAATGCCCAGCCACTCCTGCTCTCAGGGAGGCGTCTGAGTTGAGCATTGGGTTGGTTGCTTGATTGGTTGATTGGATAACCCTACCTCCCCCCCTCAGGTTCACACATGGCCGATGGTTAAGGTACTGGCCAGTTGTTAGTATTTGCAAAACTCTATTTCAGCTTTGGCCAGGGGAGGCAAGACAGAGAGAGAATAAATAAAAAGAAAACATGTGCTTTTTTAAAATGATTTAAACTATATTTGAGGTTAAAGAATGACAGCTTTCAAATAAAAGCAGGATTATCATTTTAGTTTATTTGTTAGTGTCACAAGTAGGTTTATATTAACACTGCAGTGAAGTTACTGTGAAAATCCCCTAGACATCACATTCCTGTTCAGGTACACTGAGGGAGAATTTAGCATAGGCAATGCACCTAATCAGCACATCTTTTAGACTGTGGGAGTACAATCTGGAGCACCTGGAGGAATCATAGAATCCCTACAATGCAGAAGGAGGCCATTTGGCCCATCGAGTCTGCATCAATCACAATCCTACCCAGGCCCTATTCCTGTAACCCCACATATTTATCTTACTAATCCCCTGACACTAAGGGGCAATTTACTATGGCCAATCAACCTAACCCATACATCTTTGGACTGTGGGAGAAAACCAAAGCACCCGGAGGAAACTCACACAGACATGGGGAGAATGTGCAAACTCCACACAGACAATGACCCAAGCTGGGAATTGAAGACGGCTCCCTGGTGTTGTGAGGCAGCAGTGCTAATCACTATGCTCCATGTCACCCAAACCAGGAGCATGCATGCACTATTTATTGATCACTTCCATTACATTACGTATGTGGTTTATTATTTACAGTGTAGAAACTTTTCCTGGCCATTGTACATCAGGCTCATTGGTGTTGTGCAGTTCACTGTTGAATGTGTCACATAAAGTCATTGAGGCTTATAGCAAGGTAACAGGCTCTTCGGCCCAACTTGTCCATGCTGCCCTTTTTTTTAAATGACTAAGCTAGTCTCAATTGCCTGTGTTTGACCCATACCCCTCGACTGTCTAAACACTTTTTAAAGGACAAAATTGTACCCATCTCTACTGCTACCTCTGGCAGCTTGTTGCAGACACTCATCACTCTGATAACATACGCTGCACTTTGCATGTAAATTAACTCCACATGCTACATGCCAGTGTTAGAACTGAAATGCAGAGAAGATTTCTGGTGACTTGTCCTTGCTCTCAACATTCTTTCCTGGCACTTCAGAGACCATTTGAAATCCCAGACTCCCCTCATCCACCTGCTAAAGGATGATGGACAATCCAACTTTGTGCATGGTATACATGGCTGCGCTTTCAAGGGCATTAAAGACATTTTACAGCAAGTCAACGTAGTGTTTATTTCAGCTAACACTCTATTCTTTGATATGGATACTCATGGATTCCTTCTGTTTTCTTGCAGATACTGTGTGAATAGGTGTTGTGCCTTGATTTGATAAGTAGGTTTGCAACACCCTCAATTAAAAAAAATTGTTACTGTTCTTTTAAAGTTTATTTATTGGTGTCACAGGTAGGTTTATATTAACATTGCAAATAAAGTTACATGAAAGTCCCCTAGCCGCCACACTCTGGCCTTGTTCACGTACACTGATGGAGAATTTAGCAGGGCCAATGCAATTAGCATGTCTTTCAGGAAACCAACACAGAGGATGTTCAAACTCTTACATAGTCAATAATCCAAAGCGGGAATCAAACTCTGGTCTCTGGCATTGTGAAGCAGCAGTGCTAACCATTGTGCCACCCAATGTTCTGTGCCACTGTTTGTTTCTACCCAGCGTGAGAAGTGTACAAATTCATTCTAAAGAGACAGTCAGGTCAGTGTGCACATGTGTGTGTGTGTGTGTGACTTCATCCTGACTTGAAATGTTGGCTCTAAAACCAAAGGATACAGTTTCAAAATAAGGGAGAAGCCACTTAGAACTGAGATGAGGGGATTTGGGGTTATGAACCTCCATCCCAGACACTGCGTATGTTTAAAGCAGAAATTGACAGATTTTTAAATACTAATGAAACAATATACATGATGATTGTGTAGGAAAAAAGCATTAAAATGGATGGTTAGCCATGATCATACTAAACAGTGAAGCAGGCTCAATGGGCTGAATGACCTATTCCTAGTCATATGCTCCCATGTTCTTATGTTCCCAATCTCCAACAGAGCTTGATTGACAGAGTGTAGACCTCTGTGTGGGGAGCATTCCTGACTTAGGAGAAGGTCAGCTTTCTGCTCCTCATTGTAGAGGTTGAGGGAGGGATGAAGGTGGGAACAGCATGTTTAGTGCAGGAATCGGAAGCGGGGGGTGGGATTTCAGAGGTAGTGATTAAGGGAATGGTCCTTGTCCAGAAGGTGATTGGCCAGGGGAACTCCAATTGCGATCGTATCTGTCAGGAGGATGGGTCTAATTGTGGGAGGGAAGCAGGTTATCTTAGGGAGGCCGCATCTTTTTTATTCTCTCATGGGATGCGGGCGTGCCAGTTACGCATCCCTGATTGTCCTTGAAAAGATGATGGTGAGTTGTCTCCTTGAACCGCTACAGTACTTGTGGTCCAACCACAGTGCTGTAAGGGAGGGAGCTCGAAGATTTTGACCTACAGACAATGACAGAAAGTTAATATAATTCCAAGTCAGAATGATGAGCGGCATGCTTTAAAAAAACACGTGCCACCATTACAAAATCCCAACATTGAAAGCTAATGTTTTGATACAGCCCTAAACTGCATCGGCCTATTAGCATTATTTTGAGTTTTTCCTGTTTTTATTTTTAATATTCAATTTAAATGTTAAATGCTGGTACTGTAATTGAGGAGCTGGCTTGAAGGAGAAATATGAGGGAAATTAATTAATATGCGCATTTGAAATAATAACATCATTAAATTAATTACGGCATCCCCTAGATTAATGATCATCTCTTCTGACATTAATTCGACTATTGGGATGAGTTGCAACTTCCAGCTAAATCCTCTAATGATGTCAGAAATATTTATTTTTTAGCCAACCGTTTTTTTGTCGAAAAGAGAAATAAAAATAACTGAGGACTAAAGCGAGAAAGGTTTCTCTCTTTGCTATTCATTTTATTGTCTCTCTCTCTCTCCCTCTTTGTTACATCTCCACATACCATTCATCAGTCCCTGTCTGAGGGAGCTGTCAGACCAGCTGCTCCGAGGACTGAGCTGTGCTGCTGCAATCCTCCCACTAGGAAGTGTGCAAGACGATGACTCTTCTTCCATGCTCTGCTCTTCCTATAGAATAAAGATCACCCTTCCCACGGCTGTGACACCACAGCCATAATTTGGAACTTGCCATATGCCAAGTGGATGTAGGAACCTCATCCTATCCAACCCCTTCTGTGACAAATCGCTTTGAATCATCACTTCACATCACTGACATATGGATGTTAAAGTTAATCATTATTCTTAAGTCTTTTATATTGGGATGTGCTTTTTAATGCTGGCATTGAAGGGAGTATTGTGGATGAATATAACTTCACAAGCCTAGACCATGTGTAGAAACGCAGGATAGAGTTGATAACATTCTAAGTGGCTTTACCACTTGAGTACGCAGTTCCACTGTTTAACAGCTGTTCTCACTGAAGTCCCTTTCACTTAAACAAAAGTACACATCATACAATACATCAGAATTTGGTCAATGTTCTCACCACATGTCGTTTTTACAATTCACTCATGACATACGGTGGTTGGATGGATAAATTAAAATTTATTCATTAGTGCCTCAAATAGGCTTACATTAATACTGCAATGAAGTTACTGTGGGAATCCCCTATCGCCCACACTCTGGCACCTGTTTGGGTGCACTGAGGGAGAATTTAGTCTGGTCAGCGCACCTAACCAACACACCTTTGGAATGTGGGAGGAAACCGGAGCACCTGGAGGAACCCCACACTGACAACATGCAGTCTCCACACAGATAGTGACTCAAGCCAAGAATCGAATCCATGTCCCTGTAAAGCAGCAGTGTTAACCACTGTGCCACTGTGCTGCCCCATGAAATTCAATGCAACTGTTGTGGGGGAATTCAATTTATGCACGTAAAAGCAAACTTACAGGCCAGAGTTCTCCCATCCTGCCCACCACTGGAATTTTAGATGGTGTGTTGCAGAGAACATGAAACACCTTTGATGATTGGGTGGGAATTTCTGACTTTTAGACCAGCAAGGCTGGAGATTCCTGCACACTGTGTGTCTCATCTATTCAGACTAAAATTCATTTTGGTCGAAAGTATAATCTACTTTTGAAAATAAACAAGGCTTTCTCTAAATGGGCTTTTGTTCTTTCTGACTTTTTTTTGAAATGACTCCTAAAATTTTTTTGATGTGAAGGCTTTAACTCAAGACAATCCTCTTGCTTATCCAATGAAACTCCTGTTGCTATACACTTCTGTGCTTTAGTAGTGAAGATAAAGATAGCCTCTTTCTAATTATGTTTGCTGTGGATTCACATTGGACGCTATATTCAGAACAAAATATTTAGGTGGGTCCTGCTGCTAGGCCAGTTCAAAAGTTATACTTCCTCTTAAACTATTTTAGATCTGTCCATTATTATCTTTACTGTAAATGTGTAATGGTATGAGCAAGACCTCTCTGTGACTTCTCCCACAGAAACATCTCCCCCATGTGGCCCCATAGCCAACAGAATCTTGATTTCTAGCACGTTCCCTTCTCCACAAAGTTTACTTATTAGTGTCCCAAGTCGGCTTAGAAAACTATGAAATTCCTCTAATCACCACACTTCGGTGCCTGTTTGGGTGCACTGAGGATGCGTTTAGTCTGGCCAATACACCTAACCAGTATGTTTTTTAAAAAATAACTCTCCTCAGTGTATTTTTGGGACTGTGGGAGGAAATTGGAGCACCTGGGGAAAATCCAGTCACCCACGGAGGAGAACATGCAGACTCTGCACAGACAGTGACCCAAGCCAGGAATTCAACCTGGGTCCCTAGCACTGTGAGGTAGCAGCGCTAACCACTCTTCTGCCATGCTATCTCTGAGTCTTAAGGAGACGGTGCACCATACAAAGTTAATGCTCCATGTACATCATTCCTAACAAAATTGTACACATATTCTAAAGCAACATATTTACGATTTACGATCTACAATCAGAGAAAGTCTTACTACACTCCTTGCCCCTGTCTATCATTGGGTCATCTTAGCCCTCTTCCAATGATTGGTCACAGCCCAGTCTGTAAACATTAGCTGCAAAACACATAAGCTCTGTGTATGTTTTCCTCTGGCCTTTGCATTAGGAACATCATAAAAATATCAGGAAACTTTTCACTGATAGGTATTACAAGTAAAGTCATAAAAGTGTTGCTTTAAAATGCATGTACAAGTTTATTAGGAATGGTGAACATAGCTAACATAGCTAACTTTATGACCTTGTTAACACCAAGGAAGAACTTGAACCTTGTCTGATTTCTTAAAAACTGATCGGAATTTTTTTGATGCATTTACTCCAATTCTGGCCTCTTTCATAACCTTGGCCAGAATTCTCCAGTTGTTCACGCTCTGCTGCCTCTGCCTGTGAAAAAGAGAATTTTGGCACTCAGCCAAATCTCTGTTCACTGCAGCGGGACCGGAGAATCCTAGCTGCAGGAGAGGTTGGAGAATCCAGCCCTCTGTTACTGGTTGCAGTGTCAATTGCTGAATCTCTAATCTCTGGTATTCCCTTCTAAACCTCTCCAGCTTTCTACTTTGCTTTCCTCATTTTAGATGTTCCTTACAGCCTACCTTTTTGAGTAAGCTTTTTGGTCATCTGATGTAATATTGTGTCTTATGTGACTTGGTAGTCAAATTTTGTTTGGTAATACTCCAGCTTTACTTTGGGATGTTTCAGTCCTTTAAAGGTGATATATAAATGCAAGATGTTTACTTATTAGTCACAAGTCGGTTTACATTAACACTGCAATGAAGTTACTGTGACAATCCCCTAGTCGCCACACTCTGACATCTGTTCGGGTACACTGAAGGAAAATTTAGCACAGCCAATTCACTTAACCAGCACATTTTGTTTTCGGATCGTGGGAGGAAACCCACACAGACATGAGGAGAACGTGCAAACTCCGCAAAGACAGTGACTCAAGCTGGGAATTGAACCCAGGTCCCTGATGCTATGAGACAGCAGTGCTAACTACTGTGCTGCCGTGCCGCCACTTACTTCAACAGAAATGTCTGGCAAACACCAAAGGAAAAGGAGGGTGGTGGAGGCAGGATGCCTCACATCCTTTAAAAAGTGCCTGGATGAGTACTTGGCATGTCATAACACTCAAAGCTATGGGCCAAGAGCTGACAAGTGGGACTAGGTAGCTAGGTCAGGGCATTTCATGTGGACTTGATGGGCTGAAGGGCCTCTTCTGCACTGCAGTAATCTGTGATTCTGTGAAATATTTATCATTCAGATTCTGAGTCGACGTGTTGCCCTTTAACTTATAACTTATGCATTTTGTATTGCACCACGATGTGAAGAAATGTGCATTCTTTGCGTAATTTGAAAACATTCCTTCGTTTTACTAAGGCAAGTATATTAGACATGTTTTCACTTGCAATCACAAAAAAAGTGAAGAATTCTGAAATCCCCTATTACAATTATGTTTTTATATTTTATCCAGCTTTCCTGAATACATATTGCAGCCTTATCAGTTAAATTATACACCTTTAGAAGAATGGGGGTTTTATCTCTTCTCCTCTGTACCGGTGTCCTAAAAAGCATGCTAGTGATAGGCTTATTGGCCAAATTTGCATGAGAACCACAAACAAAATATGTTAATATTTCAACGTTCAGGTTTTATTTGTCAATTCCATTGGTTACACTGTTTGTCTCTGAGCCAAATCTCACTCCAAGACTTGAGCACCGCATTTCCCCCAATAGTATTGAACTGAGGGAGTGCTGCATTGTTGGAGGCACTAATTTCAACTGTGGTGTTAAACCAAAGCCCAGGTGCTATGTATGAAAAAATGCACGTTGAAGAAAGTACACCACAATTAGCTGGTTATTCTCATACTTCTGTTGTTTGTGGGAGTTTGCAGTAAGTGTTGTGTTCTCCATATTGCACTCATGACATAGAAACATAGAAGATAAGAGCAGGAGGAGGCCATTTGGTTCTTCAAGTCTGCTCTGCTATTCATCACGATCATGGCTGATCATCCAACTCAATAGCTTAATCCTGCTTTTTCCGCATAACCTTTGATCCCTTTTGCCCCAAGTGCTAGATCTAGCCTCCTCTTGAATACATTCAATATTTTGGCATCAACTACTTCCTGTGGTAATGAATTCCACAGACTCAGCACTCTTTGGTGAAGAAATGTTTTGTCATCTCTATCCTAAATGGTCCACCCTGAATCCTCAGACTGTGACCTCTCGTTCTGGACACACCCACATACTCCCTGCATCCACCCTGTCTAGTCCTGTTAGAATTTTATAAGTCTCTTTAAAATCCCCCCTTTTTTTAAAAATTTTTTTAGCAAATGCTCCATGGCCACACTTCACTGGCAGTACAAATGCTTTGGCATGTTCAATGGTCATGAAAAGTGACATCGAAAGGAGTGCCTTTTATAATTAAGACCGAAAATGCTTGAAGTACTCAGCAGGTCTGGCAGCATTCTCTTCAGAAGAATCACACAATGGACTCGAAATGTTATCTCCGTTGTTCCCTTGCCACAGATGCTGCCAGACCTGCTGAGTTCTTCTCGCATTTCTATTTATATTTCAGCTCTCCAGTATTTGCAGTATTTTGCCTTTATCTTCTTTGATTGGCTATGATGGTCTCCTTTTTTTCAAAATAGGGAAGGTCACCAGACCAAAGGGCAGTTGGAGCCCACTCAGATGGAGTTGGGTAATAATACCATGTAAGTTCCAACATCTGCACCATGTGAAATTATGTGAGTGTGCGTGTTTGTGTGTATCCGGGGGTAGTGAACTCTCCTGAGTCTGGATTTTAAGATCACTGGCTGTTGTAAATCATTAAAAAAAAACCAAATCCAATTTGCCTCCATGTGATATAGCAGGAGGACTTTGTAACCAGCAAGTTACTCAAAAACAATAGTAAGTCTCCAATTCCCCTTTGTGTGTGTTTGTGAGAAAAAGAGAGAATATTTTTGACATGTAAAAAAAGAGGTTGCAAATAACCAAAAGACAATGCAGAAACTCCCCTGCTTTAGTGTTTGATCCTCTGGGAGAGAGAGAAAGAGAGGGAGAAAGGAAAAGAGAGAGAGAGAATATTTTTGGTATGAGCCTACAGATAACCAAAAGAGAGTGCAGAAACTCCCTGCTTTAGTGGTTGATTCTCTGAGGGAAAGAGAGAGACAGAGAAAGGAAAAGAAAATGAGACAATATATTTGGCACGTAAAAAAAGGGTGCAACTAACAAAAAGACAATGCTTTAGTGTTTGATCCTTTGAGGGAGGGAGAGAATGAAAGAAAAAAGGAAGAGAGAGAATATTTTGGCATATAAAAAAGAGGTTACGAAAAGACACTACAGAAACTCCCCTGCTTTAGTGTTTGATCCTCTGAGGGAGGGGGGGAGAGAGAGAGAGAGAGATAAAGAGATAGAGAGAAAGAGAAAGAGAGAGAGAACACATTCTGCAGCTGCAGCAGTGTGGCAGCATTTAGATTTCCAAGACTGACAACCTCGAGAATAGAAGTGGCTGCTTCTGACGTAAAAGGTGGATAGGGTTGCTATGGCGATAAATTCGCAGGGCAGTGAGAAAAGCTTCAGAACCCGCCTTCTGCACACATTAGCCCGGAGTTTTTACGTCAATATGCGTCAGCCAGGATAACATGATGCCTCCTGCAACGAGCGGGACCTTGTAGCTTGATTTCCCTTTTGTTGCCTCAGTGGAGACCGGGCTTGACTCTCCAGCTTCCCGCCCTCTCTCTCTCTTTCTGTTTCCCCCCCTCCTCCTCCTCCTCCTCCCACCTCTTTCTTCCTTCCTTTCTCCCCTCCCTCAATTATCCTGATATCACCTGGTCATAATCCTGTGGGAGGGGGGAAGAGAAGGAGGATTATTATTATTATCATTTTTTGTTTTTGCTTTCGTTCAGTGGAGGGAGGAGGGTAAAAAAAAAGAAGAAAGTTATTTTGGTCTTGTTTTGTGGTGGGGTGGCTGTGTATATGTGTGTAGTTGCCTTATACCGGCTCCCAGCATGGTCATGGCGGATTGCCCGGGCAAATTGCATCGGGCGCCTGTCCGGGTGGGTTTTTACGATATTGAGCGCACTTTAGGCAAAGGCAACTTCGCCGTCGTCAAACTGGCGAGACATCGCATCACCAAAACAGAGGTGAGTGGATTAAAAAAAAATAAATTAAAAAATTGCCTCACCTTTTTTTCCCCTTTCCTTAGAGTATCAGCCGTATCGTGGTCGAACGAGGAAAGAAACTGAAGGGGGATGGGGGAAATAGAGTTCAAAAGCTCAGTACAAATAACTTTTCTTTTGTTTGTGCCGCCAACTGTTGTTATTCTTTTTGTTGCATTCTTGTTTTCCAAACTGTTGTGTGCAGTTTCATTGGCGGGGGGTGGGGGTGGGGGTTGGTTTCGGAGGCTGGAATGGGCTGCGGTGTTCAGCCAGGCAGCCTTTTGGTTCATATTCGGTCGTGTGTCCGCTCGTGTCAGGGAGAACATGCCAAGTTCTGGCTGCAGAAGAGACACACCCAGATCATTTGCACATGTAAAATAGGAAATAGTTATTATAAATGTATTTTTATTTAGTGGTGCACCGTGTTGCTGGTTTTTATTTTGTACAGCCCCAATATTAAAGCCCCATACACTCAAACTCTGTCGGAATTCATAATTCCGCTGTCCTCTCAGCTTAAATGTATGCAAATTCCCCTCAATAATGAATTGCTGTTGAAGAACGATGTGCACACAACAGTATAGGTGACTGAAACCCACTGGGGAAAAGAGTTCCCACTGCATCCTTTAACAAAGAACAACGATGTCCTGAGTTTATTTTAAGGCTTTAAAAACATGACATTGTTTCTTTCAGTTTCTAATAATATTGCTCCTAATCTCGTCTTTTGTTGTATCGAAGTGTTGATGTAATTTACAGTTGGAATCAGCCACCTCTCTGATACAACATGTAAAGGGTCCGGTACCCGCTCTTTTATTTAGTACGTCAGGCACGAATGTAAGACAATTTTTTTTGCAACAATGCAAATAAGAAGCGCAATATTTCAAATGATCCCACCTTATATCACGAATGTATCCAGCTATGTAGCAAGTTAAAATGTAGCCAATAATTGGCTACTATCGCAGTCATTTTGGACTCAATTTGCTACACCGAAATCATGTCCCACTTTAGGCTAAGATCCACATTTTAAAAAATCTTTTGTAGGGTTATACTTGACTGGATCTGCTTGTGACAAAATCGATTCATCTGAAGATTTAATAGGGATGAATAGAGTTCGATCCTACCTAACCATGCGAACTCAGTGATAATAAAAATATATTATAAAATTCGCACTTTCATTTTTTTTTCGGGGGGGGGATAATCCATAAAAGAACTTTTGGAGTGAGTTGCTCTGCAAGTTGGAGGGAAAATGCAGAATTTGATATAGGGGGTGAGTTGGTTATTCACTGTATTCCTTGGTGATTTAGGATTTGCAAAATTGAGAACGGCGGAGGTCGCAGCTGGGTGAAACTTTTGGGACAGATAAGGAATTTATTAAAACGGATCCCGTTGTCAGACTTGTTTCAATTCAGAAGATACTAGATGCAATTTATCACGGGTTTCCTCTTTCTGTAACTGGTTCCCTGTGCTAAAGAAATTATGATGTGGAAATGTCGGCATTGGACTGGGGTAAGCGCAGTAAGAAGTCTTACAACACCAGGTTAAAGTCCAACAGGTTTATTTGGCAGCACTAGCTTTCGGAGCCTCAAGCTCCTTCATCACATGAGTGAGGACTGGTGTTTACAAACAGGGCATATAAAGACATAAACTCAATTTACAAGATAGTGGTTGGAATGTGAGTCTTGAGAAATTACACTTTCCACAAATACAGTTGAAATTCTTGTTTTATTGAAGTGTGTGAAACCATTTCTTTGGGGCATTGATATACATGTTCAATAAACTCATTTAACTGGTTAGTTCCTGGGAATAGAATATATATTTTAAGAGGATAATTTTTTATATTATCCTTTTAAAATATCTGCATGACACTTTATGGGCCGGGCCCAGTGGCTGAAATGTTCCTTACTTTAGCCGCCTCTTTTTGGAGTTTGTTTACAGGTAGGGGATTACATTTAAGAATCTTGCTGGCGCGAAGAGTGTGTTTGAAAATTTTATTAGTGACAGATCTTTTCAATACATCGTATGTCGAGAGGAGCTCTGATTTCCAACGTGTTAAACCCCTTCTAAATAATTGATGGCTACATCTCCCCACGCACAGAATTAATGACATAGGGGGTCAGTTCAAATAGGACCTGGAGCTTTTCGAGACTTAAAAACTTCACAAGAAAACTTGTGGAATTTTTGCTCTCATCACCGCCCCCTCCCCTTTCCACCCAAACCCAGACTGATTTCTCTCCATTCTCCCACCAGTTTTTTGTTCAGGAAAAGTTTTGTATTTGCCTGATGTTAGTAAGGTTGGTCATTTTTTTTCCCGTGAATTTTATGGCAATTGCATAGGAAGGGAAAATAAACTTTTAAAAACATATCCAAGTTGAAGCATTTCCATCCCCTGTCGTAACGCGGCAGGCGTTTCGATTTAATAATGCTGCACTGGTGAGCTTGCACCAGACAGCCTTAGCGTTTAGTAAGTGTGTTAATATTTCAAGGTGCAGTTGTTTTATTTCAGTTTGTCGCCAGCGGGTGGTGGTGTTTGTGATGGTTCCCAATGCTTGTTTTTTTTATCCCTCTCCAACATCACCTACACGCATCCGCTCCCCCCTCCCATAAGTGTTGTAGTTGGTTGGATGAAAAACATCAAACACGCTGTTCATTTGGTACCTTAAAGTGCACTGGATGAGCTAGAACGGGAGTGCGGCAAAATATCAGCGAGGTTCCCAAGTTTTCCTTCTATTTTTAAAAAACCCTGCAACTATCAGGCGATTACCCCCCCCCCTTCCCCCGGGTGGCAGAGGATGGAAAAGATGACCAGTGAACGATTCCTTTCCCCAGCAGTCAGAATGATTGCACCTTACAGGCAAGAAACGTACAGAACTCAGCCAATAGCCTTAAGGATTTAAGAAGCACTATTTTTCCTTTTCAGAGAGTGCTTGCTCTCAGTTGTGGTCCCACATTCTCAAAACCGGCTCGCTACGGATTTTCTTTTCAATTTCTTTGTCCCCTTTTCTTGTGCTGCAGGAACGCACGTTTTGCCGTCTTATTAATTTCCAATCCCCAGTCTCACGCACTGGGTATGGATTTCAACCAGGTGTGAGCGGGGACGATATCGGACCCTGGGATACAATGTGCACAAACCCCCGTGGCCCAAACGCGTTTAGATAGGCGTCAACGCTGTGAAGTTGTTATCCCTTAATTGTGTGGAAATGCAACATTTTAAAAATTGCATGTATGAAGCATTTTCCAAATTTGATGGCGAGGTGGTAGGGATTTATCGAAGGCTTTAAAAAAACATGTTTAAAATTTGATTTGCCTCCCGCCTTCCCATTCCTGACATTTGGGCTGGCAATTTGAAGTGTTCCTGCAAATTCCTGACTGATCGTGAAAATGCAAGCTGCAATTAGGGACCATCGCAAATTGGAACTAACTGTAATGTGTGAGAGGGGCGGGGGGGGGGGGGGTGGTGGTAATAAACATACATCTTCTTGCTCATAATGCTGGGAATATTAGCAAAAGGATTCTGCAGGTTTGTGCAGAAGTTGGCCGTTTCTGTATAGTCCATATGTTCTCGACTTTCCTGGTTAGTTTCTATTTTTCCTTTTTAATGCAACAGTGGAATTTTCCTGCAGTGGAATTCACAAACAGCTGGATCGCTTCCCGGCTGAGGAATCCTGGAGGCAGCAAAAGGCTGGTTGAATGCCGCTATGGGAAGCCCCTATAAGATGGAAGGTTCTTACACCCCCTGTATTTTCTTTGTCACCTTGCTGGGATCAAACTCAGGCACATGTACTTGTGCAACTCAGCCTGGGGTCACTGGATTGCCTTGGGCCCTAACACTGGGTTTGGGAGGCTGGGTGGGTGGGTTGGTTAATCCATTTGTTACACAAGCAATTTCTTTAAGACTACATAAATGATTGGTAGTTCTCTCTTCCCCTTGTCATACTCCACGTCAAAATATAAATCCAAAACAAATCTGTATTAATTGCAGAATGTTAAAATAAGCACATTACTTTTCTCTAATTTTTAGCTTGCAACATAACAAGATTCAGTATATTTTTATGTGTTGGAATGTGCAAGGTAAATTGAATGGAGATACTAAACTGCTCGTACCTACAGCATCTATATTATAGATGCATGTGCATCTATAATATTCTGTCTAACTCCCTTGGGCTGTACATTTTGAATGATTCCAAGGATATTAGATTTTTCTTGAGATGCATTACAAGTTGCCCAGTGCAAGAAAGACAATTATTGCGTCTTTGTTGTAAAGTCCTGCATTAATCCTATATCCTGCAGGTAATTTTATTTATCTGTTGGGACAGGGGAAAGGATAGATCGATGTTCAAAATGAGATTATTGCATTTAGCCAGATGCTTTATTCTGGTGGGTTAAAAGTTCAAAAAAAAACTCATCCTTCCAGCTCAGACATGTGGTAAGCTCGTGACAGAAGGATGGCAAATTGCTGAAACAATGTATCCTTCAGTAAGACGTATCAAAAAAAGCAACATGTGCAACTCAAACCACCAGGAGGAAAGGAAACATCATTTTTAAAAGTCAGTTTTATCCGCCAGCAAGCAGGCTGCTTGCGAGGTAGCTGTACACAATGCAGTGTCGAGATAAGCACATCTCGCTGCGCTCGCCAGAACCACTCACATTGCTTACATTTCAGTGCGCGAGCAGTGTGCTCTAGGAAAGCTTTTTCTTAAAATTAAGTCTGCATGTTGCTTCTGAAGTATACATCTTTGATGCTGACCATCTAACTCAGGAGTGTCACAAGATAGAATACAGCTTTTGTACACATTCCTCACATCAGTTTCATTACCTATTCCATGCATTGCACAACCCACGTTTGAATTTTATTTGTTGACTTTCGGCTACAGGATTCTAAACCACGTAAGATTGTTCTAAAGTTACTTTTTTAAGAAAAATAAAAACACACGTTAAATAAGTCATAATGGAACAGTTAATGTTTGTAGATGTGATTTATCTGGTGATCCCAAACTGCTATGCATCAGAAATGGAAAAAGTCAAATTTCTTCCTGTTTCATAGATTAATTTAATACATCTTATAGTTTAATTTAGTACATCTTGTAGTTAATTTTTGATATCTTAATTTAGTACATTTTATAGTTTGATATACATATGTTTGATATGTATTAATTTGAATACATGTAAACATCACATCCTTTTTAACTAATAGGGACAAGGGATTTAAGCAATCTGTTTCCATTTTGATTTATTTAACTTCTGTTTTTAATTTTTAAACTAAATAACTTCAGAACAATTCCCATGATCTGTGTTGTTTAGAATCCCATTTGTCGAACGTCACTAAATAAAATTCAAACTTGAGTTGTGCAAAATATGGAACAGGCATTGGAACTGATGTAAGAGATGTGTAGAGAAGCTGTATTCTATTGTGTGACACTTCTGAATTAGATGGCCAGTAATGTGCAGGCTGAATTAAAACTGTTTTGTTTTTGAAAGGGTTAGTAAATTCAATGTGATCTGAAGGACATAGCATAAAGAGGAAAATGTAAACTGAGTGGTGAGAAAGGAGGCCATTTATTATCGTTTTTACTTATATTATGCTGTCTCTACAACAGTTATCCCATCTAACCTTTTCTGTCTTTTTGAATTGTTATAATACTGACAATTCTAAATATTTTAGTAACTTTAGTTTGATGCGTAACTGGTAGTTGTCTTTGCAAAAAGTGTTGACGTTTACTTGTCTTCTCTCACTGGTTGTGGTGAATATTTTTGAAACATTGAGTCAGTCTCGGTTGGAGTATTGTGTCCAACTCTGGGCCTCAATCTTTCAGAGAGAATGTGAATGCGTTGGAGAGGATGCAGAAAAAATCTGCAAGAGTATTTTGGGGAACTTTAATTATGTGGATAGAATGATATATCTGTCTGTTCTCCTTAGAGTACACATTGATAAGAAATTTTAATAAAAGTTTCTCAAAACCATGAAGGTTAGAAAGGGAGAAACTGTTCCTGCTAGTGGAAAAGTTGAGAATTAGAGAACATCAATATAAGATGCTTAGCAAAGAGCCAGAATTTAGGTGCAGAAAATCCTTTTCACACAGCAACTGGTTGAGTTAGGAATGTGATTACCTGAGTGTGTTGCTGGATGCAGATTCAGCCATGGCTTTCAAAAGAAAACTTATAAATTATAGAGGAAAAAAAAGTACAGCACAAGAACAGGTCCTTCGGCCCTCCAAGTTTGAAGAGAAAACATTTGCATAGTTTTGTGTGGTGAGTTGGGATGGAATTCGTGTTTGATCCTGTATATACTTTCCAGAATTGGCTACGGGGTAACAATGATGTGGACGTGTTGGCGATGGACTGGGGTAAACACAGTAAGAAGTCTGTCAACACCGGGTTAAAGTCCAAAGGGTTTATTTGATAGCACAAGCTTTAAGGGTGTTCCTGCTCTTTAAGGTGAGTGAAGATTTGTGAACACAAGAGTTGAACACAACCCTTCACTCACCTGAAGAAGGAGGAACACTCTGAAAGTTTGTGCTACCAAATAAACCTGTTGGACTTCCACCTGGTGTTGTGAGACTTCTTACTGTACTGGAGAGCACACAAGGGAAAGCTATCCATCTTCACACTGAGATACTGGAGCTAAAAAGGCCAATTAACCTACATCGTGATGTGGAGATGCTGGCGTTGGATTGGGATGAGAAGTAAGAAGTCTCCATCCTTCGCACCCACCTGATGAAGGAGCAGTGCTCTGAAAGCACCTGATACCAAGCAAACCTGTTGGACTTTAACCTGGTGTTGTGAGACTTCTTAATAAGCTACATTAGCAGAAGCTGGAAATTGAAGCTGGTCAGTGGTCCAGCTGCTGCTGGAACAGTTTTGCACAACACTTATATACTCATTTAACCCTTTCTAAAGGTTATGCCTATTGAATAACAGCGAATCCCCAGGTGGAAATTTTTGGTGAACAGGTAGGAGTAAGTTGATGTTTTATTTGTTGAGACAACTCTATTGAAGTTCGTAACTTGAAGCTTTCATTTGCGCATGAAGTAGAGGTTTTAAGGAACGCGTCATTAATCAGCTGGGAGAATATTCCAGTGTCACTGATGTGAAGTTAATTGTGTTGAATTAACTAACTAGTTCAGATATCACAATTTGGGTTATTCCTTTTTAACCATGTTAAGTGCAGCCTGCTTATCATGCAGACCAAACTGGCGTGTATCTGTGAAGAAAGTGAATACTGATTCATTTTAAATACTGTACGCAGTAAATCATTGGTATGAGTTTACAGATAATGTTTGAATTACCCTGATAACACACTGTTAACTGCATAATACATCTTGGTGTCTTTTTTTAATGGCCTGAAACCGTTCAGAGGACTTGTATGTTGAGCGATCCTTAACCTGCAGGATTTTATTAAAGAAGCAAGATTGTGATCATATTAAAGATCGATGGTTAATTAAAATGGGTATTTAGATGAGATGGGATTGTTTGCAATACATTGTTTGTAGTGAACGGGTATTAATTTTCTGCACAAGAGGCATACCAGTTCTGTCTGCATGATGGAAACAGCACTTACCATGGCTGAAAAACAATTAACACAAGTTGTGATATTTGAACTAGTTACTTTATGCTTGCTTGCCTGTGTGCGTAACAACATGACGGGAAGAATGAATAATGATGCAGGAATTTTTGAGAAGGTGGCTTGGCGTTATTCTCAAGGATCAAAAATATATTTTCTCTAATGGCTTGAAATTCTCTCATTTTCCCGTGAATTGATTTTGGGAAAGAAGAAATTGTGCAGGTAAAAAGGAATAAATTGCCATCTGTTCCTCTGGTACTTTACATCAAGGCTGCACCACACTCATGGTTCCTGGAGCTTCATGACTAGACCTTTCCTAAGTCTGCTGGGTTATGTAAGTTTCTGAGAGAGACCCCAACAAGCAGAAAAACCCCAGGGGTAATAAAGGAAAATAAAATCTGGAAAATTCTTCTCCATTTTCCCCCTCCATAAATAAAGTGCGATTTTGTGCACTGATTTTCTTGATGAAGCGGCAGTGCTCTGAAAGCTCGTGCTACTAAATAAACCTCAGAGGGTGGGTGAGTGGAATTGGCTGCTGTTGGTGGTGGAGGCGAACTCATTGAGGTCTTTTAAAGACTTCTGGATGAGTACATGGATTTAACGGGATTGAGGATTATAGGTAGGCCTACTAGGTAGGGATATGATCAGTGCAACTTGTGGGCCAAAGGGCTTATTTGTGTTGTGGTTTTCTATGTTCTAAACCTGTTGGACTTTAACTTGATGCTGTGAGACTGCTTACTGTGCCTCACTGTCATCTCCATACGTTGAGGCTTGAAACAATTGGATGTTAGACTTAGTACACTGCCCTTTAATAGTGTTCAAACATAAAGAAATAACAACTTGTATTCTTATAGGAATCTTTTTATACTTTGGGATGTTCCAAAATGGTGTACAGGAATGAAGTATCTTTGAAGCATAGCTACCGTTGTAAGGAAAGGGAATACAGCAGCCAATTTGCAGAGAGAACCAACAGCAATGTGATAATGGGGACAGTATTTTTTTTTTAAAAATGTTGATTTGCCAGGAAATCAGGAACTATTATCCTGCTAACCTTTACGTCCATCTGTGAGAACACATGGGGTTTTAATATCTCTTCTGAACAGTGGCATTTCTCAAACAGTGCAGCACTCCCCCAGTCCTGAACTGAAGTGTGTGAGCTTAGATTACTACATTCAGGTTCTTAGGATGGAACTCTTTGGATGAAAAAATGTTCTCTGTGCTACCTGAATGGGTGCTAAGTGTTTTGTGCTTCGTCTCCATTCAGTTTGTGGATGTAAATTTGCAACAGAAAGCAAGCCTGCTGATCTGTTGTAATTTTAATAAGCTGCAAAAGTGGTTGAAATGGAAGGTGCTGCCGTCTTGAGAGTTTCAGCTTGTATCATATTCCTGGGACACAGGAAGAATTTTTTTCCCCCATACCTTACCTGTCTACTGCAGGCTGAGAATACTTGACATTGCTAATGTGGAAGGGTATGCGATTTCTGCTGAGGATCCAGGAAAGAAGGAAATGAGAATTGCGTGAGTTGAATTCTATAAGTGTGCACTCTGCTCCTGTGATGTTATATCTTTTCAGTTTTACTAAAATTAGATTATTAGTAGGGCAGCCATACAGTGACTGGAAAAGGCTAATCCCATTCCATTGTCCGGGATTCCATGGAGACCAATTTCCTCGGAGCTGCTTCCAATCTGCTCTCCGATAGTGTGGCAGAAACCTCATTTATATGCGTGAGTAGGGTTTACGTTATACGTCTAAGGAATAGGATTTGCTGATAACTTCATGGCCTAGATTTTTTGGAGGATTGCATGATGTAATTCCATGCACGTTTTCACAAAAAACAAAACTCAGTGGTATCTGATTAGGAAGAAATGATGTTTTTTTTCAATTTGTATCAGAATTTGTGGCCTAGTTCATTGTGTTGTGGTTCAGAACTTGAACACATTTTCTGAACGAATGAAAGAGGAACCAAGCTATGCTGGACATATAGGTTGTGCCATACTTCTCTTAAAAAGCAATGTTATGTGTATTTTTACCTGCAAACCATAGTGCTTTCTCAATCGCTGTAGATCTTGTCCTGGAATACAGTTGTCTTCACTTTGCAAGGTGTGGTTTGATGGTGATTTTTCTTTTCTGGGTTGAACTAATACAAGATGGTGGCCATGGAATTAGAATCTCATCTTAAACTTTTTCATGCAAACCAGCTTGTGAAACATTGGAAGGTCAGAGTAGGACAAGCTAAGAATAATCATTCAGTTCAATGTAAATACTATGTCAAACCAGAGAGATGGTTGAAAATGAACTCACCGGAATGTATTGGAAACACTTGGTGAGTTTACTGCTCCATTGGATTTTCACAATAACCTCATTACAGTGTAAATGTAAGCTTACTTGTGACTAATAAATAAACTTTACTTCTTTCACTGTAGTCTGCTGGATACTTTCAACTGTCTTCTCCACTTCAGATGATTTGTGTGATTAGGTGCTGTGTTCAATGTAAGTTTTAAGGTTTTCCAAAGTTGCAGCAATACTGAATTGGATTATAAATTGGTATCTTAGCTGTCAATATCCATTTTCAGATTTTTGTTTTAAATTTTGGGAAAGCTGCATTTTATTTTGGGAAACGATTTTTCAAGGAGGCACAGTACTGCCTGTCTTACAACAGCGGATTGCTGCGTTTGATTCCAGCCTTAGGTGACTATGTGTGGGGTTTGTATGTTCTCCCTGTGTCTGCATGAGGTTCCTCTGGGTGCTCCAGTTTCCTCCCACACTTCAAAGATGTGCGGGTTAAGTGGGTTGCTCCTTAGTATCCCAAGATGTGTAGGTTAAGGGAATTAGTGGGCAAATACATAAGGTTATGAGGATGAGCCTGGGTGGGATGCTGTTTTGGAGAGTTGGTACAGACTTGATGGATCACATTCTGTATTCTTAAGGGTTCTTTGATCAATGTCAATGGATTTTCAGTGACCCTGGTCATAATATCTGAATTGACGCAAAGAAGGAAAACATTTGGCCCTTAGTGCCCATGCAACTCTTGCAACCCTGGGACCATTTCTGTGTCTTTCACCCTGGTATCATTTTTTCATTCTTCTTAAACACTTGTTCAGCTCCCCTTTCTAAATGCTGCAATTCCCTTCTCCATGGTGACTTGTGGTAAACTTCCCATGCTCTATTAACCCATGTGATAATTCTCTCACTCATTGACTTGTCAACTTGTGGAGATAATATTCCCTGTCCTCTTGGGACTTTTCAAAATATTTTGAAAACATTCTGGCTCAATGTTTAGGTTTAAATGGGGTTGTTTATTGGAAGCTCAGATAATGAAGTGAAGAGGCTTGCAAAAATTCAACCTTCTTTAAAAATTTAACTCGTGTCCTTTTTTTTAAAAAAGAATTGTTTTTCAATTTGCACACTTCTGCTGAAGGCTAATGTCTCATACTTGGATAAGACCGTGCTGGAACACACTTAACAGACCCCGCAACATCTGTCGAGAGAGAAACAGAGATCTTCATAGATGGGCAGGTCAAATAGACACAGCTTTGACCAGCTACACATTGCCAATCAGTCGCTGCTCAGACTATCTCATGATATGAACCACTTGGGAGATATTTTAAAATGACACGGCAAGATCATTTATAAATGCAACGATATTTGTTTTTCTTTAACTGAGTAATCAACAAGTCTTACCTCTTTGCTAATGCTATGGGGGGAAAGAGGAAATGTATGGTGTATTTTGTTGTCCAATTTATGATTATACAGCAATTTGTTGTATGGTTAGGAGTGATTATATTTGGCAATTGAGTTGCTGGTGGATTTATTGCATAATTTACTTTTAATACATAATCCATTACTTGTCAATATTACAAAAGCTTACTGGTTTGTTATTTAACATTGAAATAAATATTTATTACCGTAGGACGTAATTGATGCCAAAACGTTGAATGTATTCAAGAGGCGGCTGCATATAGCACTTGGGGTGAATGGGATCCAAGATTATGGGTGGGAAAAAGACGGATTAGGAATTGAGTTGGATGATCAGCTATGATCGTGAAGAATGGCAGTGCCACTCAAAGGGTGAAATGGCCTCCTCCTGCTCCTATCTTTATGTTTCTATTAAGGTTCAGACCACAACAATGACAGCAACTTGTATTAAACACTCAAAATGTGCTTGAAGGTATGGACAATTATCAGGATGGCTGTTTTGCCAATATTAGAAACTGAAGGAAAAGTCAAACTGGGGAGAGCATAGGATAGATGTTCTGACTGGCATAACACTTGAATGAAGAGCGCAATATGATTTGGTCTAAGCTTTGGTCATGAAGTAAGCCTGAAGATGCCAAACTATACAGACAATCTTTGAATAAGATACCATGGAAAACACAGCTGCTTATTGCTTTTCCTCGTGAAAGTGTATATTGTCCTGTGGGGTAGAATGGGAACGTTTAGGAATCTGGTGGATTTATAAGCCATCAGGACACTTAACAGACCTAGCAACAATTGGTCGAGAGAGAAAAACATCTTCATAGGTTGGGCAGGTCAAATAAACACAGCTTTGACCAGCTCCATAATGGCCACCAATCACTGCTCAAATTATTACATAATGTGAACCACTTGGAGGTATTTCAGTGACATGGCAAGACCATTTATAAATGCAGAATTCTAGTTTATTGGAATGTCCTAAGAAAGCTTTTTCGGAATTCAGTGTCATCAATGGATTATTTTATTAGTTTCGCTAATTCAAAGTAGATCACCTTTTCCTCACTGCTGAAGTTGTGGGAATAGAGAAGTAATGTCTGAGGCTTAAAGTGCCTTTGTTGATGAAGTGGAAAATTAATGGTCAATGGGAGTGGTGAGGTGCATCTATCTTGTATTCTGTGGCCACAGTGAATTCATGCGCTGGACCTGGTGGAGGTGTCAAGCAGTGGTAAAATATTTTCCTCTGGCAAGGATCCTCCTTGATCACAATCACTCACATCCCGGCAGCCAGTATCAAAGTGACCTTAGTTATTGCTTGGGGAAAGGCCACTGTTTGATTTTGGATGTGGCAGATATCATTAGACAGACATGCACTGGAGAGCAAACTCTTTTTTTTTTTGTTTTGAATAGAAAGATTTGCCAATGAAACAAAAATCGAAGGGGTTTTTGTTAGGAATGGGTTAACAGACCTTCCGCTTAAGTCCTAATTTAATGTCAGTTATTCAATATAAGTCACTGATATATAAAAGAGCAACAGGTGGCACTGAGTGCTGGTGCGTATATTGAGTTGTGCAACACAATGAATTGAGTTTATGAAGAAGAAGGACTCACATTGTCTTTTGTCATCGAACTGCAACTGTGAAGCCTAACAATTTTGCGAATTTGGTTCTGGTGGTGACGCAGAATGGATGATGTGGGATTGGCCACTTATTTGTACACAATTGCTGATATTTGGTTCCACTGTAATCAATAGAATTAAATGCAAGACACTATAATGGGCAGCCATACCAATTCTACCCTTTTGGTGTCTCTGCCTCAGAAGAATTTCTGCCCTAAGGTATATTATTTTATTTCATGGGATTTGGATGTCACAAACAATGGCAGCATTTGTTGCCTAACCCTAAATGCCCTTGAACTGAGTAACTGACGTACATGTCCATGTCAAATGACAGAGCACATTGCTGTGGGTTTGGAGTCCCATGTAGACCAGATCAGGTAAGGATAGCAGATTCCCCCCTGCTAAAGGGAATTTGTGAAACAGATGGGTTTTTGTAACAATTGATCATTGCCATGGTCACTGTTATTGAGACTAACTTTAGATTCCCCAGATTTATTAATTGAATTTAAATTCCACCAGCTGCTGTGGTAGGATTTGAACCCATATCCCCAGAGCATTTACCTCAGCCTTTGGATTACTAGTCTAAAGACATTACCACAATGCCATCATCTCCATTTATAAAATCCCATTATATGCAGTTCGCAGCTCTATAATCTGAATCTTCTTGGTATTATTACTTGACAAGCTTTGCTTTGCAGTCACTTTGACGTCAGTGTAAGAGGCAGGGGGGAAGGGAAGAGTTGCAAATGGGGGTGGGTCGGGGGGGGGGCGGGGGGGAGGGAAGCAAAGAATACCATGAATGAAGTTGTGTGACCTAGATGTTTACTTATTTTCAAACAGTTTGTCAGTCGACAGCACACGGGGCAATTCATTTTGAGGAGGTGACTATTTTCTTTTATAACTTGGTTAGTTTGGGCTATTGCAGTCACTTTGAATTGGCACTGGTAGCAACCTTTTGCTGACCAAGTTTAGCTTGCCAATAGTGCAAGCAGGCTGAGTGTGATAAGACTTTCTCTCACCACCAACATGTTAACGTAATGTTACCCAACTGCCTGCCTGGGGTGGGGAGAAATATCAGTTGTAGCATTATCAGTGATTCTCACCAGCCCGTTCTTTTACGTAAAATGTGTTTATCTTACTGACGGATCTTTTTGAGGTCTCTGTTTCCACTCCATCTAGCCCTCTCCCAGGACGTCAATCCTTTATCTTAAGCAATGATTGGTAAAGAGTCATAAAACACTGGAACAAAGTTGTACAATCAGCGTGTGCTCCGTCCTCTAAGCGAAGAAGTGAAATAATCTTGTTTTTTTTAACTTTTAGTAGTTGAAGGTCATGTCACCATGTTGTACCAATTCTCCTGATTTCCAAAGATATCAGCTGATATTTCACACAGTGACATAAATGCTCTTCTGAAGACAGTGGAGCCCATCTGAGGATGTGCAGTTTAGAGGGATTGACTGTGCTAAATTGCTCCTCCAAGGATGTTCAGGACAAGTGGATTGGCCATGGTAAACGCGCACGGCTATGGGGTTAGGGCAGTGGGAGAGCTAGGTAGGATAGTTGGAGAGTTGGTGCAGACTTGATGGGCCGAATTGTCTCCGTATATACTATACGGATTCTTTGAACTCTGCTTTTCATGTCCTCAGTATGATGATGATTGTTTTTTTTTTACAACAGTTGGCGATGTATGAAAGAGCAGATTGCACATTGTGTTCAGTAATGGTTTTGTGGTTGGAATCATTTTTACCCATGTATATAAATACATACTGTTTTTGTTCAGGGAAGGGAGCCAATTTGCAGAGTAGCCTTTCAATGACAGTTGCACAGTGGAACTGATGAAAGTGGTCAATGTATCAATCAACAAAATCTTCACATTTCAATCAAATCTAGGAAAGATTTCCTGGTTTCTGACAACTTTGTGAATTAATTTGTAAAACTCCATGTTGAAGATTTTGCTACGTTTGGAGATCTAACACAGACACGGTGTGTCAAATGGCCGCTTTCTTTGCTGTTACCGTGTGATATACAAAGGGTATTTAACATCCTCCTCTCCTGCATATCTGTTGAATTAGTTAGTAAGAAACTGCGGTTGCTGTGGACTCTATACACTGTGACAGGGTGTGATTTGCACACCGCTCCTGAGGTTTGTCAGCCATCTAAATTAGCATCAAAGTGCTATTGCTTGGTTCTGTTTTATTGAAGTAATCTGATGTACAAAACTGATGAGGCAAGGCAGGGTTTATTTCAGTGTACTGGCCAAGAACAAACTTGGGAGATTTTGTTTTGTTTCAGTTCACTGAGTTGCTTCAGAGCTGCTAGATGTACTCCTAAATGAGATAGTACATGAGTTCAGTGAACTCAATACTTTTTATTGTCAAGAATGAAACCACTCTATGCCAATATATGATCAAATGGGAAGTATATATTGTTTGTAATTATTTTACACCATTGAGAAGGACTATATTGACTGCTCAGTAAGGTGCACCTGCCAAATGAGACTATTGGCCATATATCTTCAGAAAAGGACTAGCAGACAGTTATATTCAGACTTGCATTAAATTCGAGTTACGTGCATGTAAATACTTGTGTATGTTGGTACCGCCACAACAGTAGAGCAGTTGCATGCGAATTAGGAGCAGGAGTAGGCCATTTCAAGGTCATGGATGGTCTGATTTTTTTTAACCTCCATTCCACATCCCTGCCTGACCCCTGATAATCGTTCTCCCTTTTCCATCACAACGGATGCAAATATTTAGATGTATTCAAGAGGAAGTTGGATCGTTATAGGGTGCTATTGTGCAGCATTGGCATGTGTGTATCGGATGGACTCAGTAGCCTGTTTCTGTGCGGAACATGCTATGTCGAATTGAAATGGTAAAGTCTAATGCACGTTACCTGTCTTGTCACATTCAAGTGTCACCCTCAATTTAGTATAGCAAGTGTAAAGATTTCAAGGATCCGATCAGAAAAACAATACCAGAGCCAAGACATCTGTAATCTCTTAACTGACAGCTGTAGGAATCCAAGCAGTATTTACTTGACAATAATAACCTCTTAATTACCTGTATGAACCCAGAGAGTAATTCAGCAATATCCTACTCTGTGTGGAGTTCCAGGAGGTGGGTATTTAATACTATTAAGGCAGATACTGAAACCTGCACTTCTGTCTGAGGGGTCCCATTGACATATGTAGCAAAATTGCTGCTCCAGTGTTTAATTCGCGCTAAACTCTGTAAACCGTAAACAGCCATATACCCATGTGTTAGCCGATACAGTAATTTGCATTTATGTAGCACACCTTTTAATGTAGTGAAACATTTCAAGGTGCTTCATGGAGACTGCCTTCGATCATTGTTTTGACACTGAGCCACAAAAGATGGTATTCGGATAGGTGACCAGAAGCTTTGTCAAAGAGATGGGTTTTTCAGGAGTGTCTTAAAGGAGACGGAAGAGGATTAGCGAGGGAATGCCAGGACTGAGAATACATTGGTGACAAAATAAAAACCCAGACGCACAAGACACCAGCAGTGGAGAACTGCAGAGATCTGCTGTTCAGATGGACGAGGTTATAGGGATGGGAAAAAGGCGAGGTCATGGAGAGATTTGAAAGCAGGGATGAGAATTTGATGAGCAATGCAACGTGCATTCTGCAGTATAATATTTCCAGTGTCATTAAATACTGTTGTCTGAGTTTCCATGAGTAGCCCCATATATTAATATTTTCCAATAGTTTTAATATGTAAAATGACCAAGAAAACTAATGATTGACAGACTGAGTGAAGACCATTTTTATTTGTAAGTTACTCAGTAAGCTCTCTCCTGCAAATGCATTGCATAATATTTAGCTACTATTTGCATCATCAGTAGTTTATCTAAATGACCATCCACTTTGCAGAAGCCAGCACAGGGCGATCATTAACCAGCGTGGCTTTCTAATGTAGAGAATGGAATTTTGATGACGAGTCAGGGGTCTTGCCCTGTGGCTGGAGAGCTGGCAAGAGACCCATGCTGCCTGTTAGGAAGGTCTGCTGGAACACACAACAGTTAGGCAGTGGCGGGTTGGAAGTAAGGCAAGGGGTGCCCCCATCCCCACCCTCAGGTGACAAGTTGCCCATATGGTCACAGCTGTCATGCATGGTGACAGGCCCTCCTGCTGTTGGGCTAATCCCAGGGTGGTGAGATGAGGTCCTCAAGTGGTCATTAATTGGTGGCGGGTGGGATATAGTAGAGGTTTACAGCATGGAAGCAGGTCCTTTGGCCCAACTTGTCTATGCTGTCCTTTTTTTAAAATCACTAAGTTGGTCCTAATTGCCCGCGTTTGCTTCTTATCCCTCTACACGCATCCTACCCATGTAACGTCTAAATGCTTCTTAAAAGATAAAATTGTACCCATCTCTGCTGTTACCTCTGGCAGCTTGTTCCAGACACTCACTACCATCTGTGATAAAATTGCCCCTCTGGACCCTTTTGTATCTCTCCCCTCTTACCTTAAACCTATGCCCTCTAGTTTTAGACTCCTGTACCTTTTGAAAAAACATCTTGACTGTCTACCTGATCTATGCCCCTCATTATTTTTTAGACCTCTATAAGTTCAGCCCTAAGTTTCCTACCATGCCCAACCATGGGCCTTCCTATCCTGAATTTAATTCAGGCAGAGATGGTGTTCAGTTACGCCACCATGCTGCTTAAAAAAACATTTTCTTGCCAGTTCCAAACTCACCTGTCAACAACATCAGTGCAATATTTGTCCTTCATTGCCATTCCCTGAAAAGTAATTTTCCGTGGAAACTTTTTCTACCCAGTGGCAAATCCCTTAATTGTGATAAAGCAACTTGCACTCCTGTCGTGTTCTCCTGCGTACAGAAACATCTGTGTGCTTGAGAGTGCACTATATCAAGAATAAACCCTAGCTGGAATGTGGGAGTGGGCTGGTAGGATTCAAGAGCCTTCCAAAGGCAGAGAAGGAAATAACAAGGCCAAAGTGTTGGAGTGGGAAGGTGAGTGAGTGGATGGTAGTTCCACAATAGCTGAAGGAATTGCCTTGCCTGAGAATGAGCATTAGGCTGGTGTTTGGGTAAAGGGAGTGTCAGAATGTGAGGGTAGTAGGGATAATGAAGTGAGTGGCAGAATTCTATGGGAGGATTTAAGTTGAAGATGTGGAGATTTAAGTTAATAAACATGATGTTGATGCATTGCCAGCATGTTCTATGAGCAAATTAGGACTGCTAATTCAGGGGTGATATCTTTCTAAATGGATTATGAACATTTTTCGCACAAATTAAATACTGAGGATTCTCTTTTCCACTCTGTGTCCTATTTATATAAATAGGTGTGAGCTTATTTAATTTGCTTCAGTTGAGGAGGATAACTAGGTTTGATCCATTGAGAAATACATTACATAATTATCTTAATGTCTGATCTTCTTTTATTCAGAAATGGTCGCTTCAGAATTCAGAAGGGCAGCACGGTAGCGCAGTGGTTAGCGCTGCTGCCTGATAGCTCCAGGGACCAGTGTTTGATCCCTGCTTGGATCACTGTCTGTGTAGAGTGTGCACGTTCTGCCTGCGTCTGTGTGGGATTCCTCTGGATTCTCCAGTTTTTTCTCTCAGATCTCAAAGATGTGCTGGCCAGGCTAAATTCTCCCTCGGTGTACCTGAACAGGAGCTAGAATGTGGTGACTAGGGGATTTTCACAGTAACTTCATTGTAGTGTTAATGTAAGCATACTTATAACATTAATAAATAAACTTTAAACTTGAACTTTATTGCTCTAAGCTAACCAGAACAATCCAAGTGGTAGATATATTCAGTAATTCAAGCTGTTTAAAAATCTAAAGTGCTCCATGATGTATGATACCAACTGGCTGTATGATCAGTCTGTATATTGTTCAACTTATTGGTAATGTTCGTTTTAAAATATTCTGGATTGTTAATTCAGGAGTAGAGTAAATCCAACAACCCAAACTCCTAATAAGAATCCTGTTTGTCAGGTGCACCTTTGCTGTTAGGCACAGATTCATCATCATCAAAAGTAACAAATGAAGAAATGTTGCAGAGAGGCAAATAAACGAAGACACTTGCTGAAGGTAATTAGGAACAGATGGGGTGGGACACATCTTGAGAGGGAACAAACTTGTAAGAGATGTTAGGGAGGGAAGATTTCGAGATAACAGAGGTTAAGAAAGGATGAGAATATTGAATGGCTTGAAAATTAAAAGAAGTTATTGGCAAATGGAAAGACTGGCACAGGATAGGGAGATATGGAAAAACTACTGTGAGCTAAGTGCCTGCCATTGGGCAGAGGACATATAATGTTGATGATCCTCTGAAAGTCCAGCAGCACTGAACTTATCTAATGCTGTCAATTTTTCCATCAAAGGTTATGTGTGGATTCATGCTCACATTTTTTTAAAACCTGAGCACAGTCTGGCCTGATCTGAATGAGGGAGTGCTCATTCAGAAAATGAAGATATAGAGTTCCAGATACGTTCTGAGGTTGGAAAATGATATCGTTCAGACACCTAATCTGGAAGATGCACCCCGGCCACCACCTGTGGTGGTCAGGGTTACGGGAAGCCTCCATCCTAACTCCAGAGGCAGTCCCAGACATGGTTCAGATGAGTCCTAAGATCTGCACACTATGTTGCTCCAAACGTGTTTCATGCTGGCATATATTCCCACTGACACTGTGGAGAATTTGATGTGTGGGTGAGTGGGGGGGAGCAAAGGCCTTCATCTAATCCCATGACCAATGCCCACCTTTGAAGCTGCTGGCAGGGGCTTGGGAGAATTCCACATTGTGTTTCTTTTTAATAGATATTCTCCTGGAGTGTTGTTAGTCTGTTGCCTGAATTCTGTACTATGCTGCTATTCCTTGCAGTTTCTTGAGGAGTTAAGGTCACCAACAGTTTTCCTGTGGAATTACTCAGGATAAATTAGGTGATACACTGTTTAAAAACAAAAGGAATAAGAAACCCACAATGAACTATTCTGTTGCTAATATGCATTTTATTTCACCTGATCTGCGTAGAAGTTGTGGAAAGCCTGCAGAGGGATTTGGATAGGTTGAGTGAGTGGGCAAGGACCTTGCAGATGGAGTATAATGTTAGTAAGTGTGAGGTTATCCACTTTGGTAAGAATAATGGTAGGAAGGATTACTATTTAAATAGAGAAAAGCTGCAGCATGCAACAGTGCAGAGGGATCTAGGGGTCCTTGTGCACGAATCGCAAAAACACAACATGCAGGTGCAGCAAGTGATTAAGAAGGCGAATGCAATGTTGGCCTTTATAGCTAGGGGGATAGAATATAAAAGTAGGGAGGTTCTGTTGCAGCTGTATAGGGTGCTGGTGAGGCCGCAGCTGGAGTACTGCGTGCAGTTTTGGTTGCCACATTCGAGGAAGGATATATTGGCCTTGGAGGGGGTGCAGAAAAGGTTTACTAGGCTGATACCGGAGATGAGGGCATTGGATTATGAGGAGAGACTGAATAGGCTAGGTTTGTACTCTTTGGAATTTAGAAAGCTGAAAAGGGATCTTATAGAGACGTATAAGATAGTGAAGGGGATGGACAGGGTAGAGGTTGAGAGATTCTTCCCGCTGAGCAAAGATAGCAGGACTAGAGGGCACAGCCTCAAGATTAGAGGGGGGTGGTTCAGATCAGAGTTACGGAGGGGTTTCTTCACGCAAAGGGTAGTGAATCTTTGGAATTCTCTGCCTGATGAGGTAGTAGAGGCTTCCTCACTGAATACATTCAAGTCAAGAGTGGATAGGTTTTTAATTGACAAGGGAATTAAGGGTTATGGGGAGAAAGTGGGAAAGTTGTACTGAACCACTACAGATCAGCCATGTTATTATTGAATGGCAGAGCATGTTCGAGGGGCTGTATGGCCTACTCCTGCTCCTGTTTCTTATGTTCTTATGATCTGCTATTGTTTCTGTCAGATCTAATTGTTGTAAATAGCCTGAACCTAAGGTCAGCTAAATTTAATTGGTGTTGGCAAGGAGTGGTTTGCAGGTTGGCAGGTGATTGTAACTTCCAGCTTGAGAAACTCCACTCCAAATGGCAGCTTTTCTGCTTCTAAATATTTTTGGCACTTTGAAGTTTGGTGGATATGTTCTACGTGCAATATATATGTGTATATGTACACACACTTGTGTATATTTATATATGTGCGGTCATTATAATATGAGGTCATTGCTCTTGTGTAAAGATCCTTGGGTTACATGAAGGTTGTTGCTTAGAAACTAAAGTGCAGGAAAATGTTTTTCATGGTGGGGATAATGTTGAATTTATTTAGAAATCATCAGTGGGCTGGGTTTTGTAATGAGATGTTGGAAGAATGAATGACTTCATGGAGCACAGCCCAATACTTGGTCTAACTGGTGAAAGACATGTTGTGAAGTACATTATAAACTGCTCACACATTGTATTTTTAGGATGTTTTTTTTTCTTCATAAATCTGCAAGAACATTACAAACATTTCAAAAATGACCACAACACACTAAGCAGTAATATCCAGTTCTTACCTCAAGTCACACACTCTGAAACACTTCAATATAGTCAAGAAAACTTTTCAAACATTTTGACAATGGCCCTTGCAAATGTTGAAACCCTACATATTTTACCCTGTTATTCCCCTGACACGAAGGAGCACTTTTTAGTTTGATCAACCTAACCCTCACATCTTTGGACTGTGGGAGGAAACTGGAGCACCCGGGGGAAACCTACACAGACACGGGGCAAATGTGCAAACTCTGCGCAATCGCCCTGGTGGTGTGAGGCAGCAGTTCTAACCATTGTACCACCATGTCCTTCAGCATGTAATTCTGGGTTTTGGAATGTGCCAGACTGCAACATTCAGTTGGGGGGACCTCCTGGTATCGGAAGACCAAGTCTCAGCCAGATCAAAGAGCGTCTTTCACTGAGTTGATGATCCTCCAGCAACATCTGATGTTTGTCTTGGAGTGTGACTCTGGGAACTGAATCCTGTGTCACAGAGCCACTTGCGATGAATCTCGACACAGTGCGGCCACACAGTAGTTAGTACTGCTGTCTCTCAGCCCCAGAGACCCGGGTTCAGTCTGGTCACTATATGTGTGGAGTTTGCATGTTCTCCTTGTCATCTGCATGGGTTTCCTCCGGGTGCTCAGGTTTCCTCCCACAGTCTAAAATATATGCGGGTTAGGTGGATTGGCCGTGGTAAATTGCCCCTTAGTAACAGGGGATTACCAGGGTAAATACATAGGGTTACAGGGATAGGAGATGATAGGACTGTGGTCAGTGCAAACTTAATGGACCAAATGGCTTCCCTTTGCACTGGAGCGATTCCATGAAAAACCACCTCATCTCTCTCCAGACCCTCTCTGCAAAGGCACATTCCACAAGGAGGTGGACAACAGTCTTTTCCTACCACAGTCACCTCGAGGGCAACATGCAAATGGGATGGTACCCCAGGTGTGTAAGAAGGATTTAACCGGAAGGGCCTTTCTCACCACCAGCCTTACAGACCTTGCTGTTTGTTTGAAAGTTTTGGTGATGAGGCATTCTGCCAGATGACCCTGACAGTTGGTCAGGGTACCATCTGACAGCATCCATCACCATCTTTTCCCATAAGGCCTTTAGGACTTCACGTGCAGATCACTGCCTGATGGACTTGTGGTCAAAGGTATTTTTCCATGTGAGGGACAGGCGGTGAGCCATATGCCAATGACTGGGAGCATTCCATGGCACTTTAACCAGACCCGTCTTTCACAACACTGGGGACAGGGAGGACCTCAGTAAGTAGTGACACTTATTGTTTGAATACCAAAGATGATGCACAGCTTGATGCAGATGACATTTAACCACAAGAGCAAAGCTTCTGTGGTCTGTTAGTGCCATTTCATTCTCAATCTAAGATGTTGCATTCTTTAGTTGCACTTTCAGCTATGCTTTTACTGGTGAGATTCATTGGCAATGCATACTTGGGTTTCTCAATAAAAATAACTATTTGGATCACTGTTCAGATTAGACACCCTGAAAATTGAAAAGGTGGAATGATTCAAGAGGCACCAAGCCACAGTTTTCTTTTTACAAACTTGTAGATCCCAGGAGAAACTGAGAATGATCTGGAGATTCTCAAAACCTGTAAAAGGCTTGGAGGAGGTGATGATAAAAGTCAGGATTTTCCATTTCCTCTGCTTATATTTCCTGACTACTTCACTGAGGTGGTGTAGGGACTGTAGGGGGATGCAGTGTGGAATTTCTTTTTAAATTGGCGTCATAAGTAGGCTTACATAAATACTGCAATGAAGTTACTGTGAAAATCCCCTAGTTGCCACTCTCCTGCACCTGGTCGGGTACACTGAGGAAGAATTTAGTATGGCCAGTGCACCTAACCAGCACATCTTTCTGACTTTTTTATATCTTGAGTGCAAAAGGGCAACTCACACTAATGGCGATGGATATGGAGTCCAACACAAATCACGTTGCTTATTCTGAATTCAGTCCTTAAAACAGACACGCCCACAAGAAGAGATTGTAACATTCTAATTCAACTCGTGGGTGGATCTAGACAAAAAAATGGGGCCTGTATGAATTGGCCTTTTCAGGTTTACTTTATGGGCAGCATGATGGCGCAGTGGTTAGCACTGCTGTCTCACAATGCCAGGGACCCAGGTTTGATTCCCGTCTTGGGTCTCTGTCTGTGTAGTGTGGCCACATGCTCCTCAGTCTGTGTTTCCTCCAGCTGCTCTGGTTTCTTTCCACAGGTTGAAAGGCATGCTGATTAGATGTATTGACATTGCTAAATTCTCCGTCAGTGAACCCAAACAGATGCCGGAGTGTGGCGACAAGGGAATTTTTCACAGGAACTTCATTGTAGTGTTAATGTAAGCCTACTTGTGACACTAATAAATAAACCAGTTGGTGCAAAGCAAGAATTACGCAAAGTCCTTGCGTGGAAGGCAGGGTGAAAATTGTGTTTTAAATTGTAGATATTTCAGAGTAACGATCATTTGCAGCTGTATTGCTGCCTTTTAATCTTATGCTGCCCCTGACGTATCGAATTCTTCATTTGATGAGCTCTCTGAATGAAGATTGCAGATCGCTACATGTGGGATACAATATCCTGATCTTTGTGCGAATAATGCATTTAATGGGAAAAAAAATCCGTTGACGTAACCATAGAGATGCAGAGGTTTCCGGATTTATTTTCAAAACCATGAATGAGTCTTTTGAATTTTCTTTCTCCCCCTTCAACTCTTATTTTTATATAGAAAAGGAAATAATGTATCGCATCTCGCTGGAATAGATCCTAGAAGGGTTTTACAATTAGATTGTGTTGCTGAAGGAATGCATTACAAGTGTAATAGGGTCCCTGGGGTGCAGATAGACATGCCAAACGCCACTCATTAAGACCAACAACCATTATTAAAATTGTGGTTTAAGAAATGTGCCTTGTTTTGATGTGTATATCACTCCTTTAAAAAATAAACAGCTCGCTGAGTGTATCTAAACACATTTCGAATGTGTCATTCCTGCCAATGCCACCAATAGTGCTGACAATTCTCTGGTGTTCACAGCTCTGGGGAGATTGAATGCTGGGATACGTCCTGTAAACTACAGCTCTTGTTTTTGGGAATATGGTGCTGGAAAGTAGCCATTTGATGGCGATTTCTATTCTGTTGATTTCATGTCCTTTAAAAGGAAAGGAAAGAGGGGGAAAAAATTGGCTTTTGGTTTCAGCGAATATAATTTATTGTGTCCAGGGAGTTGAGGTTTTCCCAGGGTTTGAACACTCCCTCTGCATTCTCTGAAGAGAACCTTTCTTTGATTTTAATCTCTAGCTCGATGTAATTTGGGTAGCTGTGTTCTAGTTGTTTGCGGAAACCTATTCAAAGTAGTTTTAACCAAACTTATTCTCTTTGTAACCTATTTGTAGCTGGGGACAGCAGGAAGACTACTGGCTATGAACACTTCTGATATCATCCCTGTTTTTGGGAGGACGTATTCAATTTTTTATCCTCCTTGCTTTACGAAGCATTTAATATTATGTGTTTTTTTTAAAGTTTATTTATTATTAGTCATGGGCTTACATTAACACTGCAATGACGTTACTATGAAATTTCCTGAGTTGCCACACTCTGGCTGGCGCCTGTTAGGGTTAGTGCACCCAGTCAGAGGTCTGACAACACCAATTTTAAATCCAACCGATTTATTTGATAGTAAACTTGCTAGCTTTCGGCCTTTGTGCCTTTGTCAGGCGAATGAGGTGTTCTGGTCTGCAATAGAACACCTCACTCATCTGACGAAGGCACAAAGGCTGAAAGCTAGCAAGTTTACTATCAAATAAATCGGTTGGATTTAAAATTGGTGTTGTCAGACCTCTTACTGAGTTTACCCCAGTCCAACGTCGGCATCTCTACATCAGTGCACCCAACCCGCACAGCTTTCTTCCAGAGCACCCGGAGGAAACCTACGCAGACAGAGGGAGAATGTGTAAATTCCTGACCAAGAGAGAATCGAACCCGGGTCCCTGGCGCTGTGAGGCAGCAGTATTAACCACTGTGCCATCCCAATACTGTGCAATGTAAATCGCTTAAAATTCGGTCGAAGCAAATATCCAGAGGGCTTCAACAGCAGAATATCCAGAGTCCATGTTCAATTATTCCATCGTGATTCTTCTCCCTCACCACTTGTTCATCTCTTTATTTTAATGAACTCCCTAACTCTTTCTGTCCTGAAATTTTACTTTACTAGAAATATTAATCCGAAATCTCTTTCAAAGGTGCTGATTGACTTTGAGCATGTTGAAATAGGGAAGCAATTTTGACAACATAGGGGCAGCTTTCATAAAATAGATTATGGTAATTCTCAGGCTTGTTTTAAAGCTTGTCTTGAGGTTTTAATTCTGTGAATGCAATATGTAACTTGAGAGGTGCTGATAAAAGCTTGGGGGAACCTTGTTGTACAGTGGTAGCATCCTGACCTCTGAGCTGGAAACTTGGGGTTCAAATCCATCTTCAGGACTTGATGGCCATGGAACGTGTGTTCATAACAAGGCCATGCAGTATTATTCAGACTGTAAATCCTTTCTAGTGCAACTGATGGCAGGTGGTACAAATGGGAGAGGTTCCTGTAAGCCATACTACAAAAAGCAAGTACTTTACCAAACATGATCATGGACAAATCCAGTGGAAGTTCATTGTTGCCAGCGCCCTGTTGGCATATGATACCTGAAGGAGGAAGGATGAAAGATTAGAGCTGCTACTTCAGTAAACTTTACAGCACAAAGAAGAGTCGGAAGACTTTTTGCTCCAGCCTTCAAAAATAATATTTTTGGTCTCCCAAATGAGCTCTGATTAATCCACTCCTTTGCAAATATCAGCCACCCTGGAATTAATGTTCATTTGTTCTTCCTCCTTCTACCAAACCACATAACTCTTTTGTAATTCCCCATCATTAAAAATCCTCATCATTTCTAGATGATTCCATGGTCTCAGCCCAGGCTATCGGCAGATATTTTGCTCAAATTCTCCATTTTCTCTGATTTCAGCTTACCACTTGTCCACTGTTTAATCGTTTTGGATTAATCCTTCAACTGTTGTGAGCATCCTCTGAAAGACTCCTCCTAAACCACTTTGTCTTGTTGTCCTGCCTGTGTGCCTTTGAAAGCCTTGTTTTTAAAAAGTCTGGCTCTTTGACCATGCAATCTGCACTCACCCCCTCTCCAAAATCCCTTCCTTGGTGCCCTCCTATTCCTTGGCTAAAGAAACCTTTTGCACGAGGAATGCTGAAATACATGTACCTTTTATTTGTTTAAAAACCTCCCACTGCATGGGTACGAAGGAAATGGAGTGTTAGCTGTCCAGTGGAAGTTTACAATCGACACAAAACTCTTATCAACAAGGCTATATCATAATCTTGAAGCATACCGAGGACATTTGATGATAAGTTGAAAAAAATGTTCTGACCTTGTCAACACCATTAAGGACAGATTTGGAATATTGTGTGCAGTTCGAGGCCCAGCTTTGATAATGAAATTATCAAATGCACTTGAGAATTCAGAAGTGATAAATAAAGTTGATTAATGAACTTGAGGTAATGAATTGTGATGAAAAACTCTGCAACAGAATCTGTGGAGAGGAGAAATGGAGCCGTTCTTTTTTAAAAGTGTGAGCCTGAAGTGGGATTTTGTCCATGGGAAATAGATTTTAAGAGGCTATCTTCACTGCCTGAAGTGTGTGTACATACCTGCATACGTGTGTATGATTTCCAGGATTGCAGATTGGGGAGATTAACCCCCTGACCTAGATTTTTAAAATGCTGAGAAAAATGGACGATGCATTAACTTGGCTTAGAGTTTAGTCAGGATTAAACTCTCTCTATCCTCCACCTCCAATCCTCTGACTGCTGGGTATACATCATAACATGTAGATTTCCAGATAATCCACGTCCTTGTAGAACACCTTTGGTAGGGTTTTATGGCTCTATTTGTCCCAAAACCATTAAATCCTGCCTCAGGTCAATGGAGATTGTCATGGTGAACCCCTCCGCTTCGACTCCCATGGCAGTGGGATGGGAAAATTCCACTCTTCTATCGTTCTAATTGTTCAAAGCACTTCACTACCTTTTTTAAAAATACTCTATTTTTGGAAGCATAGTCATTCTTGTATTCTGTTTCCTGGCCAACATCAAATTGGGTGAATGAGCAGTTACCTAGATTTCAGTGTTGCTATCTGAGGGAGGAATAAGACTATAAAAGGTAGGAGCAGAATGAGTTCTTTCAGTTCATCGAGTCTGTTCTGCTCATCTGAGTCTCTCATCCCCCATCCTCCTGCCTTCTTCCCATAGGCTTTGAGAAGGAATGTTTGTCTAGTCACCAGCAAAACTCTCCGGCTCTTCTGGTCATAAAGATCCTGTGGTACGTGCATCTTTAACCATCAGAATAGGGAGCCGAGCACTGCTTACATTACATGATCTCGAGAACATCACCTCTGACAAAGCAACACCTTTTGGGGGAAGGAGGGGTCACCTGTTGCACTGTATGTTTGGGGACCCCTGGCACAACAGCGCCCAAGCATCTTGCGGTCTTCTCCCTGCAAAGTGTGCCTGAAAGACTGACGTGGATCGCTCCATTTCTCTTGCCATTATGGCACTTAGAAATTGCCTGAGAGAATTCTGCCCCTTGTCTTCGCTGCACTAAATGATCAGCAAAAATATTGTGCTTAAGTCCTACAATGTATTTGAGCATTTGGCTCTCTGCCTCAGAGGCAAGAGTGATACTTGACGAAGGGTCAGCTAGAATTGAAACATTGGCTGTAATCTCTCCCCAGAGTTTTCCAGCATTTTTTGTTTTTTTCGTTTCAGATCAGATTGTTTCAGCATCTGCTGTATTTTGCTTCAATCTTGGTGATACCAGTTGAATCTAGCTGACCGCTTTAAAATAGAACAGGAGGGAGAGTGTTAGAAATAGGGTTGGTGTGAGGATATTAAAGAAAGAAGTTTAGAAAGGCGGCTTGTCTAGGATCCCTATATAATCCTGCTGGCAGCAAACTCCTGCCACAGGTTTCCTGCCAGGTAGGGAGGGGTGGGTGAGAGAGGGGAAGGGAGTTTGGGCAGAGGGAAGGAAGCCCCGTTTGATTTCTGGTTGCACCAATGATGGGTCAGTTTCATCCGCGGCACACATTCTGCCATTTGGGGTGCAATCCCACTACTGCCTCCTTGCTTTTGAATTTCCTGATAAGAAAAAGAAATAATTTCTCTGTTACTACCCATTGACATTTTAAATGCCTCAATTAAAATATTCCCTCTTTTTTTTATACTTAAGGGAGTGCAAGCCAAGGTTAATTTAACCTTTTAAGCTGTACTGTAATTCTGGTGATGACTGACTGTGCTGCACTTTCATCAAGGTCATTATATCTTTTCTGAGCATTGCGCGCCTCAGCGACTGGCCTCAGCAGGAGATTTGTTGGGGACTGTTCCTCCTTTTTAACCAAGAGGGTTGAATGTCTGTTTCCATGCTGCAGCATTCCATTTAATGCAGCGTTTCCAAATTTAAAACCCAAGACAGATTTTCACACTACATCAGGAAGCAGTTTCCTTTTCTTTCCTTGTGACTCCCTGAATGTTCTCCTCCAAGGCTGGGATCAAACTGTCTACTGGATTTTCATACCAACCCTTTTTTCCAACCACCCCAGCACAGCGTTCTTCCTTTAATTTTATGTTTGTTTGTGGTGTTGTCCGAATTGCTGGAAAGCTCAGCATTTATTGCCCCTCCCTATTGCCCTTGACATTTTGACATTGTATCAGCTTGCTGTTTTAGTTTAAAAGCTACAAAGGTAATGATACTGAAGATTGGAAAAGATTGAGAAGTGAAATCGTGTCAAAATCCAAGCTGTGTGCTGAGGAAAATATTTTGAGAGGGAGTGCATAAGCTTTCTGGGTTGTTTAAAGTCACCCTGAGCCCTCAACACCATAATTGCTACTTCAACCAGAGGCATATCCTGGTAATTCATTCATTGTCAGTGTGAAAAGAGAGAATTTGCATTTATATAGCGATTTTCGCAATCTCAGGATGCCCAAAGTACTTTACCGCCAATGACGTACTTCTGAAATGTACTCACCGTTGCAATGGAGGAAACACAGTGGCTTATTTATGTACATTCAGGTCCATCAAAAATTAATGGCTAAGTAATCTGCCTTTAGAGATGTTGGGTGGGAGATAAATATTGATCACGACCTCGGGGGAACTGCCCCCTTTTTCATGGGAATAATGCTATATGTGTATATATATTATATATATATATAATAGCATTGTTCCATGTCCTCTTGAAAGGGTGATGGATATTGTATAATAGTCAGGCACAGAAAGGATTCATGTGGGACTGGGCATACTGTTGCTTACATTGTGGTATATTGGAAGAACACATGACAATCTCGAGCTGGACAGGGATGTGTGTAGAGGCAAGCATGGAGCTGGTCCTAGCTTAGACCCTACATAAATACAAAATTATGAGCAATTAATAAACACTTAGCTGTATAAAAAGTGAAAACTATTTACTGAACTAATCATGGGGCGGCCATTTAAAGCTTCGTTTGAAAAATAGTGAGGTGGAGGGTGGGGGGGAAACTTCACCATACAACCCACTGTGCATTTTGTGGTAGCAGGAAGTAGCCTGCCATTGGCAGATTCATAGAACCCCAGTAATGCAGAAGGAAGCTATTTGGCTCTTTTGAGTCTGCACTAACCGCAATCCTATCCAGGCCCTATTCCTGTAACCCCATGTATTTACTCTGCTAATCCCCTGATATTAAAGGGCAATTTAACATGGCCGATCAATCTAACTTGTTCATCTTTGGTCTGTGGAGCACCCGGAGGTAACCCACGCAGACATGGAGAGTATGTGCAAACTCTACACGGAGAGTGATCTGAGGCCTGAATGGAACCCAGGTCCCTGGCACTGTGAGACAGCAGTGCTAACCACTGTGCCACCGTGGGATCTTCTGGTCCCGCCATTGTCAACAAGATTTCCCATTGAATGCTTGCCTCGCCCCAGCAGGGAGGGTGCGCTGGGTGTTCCCACCAGTGTGAATGGCTGGAAAGTTCTGGCCAGCATCGCTAGTAGTGCAGCACTCCTTTAGTATCTGCAGTGAGAATGGCAGTCTGAGTCTTTCTAGACTCCAAGTTGAGAGTGCTCCGAGTTGAGCTATGGCTTATGTGTCTTCATGTAAAAAAAAATTATCATATTTTTTTTGGCAAGGGACCCAGATGACCCATATCACAAGGCCATACATGAGCGACGTAATTCAATGTGGTCTGTGTCACAGCATTGTTCTTAACCAAACAAAAGTGTGCCAATGACAGCAGTGCTCTTTTTGTATCTGTTCCGAGCCCTGCTTCGCTGATGCATAGCATCGCCAGAGAGAATGCGCCTCATTTCATCCTGAATGAAATGAGTTTTTTTTTAAAAAATGGTACTATAGAAAGCCAGATTGATATTTAACTTCAATTAGAACCTAATTAGTTCAGTTAGAATTAGAGTTTTCTACTCCTGGCTTTTGCTCAGGGCAAGTTAGTTACAGTAGCTCAGGGTTTTTAGCTGAAACCTCGTGATTTGACCAAGTGGTGACTCACGGTTCTTGCTAATCGCTGATTAGTCCTCACAGTTACTGAGGTTCGATGACATTTGTAGGTCTGGCAGAGTTAGCGTTGTGTCAAGGATGAATCATTCAGCTGACTTGCAATGCACAAATTTAAAATGCTACAGGAACTGGACTCAGCAGGCCGAATGAAATAAATAGTCCTCGCCCCCCATTACTGAGAAATCTTCATGTAAGATTCTCAGAACTGGCCTGTACATTTATATTAAAAAACTGATATACTGTGTTCTTTTGACACTTCATGGAATTAGGTGCAGGAACAGACCATTTGGTCCATCTGGTTTGTGCTAGATGTTGAATCCTCATGAGTTTCTTCTACTCCGTATAACTCTATCAGTACTTGTCCCCCTTGTGTTTATAGAATTCCCACAGTGTAGAAAGAGGCCATTCAGTCCATTGAACCTGTACCAACAATAATTCAACCCAGATCCTATTCCCATAACCCCATGCATTTACCTTACTAATTCCCTTGACAGTAAGGGGAAATTTAGCATGGCCAATCAACCCAATCCACACATCTTTGGAGTGTGGGAGAAAACCGGAGCACCTGGAGGCAACCCACACAGACACAGGGAGAATGTGCACACTCACAGTTAGAGAAACTGGGTCTTAAACACTGTGAGGCAGCAGTACTAATCACTGTGCCACCGTGTTCCTATCTAGATTATCACAACTCCAGAACTTTAAAATCTCTGAAACAGAGACTATAAAAACTGTGTTATAATGAATGAGGTGTAGGTCGTGATCTTAACGGCTGTTCACGTTGTTACAAGCGAGGATGGAAAATTTGGAATCCAGACAAATCTCCCTTCATTACAACGGGACCAGATAATCCTGTTGGCATGAAGATTCCAAAGTGTTGCTCTGAGATTCCTCACTCTTTCATAGAATAGTACAGCACAGAAAGAGGCCATTCAGCCCATTGAGTCCACCTCAACTCTTCAGGACCAGTGTTGTCCATGTATTCTGAGCTTATTTGTTAAACTAACAGTCAAAGGTGTTCACTGACACTGCAGAATGCTACATCAACGGCCAAGCTAGTGGTTTCCTGTAACTAACCGATCAATGTTGAGGTGGAGAACAGTTTCCTGGTCTAGTCCTTCCCATCATTTTAAAGGACAGGAAATGCCTGAGAACTCTACCACCTTACCCACTATGGAATCCTAGCTCTGTTATTAGGAGCTGAAAACAGAGAGATCCATTGATCTCGGATGGGAATTTCTGGTCTCGCTTAAGCGAGGCCCATGCTCTTCAGTGCAGCTCATTGCTGGGACCAATGAATCCTCAAAGTAATGCCTGAAACCATAGAGTAGGTTACAAGTATCGAACAGCCAGTCTCTGGAAAGCAACAACTTGCCTTTATATAAGACTCTTATATAATAACTGGAGCATTAATAAAAAAAGAAATTAACGTTGAGCCAAATAACGATATATAAGACTGATATTCTTAGTCTTTCACAGGATGTGGGCATCACTGCTAAGACTAATATTTATTGCCATGCCTAATTGCCCTAAAAAGGTGGTGGTGAGCTGCCATAAAGACGTAAGAACTAGAAGCAGCAATAGGCCATTTGGCTCCTCGAGCCTGCTCTGCCATTCACTAAGATCATGGCTGATTGTTTCGTGGACTCAGCTAAACTTACCTGCCATCTTTTCATATTGAACCACAGCAGTCCATGTGGTGTACATACACCCACAGGGCTGTTAGGAAGGAAGATTCAGGATTTTGCCCCAACGACAGGGAAGGCACAGTGATATTGTTCCAAGTCAGGATGGTGTGTGATTTGGAGGGGAATTGCGTGAGAGGAAATATGACTAATGTGATGTGGAGTGGGTTCAAGAAGCCCAAAAATCAGGTAAAAGAGATTAGGATCATATTCATTGGACTTTAGAAGAGTGAGAGAGAATCTCATAGAGACTTACAAAATTCTAACAGGATTAGACAGGACAGATTCAGTAAAGGATTTTTCTAATGGTGGGGGGAGTCCAGAACTAGGGATCATAGCTTGAGAATAAAAGGTAAAACCTTTTGGGACTGAGATGAGGAGAAATTCCTCCCCTCAGAGGATGGTGAATGTGTGGAATTCGCTACCACAGAAAGTAGTTGAGGCCAAAATTTCGTGAGATTTCAAGAAGAAATTAGATATAGCTTTTGGGGCTAAAAGGATAAAGGGAATTGGGGAGGAAGATAGGATCAGGATAATGAATATGATGATCAGCCATGGTCAAAATGAATGGTGGAGCATGTCGGAAGGGCTGAATGGCCTACTCTTGATTCTGTTATCTATGTTTCTAAGAGCAAAGGTAGATACTGTGGATGCTGGAAATCTGAAATGAAAATGAGAACAAAAGGCTGAGCAGGTTGGCAGTATATGTGGAGAAGGAAACAGTTAATATGTACAGATCAATAAACTTCCATCAAAATTAATGAACAAAATAGTTTGAAACCAGGGTCACAAGCCACCTCAATATTATGCTGATCCAGTGCCTTAGGCATGATTCCTCCATCAGTCAAATACAGCCCAAGTCTTGATTTATTCCTTGACTGTTTGCTGGGATATTTCTGACCCCGGATAGCTGACATTGTTGCCTACCTAATACCACAACCGTACTAAGGATTTGTAGGGACAGGAGTAGGCCATTCAGCCCTGAATGACTTAGCTCTAATTTTAAGCTCGTGTCCCCTTGTTCTACCTTCCTCTGTCCCTTCTATCACCCTCCCCACCTAACATAGTTCAAAACATTTTACTTACACATAGGCGGGATTTCACGGCCTCACTCATCCCAAAACTGTAAACTCCTGCCTGAGGTCAACGGACCTTTCCATGTTCTGTCCTCATCCACTCCAATTCGGGGGTCAAATGGAACCTAAATCTCGCGTTTAAGCTAATTAAGTCACAAGAAACACGGACTTGCTTCAGAGTTGTCAATATATACTCATTAATATCCTCTCCATTCTGTATAGTGTCTCTCTTAAGATGGATCATGAATCTTAATTGAGTAGTTCTTTCAAAAAGCTAGCATAGGCATGATGAACCAAATAACCACCTTTCTATACTGTATGATTCTATAGTCCAGTGAGTGGAAAGTGCAGGTTTTCTTGTTAATGCTGCTCCAAGTGAGCCCAGGGCTGTTGACGTGAAAGCTGAACTTCAAATTGGAGATGCCAGTCATCTTCCCTTAGCCGATTCCTGTCCGAGATATTGACAAATCCCTTTTTCCATGCAATGTATTTGTATTGTGTAGAAGCCAACTTTTTTACTCTGTAGGACACCGGAAAACTCTCAGTGCGGCAAGTATGCAAGATTCCATGATGAAAATATGTAGTCACCATGGCTAATGCAGAATGCCAGCCACCTTAGCTCAAGAGCTCAAAAGGAGCGGCCAAATATTTTGACACGGATTCTGTTGCTTCAAAGTAAAGGATTCAATTTAATTAAAAATATTTTCAAGTAATTAATATTTTACAGGTGACAGCTGTGTCACACTCTCTTGCTTCTGAGTCAGAGGTTATGGGCTCAAGTCCCTCTTCAGAATTTGAGCATAAAAATCTATGCTGATAGTTCAGTACAGCACTGTGAGAGTGCTACACTATCAGGGGCCTGCCTTTCAGGTGAGAGGGCATAGTGTTAGCACTGCTGCCTCACAGAGCCAGGAACACCGGTTCAGTTCCAGCCTTGGGTCACTGTGTGCAGTTTACATGTTATGTCCCATGTCTGCATGGGTATCCTCCAGGTGCGCCTGTTTCCTCCCAAAGATATGTGGATTAGGTTGATTGGCCATACTAAATTGCCCCTTAGGATTAGCAAGGTAAATATGTGGAATTATGGGGATAGGGCCCTGGGTGGGATTATTGTTGGTACAGGCTCAAAGGGCCAAATGGCACAATCCTAGGCTAAAGGGACATTCCTTTTAAAACAGAGGTGAAGAGTTTCTTCAGCCAGAGAGTGGTGAATCTGTAGAACTCTGTCGCAGAAGGTTGTGGAGGCCAGGTCACTGAGTGTCTTAAAGACAGAGATAGGTAGATTCTTGATTGATTAGCGGATTAAGAGTTATGTGGGTGAGAAAAAAAATCAAGAACACAAATAAAAACTCAAGAATGGATCAGCCGATTGAATGGCAGAGCAGACTCGATGGGCCATGAGGCCTAATTCTGCTCCTAAGATTCTACTCTATGACATGTAATGTTGAGGTACCATTAGCTGTCTCAGGTGGATGTAAAAGATCCCTTGGAACTATTTCATGAAAGGGCAGGAGTGTCTACCCTGGTGTCCTGGTCAGTATATATCCTATCTGGTTGTTATCACATTGCTGTTTTAGGGGAGTTGGCTGACTGCAAAGTGGCTGATATACTTCTCACATTACAACAGTGACTACAATTCAAATCTTTGGCTGTATAAAACACTTTGGAACATCCAGTGGTCATGAGCGGCCTTCTTTCTCTTTCTCAAGGTTAATTTACTTGTACAGTGCCACATCCATGGGCTGGACTTACAGTCTTCCACGCATTTTAGAAACCACCCATTATAGGAATCAATTGAAATTGAATGGTTTTGGTAGAGATATTAAAACATCCTGTTGTGTAGATGTCAGGTGCTTATCTTAAACTGAATAATGTCATTTGTTGGCCCTGGTTGTTTTCCTTCCCTGGCTGTGGGCTTCCTTGATTGCTGGTGTTGAGTTTGGGTTAGTGTTCCGCAGATAGAAACTGCATTTTACGAATGGGAATTCCTGTAGTGACTACTGTAAATTGCAATTGTGGAGGATTTGAGGGAGGTTCAGTGAGGCTGCATTCCCAGAAAAGAGCCTGAATGGTGAGAGCATGAATTTGACCATGGCTTCAATGTTACAGCCCGAATTCTCTGACCTCTAATCCTCTCCATTAGGACACTGTCCTTCTAGACAGTTTGATTAAGTTTGCCTCCTGGGCTATTTTTCTCATGCCTTTTATTTTATCCAATCATTTTTTTTAAGAATATTATTTACATTGGAGTCACCCATCGGGAAGAGTTTCCATTCATTTACCTTGATGCTGCTCATAGTGTCTAGAGTGACCCTCACTCTGTGATCAGCACTCAGACACCACGAGATGTCTGCATTTGGTGTGAGAGAGAGCACAATAATATTGTTAATGTAGAGATGTTGGGGTGGGCACAGTGAGAAGTCTCACAATGCCAGGTTAAAGTCCAACAGGTTTATTTGGAATCATGAGCTTTCGGAGTGGTGCTCTCTCTCATCAGGGGAGAGGAGAGGTAGGTTTCACAAACATGGCATACGTAGACAAAGACATAATTATCTTGCGGTTGAGTCTTTGTCTATATATGCTGTGTTTGTGAAACCTACCTCTTTACTCGCCTGATAACATTGTTGCTTGAGTGTGAGAGGGTTTGCCTGGTGCAGAAGTGTGAAAGAGGTAATGACGTTGGATGAGATGTAAGTTTCGTGCCCAGCGCTCATTATTCAACCTGCTTGGCAAACCTGCTGGGAGCGCACATGGCAACATCATGTTCGTGAAATGTGGTTCATATTTTATGGAGATTACTTCACTGGTGAGTACAGATGGGAACCATGAGAGGAAAAATGGACTCCGAATGATGTCATTGCACATTCCATACAGCAGTGTTGCTCCAGTTCAAGACTCGTACTTAATTCTCATTTGCAAAATCCTCTAAAAGTAATCCAGCAGGAGTGATGTGCTTAGACTACTGGCACTATCCATAACATTTCTGGCTTCACTCATGAGTGTTTGCCTCAGTCCATTTACACTGTGATGGGTCATTTTCATGTAGATTTCTTTTTGCAGAATTGTCCCTCCACGACACTGTTATTTTTGTTGCAAGAATTACTTGTCACTCGCTTTGTAAAGCATCAGAGAAAGAGCCTGGCAACTAATTAAAGCAAAAAAAAAATTAGACTTGCCTTTCCTCAGTTATGCAGCTTACAGTAAATGGCCTTTCATCATTGTCTTCTGTTCTGCTCTAGCATTCCAAAATGATCTGCATTCTGGTATATTATTGAAAATTGAGCTGGTAAATGATTCAGACCTGTTCATTAACTGTACCAGTGTGTGTCCTAACACTGTACCAGTGAGTGCTGAGCAGATCTCCAGCAGTTCCAGTCTCCACAGCTGGCTTACATAAAGCATTCCAGTTCCATTGATCTTGCTCATGTCTTGTGAATTGTCAGTAAATGGCACAGACTGGGGGAGGAGAAAAGAGTCTGAAAGAAATATTCCTTTGCGAGCGGCAACAAAAAGGAGCCTGTGAATATTAGAAATCTGAAATAAAAAATGGCAAATGGCAGAGAATGTTTAACAGGATAGTGGCCATCTGGAAAAGAGTGGGAGGGAGAGAGAGGGCAGCATGGTAGCACAGTGGTTAGCACAGCAGCTTCACAGCACTAGGGAGCCAGGTTTGATTCCCAGCTTAGGTCACTGTCTGTACAGAGTTTGCATGTTGTCTGCGTGGGTTTCCTCCAGGTGCTCTGGTTTCCTCCCACATTCTGACAGACATGCTGGTTAGGTGCATTGACCTGAACAAACACCGGGGTGTGGCAACTAAGGGAATTTCATAGTAACTTGCTTGAGGATGAGTGACATTTGAAATGTTTTTATCAAGGAAATTAGAAGTTACAGAACCAAGCCAGTAGATGGAATTAAGATAGCTATGATCTCATCAAGTGGCAAACAGGGTAGAGGGACATGTTTAAAACAAAATGTTCCAGGTTCAACAACAGATAAATTTGAGCAAGATGCTTTCAATCTGATTAGATGGACACTAATAAACTTTAACTCTACTTAAACTTTAACTAATCTTTTTAAGTTTATTAAAACATCACAAGTAAGGCTCACATTAACACTGCAATGAAGTTACTGTGAAATTTCCCTAGTCACCACAGTCCAGGTCAATGCACCTAACCAGCACATATTTCAGAATGTGGGAGGAAACCAGAGCACCCAGAGGAAGCCCATGCAGACATGGGGCGAACTTTTCACAGACAGTGAGCCAAGCCAGGGATCAAACCTGAGTCCCTGAAGCTGTGAAGCAGCAGTTCTAACCACTGTGCCGTTGTGCCAACCGCAGTGTGAGTTCTCATGAAAAGTTGCAGCTAAAGCAGCTAGCCTGTCTAACCCTTATTGAAAACCGACCAACTTCCTCTGTTTCCAGCATTTCCTGACTTCCCTTTAAAGTTGATAAAAATTTGCAACAAACCTGCTGATGAACTGCTTGATTTGTGCCAATTTTTATTGTATTCAAAATTTTGTTTTGTATAAGTGTGAAAGTGATGGTAGCATTTTTGCAGATTTGTGACACAGCAGGAGAATCTTTTGCATGTTTCACATTTTCCTTTTTCTCTTTCAAATTGGGGTACCAGGTTGCAATAAAAATCATTGACAAGTCTCAACTGGATGCTGTGAACTTGGAGAAGATCTACAGAGAGGTGCAGATCATGAAACTTCTGGATCACCCACACATCATCAAACTGTATCAGGTACAGAACATTGAAATGTATCCCCACTGGGTGTAGACATCCTCTCCTCTTTCTCTAAGATATTCTTCTATTTCATTACCACAGGAAGTAGTTGATGCCATAGCATTGAATGTATTCAAGAGGCAGCTAAATGTAGCACTTGGGGCGAGTGGGATCAAAGGTTATGGGAAGAAAACAGGATTAGGCAGTTGAGTTGGGGCTCTCAGCCATGATTGTAGTGAATGGTGGATCAGGCTTGAAGAGCCAAACGGCCTCCTCTTGCTCCATCTTCTATGTTTCCAACAACACAGATATTGTTTCCACACACTCCAAGAATCCTTTGGAAAAGAAAGCGACACTTAATGTTGGGGAAGTTAATCAGATAGACTTGAACAGGATGCTTTTAATCTGTTGCTGAACCTGGAACTTTTTTTTCAAACAGGTCTCTTTAGCCTGTTTGCCATTTGATAAGATCATGGCTAATCACTATCTTAAGTCCATCCACTGGCTTGGTTCCGTAACTTCCAATTTCCTTGTCTAAAATATTTTCAAATGATACTCGTCCTCAACAGCTTGTTGGGGGGGAGAGAGTTCCAGATTAACACACTCCTTTCTATCTCATTTTAGATTATGATTCCTTGTTTTGGATAACTCCATTATAGGAAATAGTTCCTCTTTATTTACCCTATGGAACCCTCTAGTCATTTTGAACACTCCCAGTAGATCACTTCTAGACTTTCCGATACTCAAGAAATAGGGCTAGTCTGTGCAACCAACCTCTCATGATCTAATCCCTTTTTAATCCAGGATTTATTCTTGTGCATCTGTACTGTGCCCCAAATTCCCCTCCACCATTCCAGGTCCATTTATATGCTTCTTGGGATATAGACCCCAGACCTGAACCCCATACTGTACATGGGCTCTATCAGAGAGCTTGTGGAGTTCAGTGAATTGGGATCTGTTCACTTTGCAAATCCATTGATGAATTGAGAGATAATGTGTTCCTGCCTAGACTGACATGGATGTATGCTATCCTGCAGGATATACATCGTGTTACTGATCTTGTTAGCTTTTTGCTACCATTAGCCTGTGAATATTTTTGTATAATTAAATATCTCAAAATGTTTTACCAGCAAGACAACAAAACCAAGCAGGAAATAGGAAGGAAGAGTTTTTTTTGAGGGAGGAGGCTGAAATTGTGGTCAGAAAGGTTAAGAATGGGTCAAAGTATTTAAAATTGAGGTTTTTAGAAGAAATACCAGTTGGCCCAACGATCAGCTATGGAGTTATCGATGATTTTGATTTTGATTATCAATGATTTTGATTTTGATTTATTATTGTCATGTGTATTAACATACAATGAAAAAGTATTGCTGTATACAGACAAAGCATAGTGTTCATAGAGAAGGAAATGTGCAGTGCAATTTGTAGTGTTACAGTCTTAGCTAGGGTGTAGAGAAAGATCAACTTAATGTAAGGAAAGTCCATTCAAAAGTCTGACAGTAGCAGGGAAAGAAGCTGTTCTTGAGTCAATTGTTATGCGATCTCAGACTTTTGTACCTTTTTCCCGACGGAAGAAATTGGAAGAGAGAATGTCCGGGGTGCGTGTGGTCCTTAATTATGCTGGTTGCTTTGCTGAGGCAGTGGGAAGTGTAGACAGAGTCAATGGGTGGGAGGCTGGTTTTTGTGATGGATTGGGCTACATTCATGATCTTTTGAGTTCCTTGCAGTCTTGGACGGAGCAGGAGCCATACTAAGCAGTGATACAGCCAGAAAGAATACATGCAGATGCCCTGATATTGATGGGAATGTAAACAGTCTTGAGACTCAGATGTTGCCCAATAAAATTCAATCACGTTTAATTCCTGATTCATGGGACATGTTTGTGTCAGTCCAAAATTCAGTGACCTGAGCTGTCTAAAGAGGGCAGTATGGTGGCACAGTGGTCAGCACTCCTGCCTAACAGCAGCAAGGATCCAGGTTCAATTCCAGCCTCCTTGGATGACAGGTTGTGTGGAGTTTGCGTCTTTGCCCTGTGTCTGCATGGATTTCCTACAGGTGCTTTGGTTTCCTCCCACAGTCCAAAGGTGTGCAGGTTAGGTGAATTGTTTTTGATAAATTGCCCCTTGGTGTCCAGAGATGTGCAGGTTTTGTGGATTGGCCATGCTAAATTTGCCCCTAGGTGTACCAGAATATGCAGATTAGCAGAATTAACAGGGTAACTGTGTGGGATTGCAGGAATGGAGGTTGGGCCTGGGAAAGATGGTCTGTTGGAGAGTAGGTGCAAACTCAATGGGCTGAATGGCCTCTTTCTGCACTGCAGGGATTTTGTAAAGTCATTATCTCAATGCTACAGCACAGAAGGAGGCCATTTGACCACTCGTGCCTGTGTCAGCTTTTGAGGGATTTGTCTAAGTGGTCTCCACTCTTTCCACGTATCCCTTAATGTTTTCCTTTTCATCTTTATCCAATTTTCATTTGGAAAGTTATTAGTGAGTCTGCTTCCATCACCCATTCAGGCAGTCCATGCCAGATCGTAATGACTCAGTGCTTAAAAACTCATCTCCCTCTGGCTCTTTTACTAATTATCTTAAATTGATGTCCTTTTTTAACTGGCTCTCTGGCTAGTGGAAACAGTTTCCAATTATTTATTCCAGTAGAACCCCACTTAATTTTGAGCACCTCTATTAAATCTTCCTGAAAGCCCCTGTGTGCCAAAGGAGAACAATTTCTGCTTCTCCAGTTTCATATCTGGAGTCACTCGCAGTAAATATCCTCCACATTCTTTCAATCTCTCGCTTTCTCTCTTTCTTGCTTGCGCTCTCTCTCTTTCTCCCCACCTAAGGTCTTGACATCTTTCCCAAAATGTGGTGCCCCAGAATTGCATGCAATAGCTGAGGCCTAACCACTGACTTTTATCATGGTTTAGTACAATTACATCTTCTGTTTCCTCATAATTTTTCTGTTGTAGAGCCAGGGATTTCAGTGCGTCACGTGGTATTATCAAAGGATGTCTCTTTAATTTATGTGGAACATGGAGCACTTTGCGTTGCTGTCAGTAACACAGTGCTGTTTCCTTCGTAATATAAAACCATGAGACATAGAGCCAGAAATAGGCCACTCGGCCCCTCAAGTCTACTCTGCCATTCAGTGAGATTATGACCGATCTGAGATGATAATTCTCAACTCCACTTCCCTGCCTTATCCCCCATAACCCTCGATGCCTTTATTGATTAAAAATCTGTCTATCTCAGCCTTGAATGTACTTAATGACCCAGTCTCTATGGCTCTATGTGATAAAGAATTCCACAAATCCACTTCCCTCTAAGCAAAGAAATTCCTCCTAATCTTTCATTATGTTAAATGGGCAATGTCTTATCCTGAGATTATGCATCTGGTCCTAGACTCTCTCACAAATGGAAACAATAATGTGAATTACATCATTATGTCATGTATTGATGGCTATTGAACACTGATAAATATCTCAACCTCTGTGGATGTTGTCATTGTAAGAGTATCTGTCAATCTCTTGAGAGGAAAGTCAAACACATTGCTTATTGATGTGAATAATTCCTATGCAGTTAACTCGATTTAGAACGTTGCCTTCATTAACTTGCATTAATTTAGTAAATATTTTATATATAGAACACTTGACAGGTGGCTGTAGAAAACAAATTGTCAGGACCTTTTCAATTGGTTCTTGAAAATTTGAGACAGTTTAAAACGCTTCACAATGATCTGTGTTTAGCTTTTAGAACTAATCACAGAATGCTTTCCTACCAATCATCTTGTGTTACCATCTTAACCGTCTCACAAATGTCTACCACAACCTTCTCCCAAGGCGTGTACAAAAGTAAACAGCAGAAGCTTTATCAGACTCCCTCTTTCATTGAGAATATGGTCTTTTCAGCATCATTGAACAGGGGCTGTTTTGATTTTTTTTTCACTAATTTTGCATTAGCTTGATTTGCAGAGTCTGCACATTTATGGTGGCCAAGGAGCTTGCACCGACAACAATCTCATCCAGCCTCTATCCCTATAACCCCATGCATTTGCCCTTCTAATTCCCCTGACACTAAGGGGTAAGCGTGGCAAATCAACCTAATTTGCCCATCTTTGGACTGTGGGAGGAAACTGGAGCACCCTGGGAAAACAATGGGAGAAAGTGCAAACTCCACATGGCCAGTCACCCAAGGCCAGATTCCAGGTCCCTTGCGCTGTGAGGCAGTAGTGCTAACCACTGTGCCACCATGCCGCCCCATGTTGTATATTCGACTTGGGACAGTGAGTCAGGAGGGGATGACCTAAAATTAGCCAACTTGTAAGGTGTGTTAACGTCTGCAAAAAGTAACTTTGACGCAACGGAGTTTTGATTGGGCATGAAAGATGGAACCAATCCATTCAAGAAAGGAAAAAAAATGATGGTGTAAACCATGGGTATCAAGCTTTTGGACTGAGGTTCCTACGTGTCTGTCATAAATTTAACACACTCTGGTGGTCTCCAGCATACACTCAATCACTTAGCATCACTGATATCCTCCTCTCTGGATGATGGGGTTAGATTTTCATCAACACGTAGCAGAGGGTGAACCAGACATTTATTAGGCTGGGTTTGACTTTATTGGCTTTTGTCTCCACTCAGTGCCACTAGATTTTTGCTCCGTGCTGATCTTGTTTAGGATATTTTTGTTTGGCAGACATGTTATTCTGAGTTGCTGCACATCCATTTCAATGATGTTTCCTTCAGATATAAAGTCCCAATTGATAAAATAAAAGAGCTTATTCAAGCACGCAACCTTAAATGCCTAATCTTTCAGTCATGTTTCAGCCCAGTTGCAGACTAAAATCATTGGATTCCTATAATCAAGTTATTAAACGTGATGCTTCTTAATCCTTTGTTTGTCGTTCTGGTGGTTATTTTATGTGGATTCCCAATTACTGGGATCTTGACTAGACTGCAAGACGTCGCCTTGTTTTGGCAGCTTTGAACCAACTGGGAACAACACAGCAAATGGCAGATGCCATAAGAATTAGTGCATTACTCAACTCTGCCTCAGCAGATTGTTTTAAAAGGCTCAGGACCAACTGACAGGCAACATGACAGTTCAGTGAATGTCACTGTTTGCTGTGCAAATACATAGACATGGGTTGGATCTCCACCTTGGGTCGGTATCTGTGGGAGTTGCACATTCTCCCTGTGCTTGCATGGGTTTTCTCTGGGTGCTCCGGTTTCCCCTCACACTCCAAAAACATGCTTTTAGACTGATTGGTGTTAACAAATTGTCCCTAAATTAGACCTCCCTTTATCTGGCACACATATAATTTTCTAAATTTGCAAACATTTATTGTGGAGTCCTAGAGGCGTAGACTAAAGTCATAGATAGAAGAAGGATTGGAATGCGGCACTCACTAAATGTTAAAATGGCAGCGTGGGCTTGTTGGGCCGAAGGGCCTGTTTCCTGTGCTGTGTTCTTTGTTAAATTGTACATTGGATTGTATAAACTCTTTGCAGAACTTATTTCTTTTAAAGTAAAGTTTTATTTATTAGTCAGAAGGAAAGCTTACGTTAACACTGCAATGAAGTTATTGTGAAATTCTCCTAGTTGCCACACTCCGGTACCTGTTCAGATACACTGAGGGAAAGTTTAGCATGGCCCAATTTTTAGCTAACCAGCGCATGTATTGGACTTTGGGATCAAGGCAAAGGAAATACTAAGAAAAATATATACATATATTCAAAGATAGAGACCTAACTGCTTTGTGGCTTTAAACTAGAGTTCCAATTATCTTGGATTCCAAAACTCTACTGCTCTGAGAACTTTAATCTGCAATGAATTATAGAATCCCTATACAAAAGAAGGAGGCCATTTGGCCCATCGAGCCTGCACCAACAGCAATCCTGCCCAGGCCATATTACATAACCTCATGTAATTACTCTGCTAATCCCCTTACACTAAGGTTCAATTTAGCAATGACCAATCCACCTAACCTACGCATCTTTGGACTGTGGAAGGAAACTGGAGCACCCAGAGGAAGTCCATGCAGAGACAGCGGTGCTAACCACTGGGCTGCTCTACAATATTTTTCGGGTCATCAGCATAATTGAGTTCATCACTTGCTGCAGTGGGATTGGAATCCAGGTCCCCAGAGCATTACCCTCGGTTACTGCACCACTGCTTCTATTGCCTGCTGTTGTTGGGCTACCGATAGCAAGAGTGTGGGGATGGGTCACCTTGAGGCAGAAGGTCATGCAGTGAAACCTCCAGAATTGGCAACCCTCCACATAGCTGCTTCAAGCAGAAAGACTGGCTGCCAGTTTTGAGGCCCACTCAGCAATTTTATGGGGTGAACTACAAGCAACAAGTGGGTGTGACTTTAAATGTTAATCTTTTGGCTTGTTCTGCTTCCCCATTTTTTTGGCAGTTGGTTGCATGAAAATCACCTTCCCCAGTGTGGTAGTAAAAATTTAATGCTGTCCAGAGATCAGCATGAAATTCCACTCCACCATACAGCACAATATTTCTCAACAGTGGGCACCAGCTTGAAAGCAATAAATAAGCCTCTTTTGATGACAACCCCTGTAAAGACTATCTTCTTTCTCCCTCGCTTGCTGCCACCAACCTCCATCCGTAGCAACATTTATTTGCTCTGTCAGCTTTAGTTTGTGAGCATCAGCCAGAGACTTCTAGTCTTCAGAGGGAAATTGAGCAGGAAAGACTTTTGACTGAGAAAGGAGAAGCAGATTGGAAATGGAACAAAGTGGAGCAAAGAGACTGGATTGAAGAGAGAAATGCAGCACGTGTAAAAATGGTAAATACCAATACATGTGTAATTATTTCTATTCGTGCGCCAGGATAGGTTTGACGGTCACGTTTTGATCCACTGAAGTGCAGTGGGATTAAATTAAAATGTAATTGGAAACTCCACTTGCGGCAACAAGTTTTTTGATCAAAGGGAACTGGTTATCCCAGCTGGGAACTTGGGAATACCTGTTTCACTTTACTTGCTGCTCGATCAGAGTCCCTGCCTGTTACCCTCACAGGGGAATAGATAATTGGTTGTCTGACCCTGGACTTTGCAGAGATTCTGTCAAAGAATCTGGTAGATAACTGTCCAGGCACATCACCAGTACTGATGTTGAAATTCATTCTCCACTTTACAGATGGCAGGAAATACGAACAAAAATACATACATACATTAAAAGACAGACCTAATTACTCTGTGGCTTTAAACTAGAGTTCCAATGGCCTCAAAAACCCCACTACTCCGATAAAGCATGTATCTGCACCCAGGCCCATTGATTTCTGGTGCATTTTCCAGTTTTAGTTATTAGTGTCACAAGTAAGCTTGTATTAACACTGCAATGAAGTTAGTGTGAAAATCCCCTAGTCACCACATCCCGGCATTTGTTTGGGATACACTGAAGAAGAATTAAGCATGTCCAGTGCACCTAACCAGCATGTCTTTCGGATTGGGAGGAAACCAGAGTATCTGGAGGAAACCCACACAGACCCGGGGAGAACATGCAGACTCCACACAGACAGTGACCCAAGCTGAGAATTGAACCCAGGTCTCGAGCGCTGTGCGGCAGCAGTGCCAACTACCCTGCCACTGTGTGTTTATTTCCCTGCATCAAATGCTGAGGTCGCTGGTGGATTAACTGGGCCAGATTACGGTTAAGTTTGGAGTAATACTTTCTTCTTTGAAATGTACCGTGTTAAGCTGGAGGCCGAATAAAGGGAACTGTGGTTTCCAGCTGCTCTTGGCTGTGCTGGACCTGGTTTGGAAGAGATTCACACTGCCATCCTGCATCTGAATGCAGACAAGTATCTGCAAAGAGGTAACTTTGGATGTGTGAGTGACAGCAGTTGAGTATTTTATTTGCTAGCTGTCCAACATTCTTAAGAAATCAAATACTTGGGATTGAGTTTTCACCAATGAGGTGGGAAACAGGAGCTGGGTTTGCTTTTGGCTGAGAAACCTACCCACACTGGGGAATCTAAGTCAAGTTAAGACCTTCAGGTGGACAAGTCCTTAGTCAGCATGGAGTTGGGGTTCCTGTCCAATTGAGGACAGCAGATAAGTTTCATGGAGGCCTTCCAATTTCAGAGAAGCATCCAGCTGCAGTACAAAGTAAGTAATTTGGGGAGTCGATGACCAAGTGCTATTATTGCTAAACTATTAATCCAGAAACTCAGCTGCTGTTCTGGTGAGCTGAGTTCGAATCCCGCCACCACAAAGAACAAACAAAGAACGGGAAACAGGCCCTTCGGCCCAACGAGCCCGCGCCGCCGTCCTAACATCTTAATGACATATAGAGACCAATATAGGGACAATTTGTTACCCAATCAGCCTAAGAGCACATTTTTGGGATGTGAGAGGAAACCGGAGCACCCGGAGAAAACCCATGCAACCACGGGGAGAACGCGCAAACTCCCGCAGACACAGGCCCAAATCCATGTGTCTGCGCAGCAACAGCGATAGTCTCTGAGCTGTCATGTTGCCAATCTGATGGTCCAGTTTAAGCATACACTAACGACATGAAGCACTATGCCACTCCTGAAGTAACATCCAAGAGCAGCCCTCGCACGACCTGCCGAATGCATGCACCTTGTTGGTCAACAAGGTGGACCGAATAGCCTGTGGAAACAAATAAAGTATTTAATAAAAATATTAAACTCCTATTTCCCTCTATCTGCAGACCGCTCATGTGGCTGTCCAAGAGACCCTTAAATAACCCCAGCGTGCCTGCTCCCACCACCTTACTCGGTAGTGCATTCCACACCCCCACTACCCTTTGTGTGAAAAAATGCCCTCTAATATTCGTCTTATACATAGCCCCCCTCACCCTAAGGCCGTGACCCCTCGTTCTATCCGATTCTAATGGTGGAAAAAGCTTACCACCATTTACTCTATCTATACCCCTCATAATCTTATATACCTCTAATAGATCCCCTCTCAGCCGACGTCTTTCAAGGGAAAACAACCCCAGTGTGTTCAATCTTTCCTCGTAAGACAGCCCTTCCATACCAGGCAGCATCCTGGTAAATCTCCTCTGCACTCTCTCCAAGGCCTCCACATCCTTCCGGTAGTACGGCGACCAGAACTGGACGCAGTACTCCAAGTGAGGCCTAACCAACGTTCTATACACTTGCAACATCAGACTCCTACTCTTGTTTTCTATACCCCTTCCTATGAAGGCTAACATACCATACGCTTTCTTTATCACTTTCTCCACCTGTACTGACACCTTCAGAGACTTGTGAACCTGCACCCCCAGGTCTCTCTGCGTCTCTATACTCCGGATAGTTTTACCTTTTATCCTATAACTCCCCTCTACATTATTCCGGCCAAAATGCATCACCTCGCATTTATCCGGATTAAATTCCATTTGCCATCTATCTGCCCAATCTACCAGCCTATCTATGTCCTGTTGTATTGCCTGGCACTGCTCCTCAGTCCCCGCCAATCCAAGCATCTTAGTGTCATCAGCAAATTTGCTGATCACACCACCTACCCCCTCTTCCAAGTCATTTATATAAATCACAAATAGAAGAGGTCCTAGTACTGAGCCCTGTGGCACACCACTAGTGACTGACCTCCAGTTGGAAAAAGAGCCTTCCACTAATACCCGCTGTCTCCTCCTCCCAAGCCAGTTCTCAACCCATCTACATACCTGGCCCTGTATCCCATGCGCCTTCACCTTTTTAATCAGCCTACCATGGGGAACCTTGTCAAACGCCTTACTGAAATCCATGTAGACGACATCAACGGCTTGCCCTTCATCAACCGTTTTTGTCACCTCTTCAAAAAATTCCACTAGATTCGTAAGGCACGACCTCCCCTTAATGTAGCCATGCTGCGTATCCCTGACCAGATCGCAGCGCTCCAGATGCTCATACATCCTGTCCCTGAGGATCCTCTCCATTAGCATAACTGGTGGAATTTGAATTCAATAAGAAAATCTGGAATTAAGAACCTACTGATGACCATGAAACCATTGTTGACTGTTGGAAAAACCGATCTGGTTCATTAATGTCCTTTAGGGAAGGAAAGCTGCCATCCTTATCCGGCCTACATGTGACTGGTTGACTGTCAACTGCCCTCTGAAATAGTCTAGCAAGCCCCTCCATTCAAGGGCAACTAAAGATGGGCAGCCCCTCTCTATATTGGTCTTTCATTGCACTCGCAGTCCACACAGGCAGCATCTATGCTGATGATATCCACAGTCAGTTCTCCAGCAAATTCTATGACAGAATCAGGCTTGTGGAAGGATTTTCTAACTTGCACCTTCTTTTCTGAAAAATTATATTCCAACTTTATCACTAGCTTGGGGAAGGGGAAGAGAGAAATAAAACTATATTTGCATTTTAGAAAATAAGTTCTTATCTTGAAAATCAAGGTTTCTCAGTTGTACTGGTCGAGTTGTGTCGGGATTGGATTGTAGGTGTATCTCTTGCATTTGCAGTCACTGAATATCTATTCAGTATTTCCAATCCCAAAAGACATAGGAACAGAAGTAGGCTATTTGGCTCATCGAGTCTGCTCCATCGTTCAGTGAGATCATTTCTGACCTGATGCGATAATCCTCAACTCCACTTTCCCACCTTATCCCCATAACCTAGATTCCCTTATTGATTAAAAATCTGTCTATCTCAGCCTTGAACATACTTAACGAGCCAGCCTCAACAGCCCTCTGCGATAGAGAATTCTGTAGATTCACTGTCCTCCAAGAGAAGAAATTCCTCCTTATCTCTGTCTTAAATGGGATACCCCTTACTTTGAGATTATGGCCCCTGGTCCTTGATTCTTCCTCAATATAAAAGCTCTCAGCATCTACTCTGTCAAGTCCCCTAAGAATCCTATGTGTCTTACTCCCTTGGCACATTATCAGTGCAAATAACTAACTTAAAGGTCATTCCAACCCTCACATCCCTCATTCCAAACTCTTTGCATTGCAGTCTAAAATTGATCTGAAAACTGATGCAATGAACGATAGAAGGTTGGTGACTTTGGAGCATATCAATACCACCTGAATAACATCATTACACATTGGTCTTTTTTTTAATCATTCATGGGACATGGGCATCACTAGCTGACCAGCATTTATTGTCCATCCCTAGTTGCACAAAGGCAGTTGAGAGTAAATCTCATTGCTGTGCCTCTGGAGTCCCATATATATCAGACCAGGTAAGGATGGCAAATTTCCTTTCTAAGGGACATTAGTTGTGATATGTGCTTCAGGCTTAACCTTCATTGCATCTGAAATTAGCTAGCATGAGGTGGAACAGAGGACAAGGTATCCAAGGCCCTTATTCCCGATCACTGCCTAGTGTTGCTTAACTGGAAAGGACGGGGTTAACGAAGAGCACTATCACCTTTCTGGCTTTGCTGCAGAGCCATCTCCACTGGACTGATATTGCCTACATTCAAATAACTATTAGACGACAAACTTGCATTGAGAATAGGGTATCACTGGAGGTCCCTGGCAGAGTACGAACATCGCAAGTTGAAGGAGGAGCTGGGGGTAAAATGAAGTGATTCACATCCAGGCAGAACGAACAAAATATATTTTAAGCTGACGTTCACAATCTTTGTAGCCTCCAACAAATGTAACATGTGTTTAAATTTATGTTATTTATGTCTGTGTTTAGTGACTAGTGCTGACTCAGTCGCCCCGGAAGTGGGAGTGAACTGCTTGCTTCTGATGGTTTAGTCTATGACAGGCCACATAATAGATTTGAGCAAAACCAAAGCGCAGAATTAAAACGAAGTGGTAGTGTAGTTAAGAAATGTGCTAAAAGGCAGAGAACAGTGGTGAAAATGCTTGTTCTTCAGACTGGAAGAAAGTATCTGGTGGTTTTGCCTAGGGATTGACATTTGGACCATTGCATTCTTTTTTAATAGATTTTAGTAACATGGACTTGAATGTAGTTTCCAATTGGCATTTCATTTGGAAATGTAGTAAACTGGGTGAATAATAGTATACAAACTAGTGAAATGAGTTGAAAGTGACGGATAAAATTCAGTGTAGAAAAGTTGAACTGATGCGTCTGATGAGAAAAGTGAAGAGAGACAATTGAAACTAAATGGTTTAATTTTAAAGTTGGGGGAGTGATTGCAGGACATAGGAGCAGAATTAGGCTAGTTGGCCCATCGGGTTTGCTCTGCCATTCAATTATGGCTGGATTTTTTTTTTCTCAACCCCCTTCTCCTATCTTTTCACCATAACCCCTGATCCCCTTATTAATCAAGAACCTGTGTATCTCTGTCTATGCATATAGTCGCACAGACCAATTGTTGAAGGTGGCAAGACCTGTAGATAACAGCTGTTCTTAAAAACAAGCAGCATCTACATGAATCGTGGCACAGAGCACATAAGCAAGGAGATAACTCTTTACAAAATACTGATTCAGCACCCGCTAGAATATTGCATCCAATTTTGGATGCTACACTTTGGGAAGGGTATCAAGACTTTTGAGAGTAGTGGGGAAAGGGAGAAGATTTTTCAAAATGATACTGAGGATGAAGGAAGTGAGAATTATTCTCCTTGGAGTGGGAAAGGTAAGTGAAGATTTAACACAGAGAGGGGATGCAAATGTAAAAAAATGTTGAATCCGCTGGCAGAGTGACAACAGGGCACAGATTTTAAGATAAACTGGTAAAAGAACTTGAGGGGGTCACACAGCATGTTGCAATGATCTGGAATATCTGGGAGCAGATATAATCGGATATTTATAAAGGGGAAAAGCTGTATTACAATTCTTGGGGAGGTGTTGGCAGAGTAAGATTTGATATTTGATTAATTATTGTCATCTGTATTTATATACAGTGAAAAGTATTGTTTCTTGTGTGCTATACAAACAAAGAAAGCATGCCATTCATAGAAAAGGAAAAGAGAGAGGGCAGAATCTGGTGTAACAATCATAGCTAGGGTGAAGATCATTGTTAGAGAGTTTAAAAGAGTTAGAATCATGTTTTAGAAGCATAGAATGAGAGTAAAACATAGAATTAGAAGGTATGCTGAACACAGCTTGCAAGAAGTCACCTCGCTCCACTAATTGTGTAGCTCTTTCAAAGAAGCTTGATGGGCTGAATGGCCACCTCCTGTGCTGTAATGTTGTGTGATATTAGTTTATGTGGCTGGCAACGTGATACTGTTTTGTGCTGCTTGCCAGTCAAGGTACCAACCAGTTTTTCTGACTGCCCAGCTGTCATACTCATGAATAAACATTTCCCCATTCCCACATTCTGGCTGTTTAGTATACAACAAAGACTTGACTCTGTGCCAGGCACTTAAAAACTCTTATTGTGGATCTTTTAATAACTGGATTTAGATGTTTGTTGGGTGGAATTGGACTTGGCAATAGCATGACATGGATTCATAGTGGAGCAGCAGCCTGTTACGTACTGTTAGCTTTTATTTTCCATTGGCTGAGATGTTTAATCTTAAACCAAGTAGAAGGCACTGACATGAGACAATGGACCTCTAAAAAGAGCCTGAATGATTGCTCAGGGAGCAATAAAATTAGGTACTAAGCGCTATCATGCAGCTAGATGCAGATCAATGCTGTCCCTCTGCTGTCTCACTCTCGAATCCAAATGTTCACTCCTTGTTGAACCATTCGTTCTATTTCTCACTCTAACTATCCCTCAGCTGGGTAACATTCCTAAAAAGTGTTGAATAGTGAAGGGGTTGTGGGGAATATAGTTTTCCATACATATTTAGGGTTCAAAGAATCCTATTCACATTGGACCACATGGAAACAACAAAGAGAATGTTCACTGTGTTAATCCAGATGTCATTTGACATGACGAAAGATCAGTATGTCATACTGCACCATTGCTTTCACCATCCCAGCCACATGTCTTTACCTGGTGTTGGTTGTTACTGAATTAAAAACAGAAGGTGGTAGATCTGTCACCTGTTGTATGCCAGAATGGATTTTGCTCCATGTCAACTTCAGCAGATGGAATAATTGGAGCAAGGTGTTGAATGGGTGGCTGTGCCATCACTGCCAGTTTTCTGGCCTTGCAGAAGTTGAGTTTTAGTGCCTGCATATTGTGATGTAGAATTTCACAGCTTGTGAGCTGGGCACTCCAAGAGATGCTGTGCCCGAGCTGTGCAGTTTGGCCTGATGGATATTGGTCCTGCACTGCAAGATGTACACATGGTATACAGGTTTAATTGAAGATTTAACATGAAAGGCCATGTCAGTCTGGGTAAAGAGAGCAGCAGCAATATGAAAGGATTTGAAGCCCTGCTTTGTCATTGTCTGACAGAGGGAGAATCAGTTGGGACAACGTGCTGTCCCAAGCTCAGCATGCACTAACTGATCCTCGTACAGAAGAATGAAGGAGGATTTCATAGAGACTTATAAAATCCTAATAGGACTACACAGAGTAGATGCAGGGAGGATGTTCCCAGTGGTGGGGGAGTCCAGAACCAGGGGTCACAGTCTGACGATTTGGGATAGACCATTTAGAGACGAGATGGGGAGACATTTCTTCACCCAAAGAATGCTGAGCCTGTGGAATTCATTACCGCAGGAAGTAGTTGAGGCCAAAAAATTGAATGTATTCAAGAGGCTGCTTGATATATCACTTGGGGCAAATGGAATCAAAGATTATGGGGAGAAAGCATAGGATTAGGCTGTTGATCTGGATAATCAGCCATGATTGTGATGAATGGTAGAACAGGCTCAAAGGGCCAAATGACCTCCTCCTTCTCCTATCTTCTATGTTCCTATGATTCATCTTGAGCGTGGGTTGTGAGCTTGCAATCCTGATGGAAGAGTTGCTTCCTACCTTTAATGAGGAAGCAGCACTTTATTGTGACGCGGCCTTTAATGTCCCCATCTCAAACCTGTCATCATTGTGTATGCCACCTCATGTCAGTATTGCAGGGCTCCTTGACACATTCCTGTTGGCTGGTTTCCAAATGACTGAAAGTCGGCTGCTGACCTGAATGATTCATCACATTGCAGGGGATATCCCGAGGTGTGCTAATTATGAATGACTTATTTTTTAATATGACGGGGGACACTTGGCTCAAGTTCAAAACCAAGTCTTTCACCTTTGCTGCATTAGGGTTGAATAATATAGGAGATTCAATTAGTGGATGGAGTTTGGAACTTGGACTGATTGTTGGCAAGGCCCTTTCAACGCAGAATGCAGGGCACAAACTAAGTGTAAAAATTGCCCAGTGTAGTGCAAAAAACAATAAAAATTGAGCAGAATTTTCTTGAGTAGTGGCAACATTAGGAGTTCAATGTGGAGCTTGAACTTCCAAATGAAAAAATGCACTGAATCATAGTTTTGTGCTTTCCTTCCTCAAAGCTTTCCTTGTGGACAAGATAGTGGCACAGTGGTAGCACTGCTACCTCATAGTGCCAGGGACTCGGTTCAATTCCTTGGGTCACTGCCTGTGTGAAGTTTGCACATTCTCCCCGTATCTGCATAGTTTCCTCCAGGTGCTCCAGTTTCCTCCCTACTGTCCGAAAGACATGCTGCTTAAGTGCATTGACTGGAACAGGCGCTGGAGTGTGGCAACTAGGGGAATTTCATAATAACTTCAATTGCAGTGTTAATGTAAGTCTCGCTTGTGACAAATAAATAAACTTTGACTTTAAGTGTTTCTGGATAATCTCATAACTATTGCTGTTGGCTCTTAAACTAAACAGGACAACATTTTTGTGGGATAAAGATTGAAGGTCTAAGTGGTAAGCCCTTGATTTCAGTGTTTTGCTCTGCTGTTGTGTATTTCCAGGATTATTCAGGTCCCCAACAGCAATAGATGTCTTTTGTAAGAAACTCAATAGTGTTGAGATGTGTTGTGACTGTTATATATTACTTCCTGTTTCTCTTTTGCTACCAGGTGATGGAGACCCAAAACATGCTGTATCTTGTGACTGAGTATGCCAAAAATGGAGAGATCTTTGGTAAGTGATTTTTCAGTCTAGTTGTTGTTATCAGTTTCCTCCACCGTCTCACTATCTTCCACATCTGTCGAATGAATCTGCGTTGCTCTGTATACATGAAAACACCTGTCACAAATGTTCAGCTTGAAACAGGTTCACAAAATTAGAAGTGGCGGTCCTTACTTTGAGAAATATTTTGTTTAGTGGCCTGAAGAGGCATCCTGTTTGTATCAGAAATAAGAGGAGTAGTTGGAAAATGGTGAGATGTCCAGCAAAGCAAGTCGTGGTGTTGTGACCATACCAGAACTTCCATTCACAGTAGTCTGGAAGTTCTAGTATTTTTGTTTCTGGAGGTTTAACCTGTGGTTATTAGCCTCCTTAAGTGTCAGTTTGGTTCAGTTGTCAGTTCCCTTCACTGTATTGAGTCAGAAGGTCATGGGTTCAAATCTCATTATAGGTGTTGGAGACATAGTTCGGGCTGACACTTTGTTGTACTGAAGTAATGCTGCATTGTCAGAGGTGCTGGTTTTCAGACGAAGTGCCAAGAAACTTCACCATCAGGTTGTCAATAAACATCTTGCCTCATTGTTTGAAGAAGGACAGAGTTCTACCAGTGTCCGTGCCACTTCCTCCATCAGTTGCTGCTAACAACGCTGTTTCTAGTCATTCAACTGATTGACATTTAGTAAGACACTTAAGTGCAAAAGTGGCTGCTGTGTGTGTGCCCACATAACAGTGACAACTGCAAAGTTTGTGAAGGACACAGAGATGCCCAGAAAACATGACAAGACATCATGTAAATTTAAGTTTGTTCTCCATCAGGAGTTTAAGTGTGTCAAGGAGAGAAGGTACAAAAAACACAATCATCTTGTGTTTCAGGAGTCTTAAATGTTTAATTTTCAACCGTAATTTTAAAAAAATGCTTTACTGAAAAACTGGAAATTTTGTATTATTAAGAAATTGATTTATAAGCGAAAGATTTGTCTAGAGGCTAGGTTGTGATAATCTTCTGTGTCTCTGTCCCAGAGCAGCATTTTATTTAAACTGAATCCACATTAAATCCTTTCTTTCGACCTTGTGCGCATCACTGGTCCCATGTTTTTTGCTTGAGGCTTGTAAGAATCATATAATCCTGCAGTGCAGAAGAAGGCCATTTGGCTCAACAAGTTTGCACCAAACGCAATCCCCTAACCTGATAACCCCATTCATTTACCCTGGCTAGTCCCCTTGACACTAAGGGCAATTTTGCATGACCAATCTGCCTAACCCGCACATCTTTGGACAGTGGGAGGAAACTGGAGCATCCGGAAGAAGCTCACGCAGACACGGGGAGAATGTGCAAATTTCGCACGGACAGTGACACAAACTGAGAATCAAATCCAGGTCCCTTGTAGGCTGAAAAGCAGTAGTCTTAACCACTGTGCCGCCTGTACATGTATTAGCGTTATATTATTACATCCCTGATGTAACTGCCCATGATATAGTTGAAGTGTGTGGAAGTAGATTTTAACTATTAAAATGGTTACCTGGTTTGTGTCAGTGGGAGGCCTGCATGTTTTGATGGCTACTCCTTACTATTGTACCACAGTCAAGTGTTAAGTGCACATCCCAGCTTACCACTGCAACATCAGGCAGCCCTGGTCAATATTTCTGATTTGATTACTTATTGTTACGTGTATTGGGATACAGCGCAAAACATTGTTTTCTGCGCATTATACGACAAAGTATGCCGTTAAGGGAGAAAGAAAGAAGAGCATGCAAAATGTAGTGTTACGGTCATAGTTAGGATGTAGAAAATTATCAGCTTAATAATATGGTAGGTCCATTCAAAAGTCTGATGGCAGCAGGAAAGAAGCTGCTGTTGAGCCGGTTGGTACGTGGCCTCAGACATTTGTATCTTTTTCCCGACGCAAGAAGGTGGAAGAGAGAATGCATGGGGTCCTTCATTATGCTGGCTGCTTTTCTGAGGCAGCAGGAAATTTAGCTAGAATCAGTGACTGGGAGGCTAGTTTGCCTGATGGATTGGGCTACATTGGGAAGAGGTTATAAGCCACAGGACAAGGGCAGTAGCAGCAGCCACATCATTCGAATGAAGGCAAGAGTAGAAAGCCTGTCCCTGTAAAAGAAATCTAACCTCTTTGGTGTTACACTTAGAAAGAAGGGGTGAGGAAATGGTTGGAGGGCTGATGTGCTTACCCCTGCTCCTAGTTCTTATGTTCTTAAATGTAGACTTTTCTCTGCTTTGCCTGTTGCTTGATTCTACTCCCCTCTTGAAAACAGTACTAAATACTCTTTTATGCACTTAGATTAATATCTTTCTGCTTAAAGAGAAAGGAATTGAGTGGTGTCCTGGCTAGTGAGGGGGAGTAACTGGTTGTGATCATTGTCCACAAACCGCTCCTGGGTATGCGTGTGCAGATTGTGACAGCCAGATTGTAGTGGGGTGGTAGGTATAGTTTTTACACTTCAGGAGCTGACAGATTGACAGTGATAGACCATAATGAAAATAAATTTGCCTGTTTGCCTTGAGATTGAGCTGCCAATTAGAATCCCCTGCTGCCTTTTTTAAAAAATCTCTTCTGTAGCTCATTAAATGACAGCAAGCAACTTATAAATCCACCAACTTGTGTATTTATAAAGATGCTGGAGTTGAGAGTAAGGAGGCCGTTTGTGGGGGAATGCTCCCACACATTCTTCTGCTACTTTGCTCAATGTGCATAGAGGAGTTGTGACAGAGTCTGTTGACTTAGTCAAAACTCTGGCTTATTAATTGCCCCTTTTTTAAATGGAGACTCATTCCTTCCTGTCCTATGGAACAGTGAGAAATGCATTGCTTAAATCTTCAGGGGGCCTCTGCCATCTGCTTTTGCGGCAAAACAGACTAAGTTTATTTAATAGTGTCACAAGTAGGTTTACATTAATACTGCAATGGAGTAACTGTAAAAATCCCCCTAGTTGATACATTCCAGCACCTGTTCGGGTACACTGAGGGAGAATTTGGCACGGCCAAGCCACGCAGACACAGGGAGAAGGTGCAGACTCCACACAGACAGTGACCCAAACCGGGAATTGTACCTAGGTCCCTAATGCTCTGAGGCAGCAGTGCTAACCACTGTGCTGCCTAGATTGTAAGAATACAACAATCCAGAGCTTTTGAGGTGGGATTGCCACTGCAGTTTGTCGCTGTCAAGCTTCAGAGATGGCCTTGCATTATGTTCCTCCACTTTGCATTGATTTATTAAGCAAATTGGATTGTGATATGGAGCTGCCAGATCACAAGATTACTCGTAACAGCAGGGTTGTGTAATGAACCCTGTGCGGTATGTAGCTTCATTTACTGAAAGGATATCATTTCCTGTTTTGCTTGCTATCACTCACTCTTCAACTGCCTGATCAGAGACTTTTGAAAAAGACCCGTTCTCCTGTCGAGAGGCTCCTTCAAGCTGAGATCAGTTAGTCATAGAGGAATAGTATCACTCCACACTGCTGATTATTAATGCTCCAGCCAGTAGCCCACCGGCTGCCAGTATTTTTTTTGCCACTTAAGGGGCTTTTATTTTCAAGTGCTATTGGTGTTTGACTGCCACTGGAAAATATTGGGAAGTGATTTTCACATTTAGGCAAGTGGGATTTGCAGAATAAAATTTAACAGATTCATGTGATCTCACCAAACATGAATCCTTTTTATATAAGGGTGGACATTCGGGTGTTTATCTGGAGGTGCCTGTAGGTCACCCATCTTTGTCATTGCAAACTCTGGTAATGTATTTTTTTTGGAGCTCACCAGAGGAAATCCTCTACCCTCACTGCTTGGGCCATTCAGTTGATACCACGCATGGTTGTGGACTTTTAATCCCCACCCCAGGACATGGTCTAATCTGATTTGTACAACACACTAGTGAGGGGATGCTGCTTTTTCCAACTTGTTGGGGGGGGGGGGGGGGGGGGGCAGGGGCAGCGGGGGGGGGGGGGGGGGGGCAGGGGCAGCGGGTAATTGGGGAGAACGTTTTTGAGGCTCCACTCTGGACCTGTACGGAATTGAGGCTTTGAAGTAGAGAGACCGTCAGCAATTTGGCTGCTGCTGGTGTGGGAGAGTGAAGCAGTTTGATGAATCTGTACTCTCGAGCGTGGCCTCATCTGTCAGGGATATATGTAGTAAAAATGCTAATAATTTGAAAAGCAGTTACTTTAATTTATCAGAGTCAGAACATACTGTCTGAAAAATTCCTACAAAAAACATTTAGTTGACTTTTAGCAGGTTGATGCAGAAATGAATCCCAATTCCCATAAAAGTTCTTGCAGACAATGAGGGAGTGCCAATAATCAGTACATTGAAGCCTGCACAACGTGCCCTGTGTTGGGGTATTTATGAATGTTTGCTTTTTTTCATGAAAGAGTGAAACAAAAAGCAAACAACCCAGAATTATCTCATTGTGAAGCAAACATTTAAAATATCAACAGCACAATGTGATGTCAATGGCTCTTTCTCCAAACTCTGCAGCCACTCTTCCTGCTATCTTCTCAGGCACATTTGACATCCACTTAGCTGTTTCAATGATTGTTCCTGTCTCTTTGCTACTGTTGACACCACCCACAAATGTTGGTAATTATCACATCAGATGGTTGTTGGATTGTGGCATTTGTTGCAAAGTGCGGAATGGTAGACGTCTTAACTCAATCACCGTTGACAATAAGAGACCGCTGATGCCTATTGTCAAGGGCAGTCTAAATATTTTTAGCATCGTGAATGTGAAGCATATTCATGTACCTCCCAGTGAATACGGTTAACATTTGAGTTTATCTTGAAACACGTATTCAGTCTGTGCTCCATTGCCACGGGTTCTCTTCAATTATTCATGTTGCTCCAGAACTTCAGTGTCATCCAGCAATACACTTCCCCTACTGCCAGATGAAAATTGGCTCGATGATTCATTCCAGCCCAGAACTGAGAGGTAAACTTCTGCCCTGCTGCTCTATCACTTGTCTTGCTTGACTCCGTCTAAATATTTGAGTGGGATTCTCCCACACTGGAACCTTCAGTGTTCCTTCCTCTGATCGTTTAGAGTTATTCATGGCACAGACTGAGGCCATTCAGCCCACTGAGTCTGCACCACTTCTTCTCTGGAGAAATCCAGTCAGGCTCATTCCCCTGCTCTATACCTGTAGCCCTACAAGATTATTCCTTATAAGTATGCATCCAGTTTACATTTGAAACCATAAATCGTCTCTGCTTCTACTGCCCTTGTGTGAGGCAAGTTTCAGGCAATTACTGCTTGCTGTGTTTAAAAACAAAGCTCTTCCTCACATTCCCTCTGCATCTCTTGCCCAAGTCCTTAAATCTATCTCCCCAAGTCTTGTACCATCGGCTAATGGGAACAGATTTTTCTTGTCTATACTTATCAAACCTGTCATAATGTTGTACACTTCTGTCAAACCTCCTTCAACTCAATCTTCTTGTGTTGTTTATCCACCCAATTTCTGAAATGTTGGAACTGTCTTTCCAAAAATGTTCCTCTTGAGTAGGCAGTGATTTTATGTTCAAGAGAAGCAGTCACTTTCCAGTTCTCATCATTCAAGTGATCATTCTTCATATTTAAATTTGAAGTTTTTGAACTTATCTATTATTGTTACAAGTAGGTTTACATTAATACTGCAATGAAGTTACTGTGAAAATCCCCTAACCTTGAAGATGAGCAGTATTGGACTATTTGACCATGGATGACATTACAGTCAAGCTTCACTTTTGCCCTCCCTTGATCTCCCAAAATGAATTTGGTTAAGGGATGTCCACAGGACAGCAGTGGGGAGTCCAAGTCAACTTTCCCCCCGCCTCATTAACTAATCACAGAGAGTGTTGAGGCCAATTATTCCACCTTAGTCATTGGTGCTGAGGTGATTTAAGGAGACAAAACCATCATTTCATAGAATCTTCGTAGAATCATCATAGAACAAATTATTCTGTTCTAGATTCTATTCTATTCTGAACAACTTGTTGCTCAGTTTCATCTAATGCAGTGCACTAACCAACTGAGACATTAGAGGAGCAGAAAGTTCCTGGAACAAGTGCCAAGGGAGTTGTGAAGAGCCTTATGAAATTCTACAATGTTAAAGGTGCTATAAAGGTGATATAAAAATGCAAACTGTTGTTCAGTATAAATAACGACATTGAAAACCTCCTGCTAACCATCCCTTCTCCTCCAATTTGTGTAGCATAAAGAAAGGTTTGAAATCCAGAAATTAACCATTTGTGGTGATTTTACAGCAAAATAAATGTTTCTTAGAACCAGAGAAAAAAACCAAGAAAACGAAATAGAATCACACAAAAATTAATGACTTCATGTAGTACTAATACTTTAAATCCTGTTCCAAACAGTCTTAATTTAACTACCTTCGGACCCAATCCCACTGTCTGTTCAGCAACACCTTATAGATTTTAAGATCCATAAAACTCCAGCAACTTTTGTCACACATTGGGTGGGATTTCACAGCTTCGCTTGGGCAAGATCGGAAATTCCCACCCAAGGTCAACGGTGATTTCCGTTTTTGGACCCTCGCCTGCTCCGATTCAATGGTGGGCTGGGAGGTAGAGTTTGGGCCAGTGTGTTTAATTTCTGTCGGATGGATACTTGTAAGGGATAATCTTGTAGGGCTACAGGAATAGAACAGGGGAATGAGCCTGAGTGGATTTCTCCAGAGAAGTTGTCGCAGACTCAGTGGGCTGAATGGCCTCAGTCTGTGCCATAAATGACCATGCCATAAATGATCAGAAGAAAACAATTTTGTGGCTACCAGTAGTTGTTTTTTTAGATCTGACTTTGTTCTGATTGGGAGTTTGACCAGTAATTACTGCTGTCTGCTAAAATCTAAAACAGCTCCTTCATAGGTTTCAGTATCCCTTAAATACATTCTTTCCCTGTGATTTCTCCATTGTCTCACCCAGTCTCTTTTAGAAATGCTCACTCCCAGAGCTAATTGATTCCATCGCTTTACTTTAGCTTCTAGAAGAATATAAAAGAAAAGTAAACTCACTCTATTCACACTTCACCTAGGACATCCTTTTCACAGTTTGCATATTGTTTTCTTTCAGTCACAACAATCCATTCAAATTTGCTCCTGTTCTGTAAACATCTTTACTAAGTTACCTTATGTAAATATCTGTTTGAACTCCTGCTAGACTTATTAGCATATCAAACCACAGTTTAGATTCACACTGACTCCGTTCTTTGCTTTAATTACCACTCTTATACCCCAACAGTTTTAAAGAAAATGTCAAGCATATTACCAACAGAAAAACTCCAATTTCTTGGGGTTTCCTGACCGATTTCCTTGACATTACCTTCAATACCTAACATGTGTGGTGCTGTTAGGTTGGTTGTGCACACCCCTGTCTTTCTGCCCATATTATATTTTTGACTTCAAACACTTGTGAGAAGCACTGAGCAGTGGCTAGATGTAGCCGTCCTGACAACACTGCATCAATTTGGGACACAGATTTCCCGGAATCATGTTCCTGACACCCTCCAGTAGTTTGCAGAATGGCTGTGTCATCAGGCTGCATGCTGGCTGGCTTGATGCCTTTGTGGTCTGGGAAAGATGTGGGTGGGCATGAATGGAAAAATTAATTTTTCACAGCAGCAGAGAAGCCCAACATACTTAATCTAGTGAGTTTAAATGCAGGGTTGTGTGGAAAAGAACGGGGGTTTGGAACAGTTTGGACTCTTCCAAAGAGCCGGCAAAGAACAGTAGACCGAATGGCCTCCTTCTGTGCTTTAAGATTCTGTTTCCCTGACCAAATCAAAAATGAACAACATAGTATAGTGTTCAGTAATCTGGGTTGTGAAATTAACACACTGGTCGGAATTTCACTATTGTGCCCACCAAAGGAATTGGAGCAGGTGAGGGGCAGACCATGGAAAGGTCCATTGACCTTGGGTGGGATTTTATGATTTTGGGACAAACAAGACCATAAAATCTCACCCACTGTGTCCGGATTGATTGGAGACAATGGAAGAGATAATAAAAAGTACTCTCCATACATACAAATATAAAAATATATTGCACTTTATGGTGCCAAGATCTCACTGGCTCAAGGATTATACACATTCAGGCATGATGAGATCCCAGTTAAAACTAGCTGATTTTGGCAGGAGTGCCTGAGGTACTTTTCATATCTCAGCAGGTGAAGGAGGTGAATTTCACTGGCTCCGTTCCATGCTGCAGGTCTCTTTTCTCTGATGGCCCCATATACCTACTAGAATGTGGGTCTGGAAATGTGTCATCAGTTTAAGGAACTGGTTTCACAGATGTAAACATCAAATCACGTATTTCCAGATTTTCCCATTCCACTATGGAGTTTAAACACCACTCCTATCTCAAGTAGAGAGAGAAGCGAGCTGTGCTGAGATCCATCTCCTTTAGTCATTGATTTCACTTGTATTCCTTCTGTGAATGTGACCCTTTGCAATTGAAGGGACCCCATAATGGGTCCTCAACTCCCCTTATGATAAGCATTATGCTGTTAAGGACTGCCTTTGGACTGTGAATGGGAACGCACTCCAAAAAAGTGTATTGAAAGCGAATGTGAGTTCCTTGGTACTCTGGGATGGGATAGAATGGACTCTAGAGGTTCTTCTGTCTCAGCTTTTAGAAAATTGTGTCAGGAACCCAAAGGGAACCTGTGTGTTTATGACAGGAGATGTTTATTATTTGTACATAAAAGAAAAAATTGTCAACAGTATGGGCTGTACAGTGGGTAGCACTGCTGTCTCGCACACTGCCAGGGACCCAGGTTCAATTCCAGCCATGGGTGACTGTCTGTGTGGAAGTTGCAAGTTCTCCCTTTGTCTGCCTGGGTTTCCTCCGGGTGCTCTAGTTTCCTTCCACACTCCAAAGATGTGCAGGTTAGGTGAATTGACTGTGCTGTATTGCCCCTTTGTGTCCCAAGATGTGTAAACTAGGGGAATTAATGAGATAAATATGTGGCTTACTGGGTTTGGAAGTCAGTAAGATGCTGTCTAAGAGAGTTGGTGCAGACTCAATGGATTGAATGGTCCCCTGCACTGTAGGGATTCTGTGAACTGGCATATAAAGACACAAAATACCAAAGTTTAAATTCACACTGACTCTGTCCTTTTGCTTTAGTTACCGCTCTACCCCAATAGTTTATTGCCAATAGAAAAAAATTCCAATTTCTTGAGGTTTCCAAATTGATCATTCTTGGGACACTGGGGTGTGTAGAAATCTGATCACTTCTTATACCTCAATACCAATGGTTATTATGTTTGGAACTTGTGCTTTAGATAACATATTAAAATTCTATAATAGTGCAATAAAAATTCTTCTCCCCTTTTCAATGTAGGATTCTCGTAAGAATGTAAAAGAGTTGACTATCTGTTTTAAATCAACATTTAAATAGTTTTATGGCTGTTTTTATCAGCCCACTGGCTATTGTGTTCTTGGAATATTATAAACACTACTTCATTATGCCAAGTCTTTTTTTCTGTAAATGTTGCTGTGAATTGTTTTATAAGGTATTATTTCTTCTTCAATAGAAGCTTAGTTCACAAAATGTACTGCAAATAAAAACGTCAGCATTAATATAACAGTAAAGAGATGTATAGCAACATGAGAGCTTGTTTGGACAGTTTACGTGGGGCTTAAAGAACATAGTAAAATTACAGATCCCAGAATATATTCCTCTATGAATCATTATAATGAGCAGCTACAAGGCGCTGATTTTTAGTTTTAAAATAATTATTGGGTTGGAATTTTCTTTGTGGGGCTGGGTGGAGCAGGGTGTAAGTACTTGCTCTCAAAGTTGTGCCCAAAACATAGCGATTATCCTTGTCAAAATTGAGTGCTTTGAAACTTGTGATGAGTGCTTCAAATCTGAAGAAACTCTTGGCCGATGAAGAGAATGGTCTCAACCTTTTACTTCCCTCTGTCAGTATCTTATTAAGAGTTTGGGGTGGGGGTTGGTGGCGGTGGTGGTGGTAGTACGTGTATCATAAGCATATGATATTTAAGAGAGGTCTGCGTCAGTTTCCCCTCTCCATTTTACACAAAGTAAAGTTTATTTATTAGTCTTAGTCTTATTAGCCTTTTAAGGCTTACATTAACACTGCACTGAAGCTACTGTGTAAATCTCCTAGTCCCCACATTCCAGTGTCTACAAAGAACAACACAGCACGGGAAACAGACCCTTCGGCCCAACGAGCCCGCGCCGCCATCCTAACGTCTTAATGACATATAGAGACCAATATAGGGACAATTTGTTACCCAATCAGCCTAAGAGCACATTTTTGGGATGTGGGAGGAAACCGGAGCACCCGGAGAAAACCCACACAACCACGGGGAGAATGCGCAAACCCCCGCAGACACAGGCCCAAATCCATGTGTCTGCACAGCAACAGCGATAGTCTCTGAGCTGTCATGTTGCCCATCTGATGGTCCAGTTTAAGCATACACTAACGACGTGAAGCACGAGGCCACTCCTGAAGTAACCTCCAGGAGCAGCCCTCGCACGACCTGCCGAATGCATGCACCTTGTTGGTCAACAAGGTGGACCAAATAGCCTGTGGAAACAATTAAAGTATTTAAACAATCCTCATATATCCCTCTATCTGCAGACCGCTCATGTGGCTGTCCAAGAGACCCTTAAACAACCCTAGCGTGCCTGCTCCCACCACCTTACTCGGTAGTGCATTCCACACCCCCACTACCCTTTGTGTGAAAAATGCCCTCTAATATTAGTCTTATACATAGCCCCCCTCACCCTAAGGTCGTGACCCCTCGTTCTATCCGAATCTAATGGTGGAAAAAGCTTACCACCATTTACTCTATCTATACCCCTCATAATCTTATATATCTCTAATAGATCCCCTCTCAGCCGACGTCTTTCAAGGGAAAACAACCCCAGTACGTTCAACCTTTCCTCATAAGACAGCCCTGTTTGGGTACACTGAGGGAGAATTTAGCACAGCCAGTGCACCTAACCAGCACATCTTTCGACTGTGGGAGGAAACCAGAGCACCTGGAAGAGACCCATGTAAACACGGAGAGAACATGCAGACTCCACACAGACAGTGATAAGCAACCAGCATAATCAAGGATCCCAAGCATCCAAGACATATTATCTTATCTTGCACCTTCTTCCGTTGGGAAAAAAGTACAGAAGTCTGAGATCATGTATCAACCAACTCAAGAAGAGCTTCGATTCCTGGCTTGGGTCACTGTCTGTGTGACGTCTACACGTTCTCCCTGTGATTGCGTGGGTTTCCACCAGGTGCTGTATTGTCACATTGACATGAATTACCCTCTGGGAGCAGCAATCTGAGAATTAACACTTTAGCCCATGGTTTTCAAAACTTCCATTTAAAACAAATGCATCTCCTGAGCCTGATACACCAAAAGTGTCTCACTCCCAAGATTTTGAGGTTTCAATAAAAAATATTTATGTGGCTGAGCAAGCAGTTACAGTTTGATGCGAGGATTAACAACCCATTCAACTACATCTGCAGACGCAGGGTGAATAGTTGTAATGCCACCAGGAACGGAGATCTCTGGCAGAAACGTTTGTGGTTGATGGTCTGGCTGGGATGGCGATAGTCAATTGTGGATGGCTATGATCAAAAGTTTGAGCTGTTCCTCGTGTTCCATATGTGGCCACATCTTCTCAAGCCCAGCCTCGAGCGGTTGAGGACTGCTCAGATTTTCTGTGGAAGGTTGAAACCTTGGTACTTCACAGATGGCGTACGCTCCCAGATTGTGGATTACAGTCGCCCAGGAGAAGTGGTGCCATTGTCTGTTTGTAGGAGATGCAGTGTGGTCCAGTAGGAGACTAAAGGATTTCCAATTTGCGCATGCATTGTCTTTTAAGGTCACATGTCAGTGGAGGACTTTGGCTGTTAGCCGGTGGTGTTGGGGAGCCTGCTGATGTTAGGGGATTCAGCGTGTACTAGCAAGAGGAAGTCACTTGAGCTTCATTTGTGCCAATGTCCCAGAAATAGTCCAGCGGTGGAGACCATTTGCAGGACCTGAGCCAACCTAAGTATCAGCATTTTTCAAACCTCCCATTAATCTAAGTCTATTAATTTAGGTCTATAAAGTAATGAGGGGCATGGGTCAGGTAGATAGTCAACACTTTCCAAAGATAGGGCAGTCCGAAATCAGAGGGCACAGTTTCAAGATGAGAGGGAGAGATATAAAATGATCCAGAGGGGCAATTTTTTGTTTACACACACAAGGTGGTGAGTGTTTGGATCGAGCTGCAAGAGATCGTAGTAGAGGCGGGTACAATTTTGTCTTTTAAAAAGCATTTAGACATTTGCATGGGTATAGAGGAATATGGGCCTAAAGTGGGTCTAGCTTAGTGGTAAAAACTGGGTGGCATGGACAAGTTGGGCCAAAGGGCCTGTTTCCATTCTGTAAATCTCTTATGATTCTCATCAACGGGATTACAGATGCATTGCAGGTACTGCACCCTCAATTATCTGGAGACTTGACATCCATGTGAGAGGGCTGTCCATTTCCTCCCCTTCCTCAGTAAAGAAAGATAAAATTGGGGAAAGAAATGTGTAGCACCAAAAATGGCAGAAAACATGATTTACAAGTTCTTCCAGAGGATCAAAGGTGAAATGTTTCACGCTTGAAGTAAAATGCCGTGGGGAGAAAGATGCTGTCTCCAGTACAGTCGTGGAACTTTCCAGGACAGCTTCAAAAAAATACCTCATACCGCATAGCACTGCATAGAATTCGACTAACTGGCAAACCACAATAGGTAGGCCAGGTTGGGTGAAACAATGTTGTCTCTGCTGTCTCGTGTGGTACCCGTTAGTTTTCCATATGAGATTCACATTCATCTTTCGACTTTCCCTTCTGTGTTCTAGAGGTGTTGCCAGTAGTTCAATGTACAATCAAGAGGAATGCCAAGTTATTTGGATGTTGGGTCAAGGGTGACTGTTCAGCCACAGAACTGGACATGAAGTTCTTCCCTGGTCTTTGAGTTGTTCAGGCAGAAGGCTGAGATAGAACCTTGGGTTTCATGTGCCTTGTATAAATGGTTTTAGCTTCAACCTTTCAGTTCATGACCTGACCTATGTTATATTTTTTTAAGTGATCATCCAACAATAAGTTGCCAGTAAAGGCTGGGAGAATTCAAAGTTACTCAGCCACGAAAGGAAGTGGATTAAGGTAGTTATTTCTAGAGGCATGTAGGCTAGTAAATGTTAAATCTAAAACCTTTTGTCAAGTGATGGACGAACAAGAGGCTAAGACTCCAACTAAAAGAAAAACATAGACCCGTTGAAAGGCCAGATCACAGAATTATGAGGGTACAGAGGGAGGCTGTTTGGCCCATCATGTCTACACTGGCTCTTTAAATGAGTGTCATGACTTAATGCCATTTCAGTGCCTTTTCCCCAAATTCCTGCACATTGATTCTATTCAAATAATTATCTAATGCCCTGCTGAATGCTTTAACTGAACCTGCCTCCACTTTTCCAGGCTTTACTAAGCTGTGGTATAACCAGAGAGAATGTTTTCTATGGTGCACCTGTAAAAGTTGGTGAGTGAGAAAGTTGATGAAGGAGGATCCTAGGTTCATTGAGCTTTATAACGCAGAGAAAGAGGCCCTTTGGCCCATCGAGAGGCATTCGATGTCCTGAATGCGTCAGAAATAATTTTTCTTTGGTGCCTATCTTGCGAATTGGCGTACCAATACTCTCT